>JAJJMB010010308.1:3608654-3810564 GCA_023531105.1 Papaver atlanticum | reverse complement strand
ACCAAGTTCATCTTTACTCGTGACGAAAGTCATGTTGATTATTTCAATAACTTGAAAATCGCTTTGATGAAAATAGTTTGTGGATAACAACTATTATAACATCCTCTAAGAAAGTTTCAATGATTGAAATGAGAGTTTAGATCAAGTAACCATGTTTGGATATAAACATAGTGTGTTCTCACATTTGTGTAAAAGTCCAAAACCGGGAACCTAAAGTATGCGTACCCGTATACGTACTGGCAGTTGTTGGAAATCCGGGTAAGTATGCGTACCCGTACGCATACTGGCGGAAAGTTCATGTCTGTGAATTTCTGCTGGTGTTTGGAAGTGAAAAAAAACTCAATCCGGTCACTTAATTATGCGTACCCGTTTGCATACCTGAGAAGGTTACTTTTTAAAATCGGTTTGTTCATAAACTAAAACATTTATATAATAATGAATGCAATCTTTGCAAATCGTGGTTATAATGTTCATGAATTGATTCGAGTGAATCAAAATCGATTTTTCTTCGATTGTGTCTTGTATACTTCTATGAGATCTAAGCAATTGAACAACTCTCTAACTAGTTCATTTGAGTCACTTGAACAAGTTATGGTGAAGATGAATAAGGTTGATATGAAAGTGCTCATATGGCTAACCATTGGTTAACTATTGTTGAACAAACTAGGTGTACACGTTTAGGTACGGTTACCCAAACCTAA
This sequence comes from Papaver atlanticum, assembly GCA_023531105.1. Lineage (NCBI taxonomy): Eukaryota > Viridiplantae > Streptophyta > Magnoliopsida > Ranunculales > Papaveraceae > Papaver > Papaver atlanticum. The sequence continues at coordinate 3,809,863 of JAJJMB010010308.1, read as the reverse complement.
ATGAAGGTGCATTTCATTTGTGTATAACAAGCTAAGTTCGATCTAACGGTTGAAAGATATTAGCTTGAATCTAATCAGGTTTTCATCTAACGGTGAATATTGAATGCTTTGTTACCAAGGTAACTTAGATTGCAAACCCTGATTTGAAATCTATATAAAGGAGAACTCTAGCAACTGGGAAACCTAATCCCCACACCTCCTATGTGATACTAGTTACATAAGCTAGAGTCGATTCCCCTTTAACCTTAGGTTTTTCACGAAACCCTGTAGGTTAACGACTTAAAGACTTCATTGGGATTGTGAAGCCAGACCTAACTATTTTTTAGTTGCGTGATCTGATCTTGCTGTTTTCTATCATGATTGAGTACAATCTTAAGATTGGCTTGATATTTATATCTCCGATAGGCAAGAGAGAAAAGTAGTCACAAACACCTTCGTCTCATCGTTTGTGATTCCACAATATCTTGTTTCGTTAATCGATTAAGATTATTGTGAGGTGATTAATAATACTAGGCTATTCTTCGGGAATATAAGTCCGGGTTATCAACTGGTTCCTGTTCACCTTGATTTATCAAAAGACGAAACAAAAACTCGTAGGTATATCTGTGGGAGACAGATTTATCTATTTAATAGACTTTTCTGTGTGAGACAGATTTGTTTATCATGTCTTCGACTTTGGATCGTAGCAACTCTTAGTTGTGGGTTATATCATCTAAGGGAATCAAGTGCGTAGTATCCTGCTAGGATCAGAGACGTAAGGAACACAACTGTACCTTGAATCAGTGTGAGATTGATTATTGTTCAACTACAATCCAGACCGAAGTTAGCTTTGTAGTAGGCTAGTGTCTGTAGTGGCTTAATTCAGTGTGGTGTTCAAATCTGGACTAGGTCCCGGGTTTTTTCTGCATTTGCGGTTTCCTCGTTAACAAAATTCTGGTGTCTGTGTTATTTCTTTTCCGCATTATATTTTGTTATATAATTGAAATATCACAGGTTGTGCGTTGAATCGATCAATTGGTAAATCCAACCTTTGGTTGTTGATTGAAATTGATTGATTCTTGAACATTGGTTTTTGGTACCGTTCAAGTTATTTCTCTTGTATTCAATCAGGCTCGCAAATTCCTATTTGTTTGATTGCGAATTGAATCGAGAAATTGAGATATAACTCTTTGATATACTTTTTATTAAGATTGAGTCTGACTGTCTAGTTGATTCTCTTGAAAGTATATTGGAGTTAGTCCATACAGATTGCTAAGCGAAATATTGGGTGAGGTTGTTGTACCCCCGCTTTTTCAGTATCACTAGTTGTCAACCCCTTTATTTGAGTCAGCATTATCTTTTCCTTGTGCAGATACTCAATTTATTCTAATTTCACCTGATATTCATATATCTTCCCCTACACCTTTACACAATACAACTCATATTATACTTCTGAATGATCATCACATGATTATGAAACCTAATAGAGGTATTATGAAACCAAATATAATGTTTACAACCAAATATTTAGTTCTATCTGCTTTTGAATGTGATGGTGTTCTTGTTAGAGCATTGTTTACTTAAACCCGTCAAACGATATGTCAAGTTTGGCTATCAAGTTTAGTTCCAAACCCGAGTCGTTTTACTAAAATCAACTTCTTTATGTTAGACTAGGAACATGGAAATATTGAGACTTTCTCTAGTTACTCATGAAGATCTGAAGACGTGGCGAACACAAGGAAGACATCATTCTTCAGTTCGAGGTTTATAACTACATACTTGACTTATTCCATTTATATCTTTCAAGTCTGTTCATTGAAAACATAACATGCAAAGTTAAGTTTGTTATAATGACTTTAGTATTAGTGACTTGGTCAAAAAGAGTGATATACAATAGTTATCTCTACAATTTAAGTATATAGAGTTACAAAGTATAGTTTGTCCATGGGTATCATGTTTTCGACATTATATTAATTGGTAACTTGTTATTATTTAGTGTGTTGGACTTGCGAGTGAATCCTTGCTTTATTGTTTACGTTAGAAAACAATTTCAGAAAAACCTATACTGAAGTAATTGACTTGCTAAACTTGTTTTGTAGTTGAAATAGGTTTAGGCCTGATCCAAGAAGTAGGACCGGTCCCTTGTTTTGTAGTCAAGATATAGTTTTGATCAACTAATATTGACAACAAGCTTGAGATAACAAAACTTGTGGGTTCAACCGAGCAATGCTCTAACACTATTTCTATGAAGGACACGTTGTGAGGACGATTTGATAAAGATGGGGGAAACACAATTGTCAAGATCTGTAAAATGTCGAGTGATAGGAAACACAGTTGTCAAGATCCTTTTCAGAATTTTCGTTATCGCTTTCACGACATTTCTCTGACACACAAACACTTTTACCCTTTTCAGGATTGTTAATGTTTTTAGTGACTTTGAAGGCGATGAGTTTTTCGGTCTCACTGTGATGTTCATGATCGAAGATCTTTAACTTTCCAACAAGATCACTTCGCGTAAGAGTTGAAAGATTGTTTCCTTCTGTGATGTCATGTTTTTTAGACTCGTATTGAGCTGGTAAAAATCTAATAATTTTTAGCACAATATCCTTTTTTGAAATAGTGTTTCCTAACACATGAGAGCCATTCACTATTTTACAAATTTTGAGATTAAATTCCTCATACGAATTTTCATCAGCCATACAAAGGTTTTCCCAGTCAGAACTTAGGTTATGAAGCCGTGCTTCATTTTCTGATGTATTTCCTTTGAATACGGTTTCTAAGATACCCAAACTGCCTTCGATGTTTCACATGTAGACACATGATGTTGAAGATCTTGGCTTACGAAAATATATAATAACATTCAATTCATCATAATTTTTTCTTTGCAACACTGATTTCAGTAATGTCATATTCACCAATATCCGTGACAGAGGTTACACCGTCTATAATAGATATTGGACGAGCATATCTTCTGACAATCGTCATCCATATACTAAAATCACGAGCTTGTAGGAAGGAATGCATAGATATTTTCCACCATAAGTTATTTGGACCATCGGAGGCTGGTGGTATGTTAACGGTGATAAAACTCTTGTTCATAGATTTCAAATCGCTAAAAACACAGACTTATTAGGTATTTTCAATGTTTGCGTGCTTTGATACCAATTGAAAAGGAGAGGTTACCAAGTACACCACCAACTTTTTTGTTCGAAAACCTCTATGGACAAACTCGTAAGAATCAGTAGTATAGAACAACAAATGAGATTATGTACCTGATTTATAAACAAGTTTACTTGGACTATCTCAAAAGTCAATATCCAAGAATCAACGTAGTATGTACATGAACTATTCACGAACCAAATTCTAACAAGAACAAATCTTGTAATCTATATTTCAAGATACGAATTCACAGGAATAAATCTTGTAGGTTCGATACAGTTTAAGCATGAAAAAAATGTCTAGGTTGTTTGGCATACTACTTGTAATATTTTTATTTGCTCATAATTGACGAATTGCAGAGAACAAATTTAGAGTTCGAACTTGTACTTCACACATAATTTCAAGCAATGGACATTAATAAATTTATCGCTTCTGAGGTTGAGAACAATTTATAACGCTTTAGAAACTTGTGTGCTTGCTAACTTGTAGTCCATCCATCATTTAAGGTCTCCAAGCAATTCTTTGAGCTCGCATTTATCTGTTTTTTGTGCCACTTCACTCCGATGTACCTGTAAAATGCAAATCAAGCATAACACAAAAAAACTAACTACACCAATCATAAAAATAAAATAAATTGGTGTACACCGTGAAAAAGATGTTTTAGACACAACCAGGCCAAAACCTGTCTAATTTGGCCGAGTTAAAAAAATAATAATAAAAACAGCCATAATTTGGGATTGGGGCGCACAGGATACCGATTCATTCTGGCATACTAGGCTAATCACCACCAACATAACTTCACTGGAAATAAAAGAGGGAAAAGAAAGGTTATCCATTGAGAAAGAGCTCACTGGTGAGAGAGCAGAGGGAAACGAAAAAAGAGAGAAGCAAAAATGTTGGGTCTTTCATTGGCTTCAGCGTCAAACACAGCAATCTTCAATCCTTCTTCATTACTTACAAAGAACAACCTCAAATCATCTTTCCACGGTATCCGCGTCAAGAATGTATCCCTCCCTAAAATGCCCTCCTTCTCATCATCTCCATCTTCCTCTAAGTTATCTTCAGTAGTGATGATGGCAAAAAGAGAAGAAGAATTGAAAGAAATCAGAGCTAAATCTACTGAACAAATCAATGATGAAATTATTGATATTAAAGGAGAATTACTCATGCTCAGACTACAAAAATCAGCTCGTGAAGAGTTCAAATCTAGTGATTTTCGTAAAATGCGCAAAAGGGTAACCATTTATTGTTCTTTTTACTGTTAAAATTCCTAGAGATAATGTTGTTTTTTATGGAGAATTGTCTGAAATTTCGTGTTTTTCTAATGACATTTACATTTCTGTTATTGTTTTGTTAGAAAGAATTGGCTACTATAGATTAGGGTTTTAGGTCAGTATTCCAATTTTGTGATGAGCTTGAAAGTTGGGAATTGAGATGATAACTAGGGTGATAACTAGAAAGTGTTTTTGATTGCTATAGATAAGGGTTAGTACTGCAATGAAGGTAGGACAAGTTTCATTGCTTCGAACTGAGATGTTTAGATTCCAATGTTGCATAGCGAAGTGTAGTTTCCGAAAAAGGGATAAGATGCTTATCAGTTTTGGACCGTCTAAGTCATAGTTACTGAAATATCTGGTTGTGAAGGGTTACGTTTATCCTTTAACTTCCACTGCAGAATATGTGCTTTGTTTGTTTAGAACGGTTCCGTTTCATCCTTGAAAAGCTATTTTTGATCAGCCACTCTACACTTGTAGATGTTTTGACTGTAGACGGATAATTTTATCGTGTCATGTTATTCAACTGGTGGTACGAAAAAAATGAAGATAGCTTTGCATTGTTTGAAACAAAGGAGTCAAATAGATATAGGCTGTCTGGTGATGGAATGAGGCATGGTGTTGGTAATTGTTACTATGTTGCCATTAGAAAGAACAGAAAGATTACCATAGAAGTAGGTACAAGATTAAAGTGGTGCTAAAGTTGAATGAATATTCCTTATGCTATTAGACAAGGGAAAATTCCTCTTTCCTTCTCTATACTGTGCTGGTGCTTCAAGTTCTGTCGTTGGATTGGTGTAGAAAGTGAAAGTACATATTAAAATTTATCTCTGTTGGTGTGTTTTCATCTTACCACATTTCAATTATATAACTTTGTAGAACTCTTCTATTGTTTTAGAGAATGTTTGATGTTTCCAGTTATGGGTGTTTATTAAACAAATGAATCCAATTGTTTATGATACCGTTACCAGTGGTTCCTTTTCCGTTCCCTATGCTTCTTTAACTCTGGTCTAAAAATATAGGTAGCTCGAATGCTGACCGTAAGAAGAGAAAGAGAGCTTGAGGAGGGAATTAAGAAAAGGTTGTCAAGGAAACTTGACAAACAATGGAAGAAGAGCATTGTGGTCAGGCCACCCCCATCTCTAAGGAAAAAGCAAGAGGAGGAGAGGACTGCAGAAGCAGCAGAGGCAGAGAAGGCAACTTGAGCCTGGCTGATGCACTCGTATATAAAAAATCATTCTCAACTTCCTTGTATTTGAGTTACACTCCCTAAGAAAGCCATTTTCTGAGTTAGATTTTCATTTTATGTAAAAGTTAACAATTGCACCATGTTATTAGGGTTTTTATGAAATGGACCACACTCCCAATTTGAGGAGTTTCGAAGTCTTAAATTATTGTCAGTGTAGAAAAAAAAATTGCTCCAAATAATTTAGCTTTCTCGGAAATTTTTTCCAGCACAAGAGAGTTCTGGAGGCAGCAGCCCCCCTAGGTGAGGGGTTGGTTGGTAATCAAAAAGTGAATATACACTAGTGTAATTCTATATTTCGGAGCAGCTCTGGGACCTCAGCTCTGAGTGTGGAGGAAGTGAAATGTCTGGCCACCTTAGAACCCGTAACGTGGGAAATACGCTTAACACTAGCAAAATAATTATGTAGTCTAGTGCAGCTAATGTAGTCAATTCCATATCAATGCCTCATGCTTTTGGGTCTGGGTCTCCTGATTGAATGTAAATCGGACAGAGTTGTCGTATAATTTACTAGTTTTCTTTGTTTGTTGCGCATTTATATAGTTTGTAAACCTGCGTCCGTGTGCAGTCTATATGGTTGTTGTACAATCACAAATATAACACTTTGACGATGGTAAAATGAAACCAACATTACTTAGAATGTCTAACCTTTGACAAAACCTAAACCACTTAGAATGTCTAACCTTTGACAAAACCTAAACCATAGAAGTACTTTTTTTTTAACAAGAACTTCTCAATCCTTAGGCTAGTCAGCCATCCGAATTGTTCAGTCCAACAAGTGGTGACAAACTCCACAGTGTTACAATTAATACAATACATAACTAAACATATAATTAAGAGTAAACGAAAGTACAATACATAATTATAATAGTGACGATCGTCACAATCATCGGCCGGAATCACATCAAACAAACCCCTATCAATACCTAACGAAACAACCACTTCCATATGTGCTACCCCATGAGATAAATCTATCAAGATAAGAAAGTTAACAGACTTCAAAGAATTCATATTAACCTGAAGATGATCCCTGGCCTTCCTAAGAAGCCTCCATGACAGAGAGTTTAAGCCGCTGGGGATCGAACCAGTCTTCTCAGCAGAAGATCGGTAAATTTGTAACTTTGCAAAGCCACAAACTCGAATAATTTTTTTTGTTTGTAAAGGTCCAAAGACCCGAACTGGAACATGGATAGCAACAAAGGACATGTATGTTTCAATATGTAATTGGGCTGAATTTGAACAACTGTGACACCAGAAAAAGGGCGATAAAGTAGGAAGATGATAAGTTTTAATCCCTCTCAATCTTCTACCTCTCCAACGAATATAGATGTTACCAAGATGAAAACCTTTTAGCTGCCGGATAGAATTGCTTCCAAATTCAAGCCTACTGATGGTAAGAACTTCAATTGCTATGAAGCTTATTATTATTATAAACCTAATCCTTGTACGAAACATATTAATATAAAGAGGTTCCTTATATCTTGCAGTTGATATGAAAATTTCAAACATTCTAACTATTAGTCGATCGTGCTCCTCCCTAGCTTTAGTAATGTTGCTACCCCTATCTGTTGTGAAGAGATAGAAGTCCCATTGAATCTGATGACCCAAAAACAAGAGCACTGCAGAGTATCGATGAATACGTACATGGGGTTGAGAGAAATTCCATGTCACACACACACCCTTGGACACAACACATTTCTTGTAAAGATGCCCACCTAAAGAAGCATCTATATCGTAACACCATACTTCTAAAGGACAATGGACTTCCAAATGGGCCCACAATGAAGTATTATTCGCTTCCATTGTCCTTTCAGCAATTTGATTCTGTTCCATTAGGTCGCACTGTTTAGAAGTTTGAATTGCCGGAGAGCTGTTTATACCCGCATCTGAAATTTTAAGCCGATTAACGGAGTGGCGTAAGACTACCATATCCTTCGTCGGAACAATAACTTCACCAATTACTTAGAATGTCTAACCTTTGACAAAACCTAAACCACTTAGAATGTCTAACCTTTGACAAAACCTAAACCATAGAAGTACACTAGTAGTATAGTGGATAAGAATTTTTTAAAACAAATGTTTTTTAAAACAAATGGTTTGCACTTAAACCTACTAACTCCAGCCAAAAATAATGCTAAGGGGTGTTATGGGGGAAAGATAAAATACCAATTTTACCCTTTATTCTGAAATGTAGTATATATTAACTTTGAATTTCATTGCACACAATTTTACGCAACTCAAACATTTCCATTTGTCGGGAAAATCCAAATCTTCTTAATTTATCTTCGATTCGAAGAATTGTGTTTATCAAAAATAACATGAACCATCCTTGTTTTTGTTATTAGAACCATGGAAAAAACGATCCAAATTGATAATGAAAGTATTACTTGATTCTAGTTTTTTAGCCGGTCCGAAATAGATGGGGAGAGACACCTACTTGGCGACTAGATAAAAGGAAAATGAATAAATGGCACCGATACGAGGCCCCAGGTGATTTTACTTCATATTTTTAATTTCTGTTTTGTGTTCAGTAATTTTGTAAAATTTCCTCAAAATTTGGTTAATAGCGACCATGAATAGTGCAGGTAGTTCGTCCATTTAGTGAAGAATACTATTGAACATGAAAAACATCAGTTTTCTGAAATTATTTCCAATGCTATGTTTGCCCAATTAGCTTTTCGATCACGTCCGACCCATAAGTTTGACTGGTCACCGGAGTTAAAAGAGACAACATGAATATTTAGAACTTGTGCATTCCAACTCCCAAGTCGTCAAATCATTCGAAATGTTCAAACAAAAACTGTGTTGGTTGATCTAGGGCATTGTCCGCAGTTGTGTTTTGGCCGTGATTTCTTCTAGAATAAACGAATTTGTTAATACTCGAAAAGGGATACGAGATTTCTTTTATGTATTTCTGTGATTTCAACTTGATAGTACCACTCTTAGAAGAGACCAAATCGTTCGAATCTCATCCCTTCGCCACTCGAACCAATTCATTACCACTCCATCCATTTAAATTGTAGTCTTTTTACGTCAGTTAATGTTTATTTTTGACATTTCTTAACATATTAGTAGTAAATAAAAAAAATATCCAATCTTTTGATTCCAATTTCAAAATGAAGGAGCAGGGAAATACAACCAAAGAATCCGGTGGTAAAACTAGCAATCCCGGAGAAGACATAGTTTCAAATGAGGGAGAAATAGTTTCAAATGAGGGAGAAAATGTTATCATGAATTCCAGTGCATAACCTTCCAATTCACCGGATGATGCTCAATCTCCACGACCCAATGTTGGTGAAACTGAAGTATCTAACGAGGAACAACAATCAGATAATTTTGATTACCAAGTTCATGGGGAACTGGCTGAGGAACCAGATTCAGTAGAGGGGCGCGCAGAAGGGTCTAAAAAAAATCAATTAGAAAACTAAGAAAAACACTGGAAACCAGTTGTTGCCAATTGTAGAAGTATGTCGTGGGTTACCCTGGGATAATGATAAAGTCATATTTGGATACAAAGACCATATCGCTGCCGAAATTTGGCTTCACCGGGCAATAGCGATGTTGTAGTTTTTGGTAAAAAATTTGTAGGTATATTACACGCATTCACCAACGTATTTTTACCGTGCAGAATTCTGATTATGACGTTAGAATCTTGAAGCTCCACAATCTACATGAAACAATGTCAAGTTGGCCGCTGGATGAGAAATGTAAGGAGGTTCAAGAAATTGTGTGCAACCCGGGATTATACAGCGCAGTTAGATCTTCTCATCAAGAGTTTGATAGAGTTGTCATCTCTGCAGTTGTGGGGAGGTTTTATTTCGAGACTGATACATGTCATCTCCCCGTTGGAGAAATGACAATAATTCCAGACGACGTTGTCCGTATTTTAGGTTTACCCGTGGTCGGAGATTTGGTAGATGCCGGGTACGACCCCAAAATTGATTGGATACCCTTGAAAGAGTTGGGTTTGAATTTGCTTGGACGGGATGATGCCGAAAAGGAGGTTCAATTCAAGGATGCTGCTAAATTGCCTAAAGATAACCAGGATGGAAAACCTAAGAATAAAGAGAAGAGATTGAAAAGTTTCAGGCTAACATATTTGAGGGACCTTTTTAAGGGGAGTGCGAAAAGAGCAACTCCTCTATCCCCAGGCGAAACAAACTGGAATGCTAAGACGTTCTTTGTTTGTACTTAGTACGACGATATTTCTAGACTTAACATGGAATTTGGTGGACGCCAAATACCTTCGGTTGTTTAAAAATGTCAATGATGTTTCTCGGTATTCATGGGGAACTACTTGCATTTCCTTTTTAGTCAAGAATTTGAGAGAAGCCTCTCGAAAGAAGTATGGGCAAATGGGTGGTAAATTTTTGATCCCCCTTTTATAATTTCGACAGTAGTTTTATTTTGTTTTACCTTACCGTAGTTTTATTGAGTTTGATTATTTTATTCTTGATATTAGTTAGTAGTAGTATTTTCACACTCCTTGTGGGAACGACCTGTACTTGCCATTATCTACTAGTTGTACACCATGCACTTGCAGTATTTTATTGTAGGTTTCTCAGCCTACCAAATACATGTATAATAGATACATAACGTTTTTAATTCGTTAAAGTTTTAAATATGAAAACGCATATCTTCTGATAACTAAAAAACTGAAGTGGAAACGAGTGAGCACATCTGATGTTCTTTGTAGATAGTGGTAAAAAGAGATTCGTTTCTCGAACTTGTGAAAGATTTTTTAGACTTAAATTAAACTCGATAACTCAAATAAAGTTGTATCAAAATTATAAAAAATACACCGAGACTTTGGATTCCACCATTAACCAATTAAGTGATTCAATCTAATCAATATTCATGCAATTCTTTGCTTTTAAAGTGATTCTAATTTATTGCCTCTAATAGATTTTTGAAGTAACAATTATAAACATCAAGCATGAAATATCAAAAGTTTAACACTAAGCATGTTCCATCAAAACAAATCACCATCACTCAATAAAAATCAATTTTCCAATATTAGTTCTATGCAATTAATCATGTAAAAGATTGCAAAAATAATTAAAATAGAACTATACCACTTTTCATGGAACAATGGCTTCCTCCGTTGCCTCGGCTAAGGGGTTTAGCTCCTCATGGTAAAAACATGCTCAAAAGATAGAAACATGGCTCAAAAGGTGTTTTTATTGAAGGAGAATAATAATACAGCGAATCTGCAACGCTTTATAGTCGTTACAGAAGTCACCGTTACAATTGAAGTGTTGTTTATAAACGATAACTGTGTTCTGCTATTGAAGAACGCTTTCATACGCAATGATTTCTTTCATATGCAAGGATTGCTTTCATACGCAATGATTGCGTATAATGATTATGCATAATGATTGCGCAACATTCGTCCGACCAGCCCTCTCTGGCCTGATGCACAATGATTGTGCGATATTGGCTCTAGGCCAATAGCCTTCATAATGCGCAATGATTACGCTGTGCGAACTCAAGGCCACCTACCCAACTGGCCTAATGCATCATGATTATGCAACATTGGCCCTTGGCCAATATGCTTATGCGATGTGTCTTCCTTAGCACCAAATATGGCCCCTGGCCAAATGAATCTTACTATGCAAATGAAGCTTTGGATGAAGCTTCATCTCGAGCCATGGCGCATCTTTTAGCATGCGTCATGCTAAAAATGCAGGTGTTACATTATTACACCCTTTAAAGAATTTCGTCCCCGAAATTCAACCAAACTAGGGTTCGGATTCCTCAAGTACTCGTCCCATACCAAACACTCAGGAATCCTCAAGGCTCACAGGGTCGTTTGTCAATATTTTGACAAAATCCAACATGACAAGCCATTCTTTCTGCGGTACTGTGTGGCCTAGTACCAGAGCAGTTGGATTCACCAGTCTTTTATCGTCCCCAACTATTTACTCCCCCGAAATGCTAACTTACCTCCCCAGACGGCATGTCCGCAGGTTCTGTCAGACGTTAGCAATAACATCACACTCCGTCCCGGACGGGTGAGGGGTGATCATCCCAAATGCCATAGTAGGATGGATACTAGCCCCAGACAGTCTCCGGTGGTCAAGTGCCTCAATTAGGCCAAGCAGTGGCACAGTACTGAGCAAAGTCTATACTTGCCGTACAAATGTTGGCATACCCTACCAACTTGCGCATAAGTTGGCCTACCAACCAACTTAGAATTCCCTTCGAGGAAATACTCGCTAATGAGTCCATTACGCACAGTCCCTAGAGTTATCTCAGAACTTTCTCTGATACTAACTGTGACGGACCGGAAAATTACGCCTGGCACGCCTGAGCGCGCGGGCCATAACTTCCCCGATGCGCCATGATGAAAGCTACGATCCGGGCCTTAAATCTAGGAAAATGCAAGTCCATTCGCCCTTGTAAGCATGCTCGTGCAGCATGATACAGCTAACTTAGCTTCCACACCGTTCCAAACTCACCCTTATCCGCTAAAGGGTATAAGGCCATAGGGGCAAGGCCAATGCATCTTGCATGCATCACTGGCTTTGCCTCAACGTAGGATATTCATCACTGAATTTCCTATCTAGCTGAGCAACCGACAAACTACTTAGGCATAGGCCGCTCTAAGCCTTTTTCCAATTCCCTACCTTACCACGCTTACAAATTTCGTATAGCTTGATAGGAAGTATGAGTATCCACTTGCTGGCATGCAACTAAGCCTCATCAAGCTTGGTCGCAATCATCTCTTGCATCGAGCTACCGAGCCAGATGATATGAGAGGCCAACGTGCCACAATCATCTCTCAAATAGATGATATGAGCGACAAAGTGCTTGACCGGCAATGCTGCAACTCATTGCGTCTGCCTACGTACCCTTCCCTACTCTAAAGGTATCAAGCACAGACCGTAGTTCATCCACGAAGGGACAGCAACTTAAACCAACTCGTTTGCAAAGCCGTGGCTAAGCAATAATGGTAATGACCTGGTCCGTATAGTCCGTTCCGTCAAGATGCACAATGATTATGCATCATCGGGTCCGTGGCGTGGCATAGTGATGACTAAGCATCAAACGCCCTCTTCTCAAGGCTACGCATCTATAAATGAGCCTTAGGCATCATTTATACTCTTTCGGCTAAGCTATGAAGCTTACTTTGCACATAGTCCGCATATGCACCTTCAACCAACTACCCCTCCCTATATATATCTTAATGGAATTTCTACAAGTTAGAATTAGGGACCAAATTGACATGCCTGCTTCACTATTCATCCGCAATGATTGCTTTCATACGCAATGATTTCTTTCATATGCAAGGATTGCTTTCATACGCAATGATTGCGTATAATGATTACGCATAATGATTGCACAATATTCGTCCGGCCAGCCTTCTCTGGCCTGATACATAATGATTGTGCGATATTGGCTCTAGGCCAATAGCCTTCATAATGTGGAATGATTACGATGTGCGAGCTCAAGGCCACCTACCCAACTGGCCTAATGCATCATGATTATGCAACATTGGCCCTTGGCCAATATGCTTACGCGATGTGCCTTCCTTAGCACCAAATATGGCCCCTGGCCAAATGCATATTACTATGCAAAGGAAGCTTTGGATGAAGCTTCATCTCGAGCCATGGCGCATCTTTTAGCATGCGCCATGCTAAAAATGCGGGTGTTACAGTAGTCGTTGATTATGACCACATCTCGTTGGCGCCTGCCAGTGGCATAATGGCGCCTACCAGTGGCATAGTGGCGGAATGGCGCCTGCCTGGCGTAGCCGCGGCCACTATATCTTGGCATATTGGCGCTAAGTCCAATTATAAATCGATAATATTGGCTCTAGTTGCCGTATCAAACTTAATGCCTTAGGCGGCATTATTTGGCATGGGTCGGCATAGCGGCCTTCCAAATTAGGGTTTGGCATGTCAAAACCCTAATTAGCACGTGCGGCTACGTGGCCGTGGTATGGTGGCATTTTGGAAAATACTGTCGTGGCCACGTTAAAGGAATCATGGCGAGGCCATAAAAAGGGAACGACCATGGACGCGGGAATAGTCATGGGTGGCCACAATATAGCGCCATTTTTAGGGTTTTCTGGGTCCCACATGGCTTGTGGCATGTTGTGGGTCCGAAGTGGCATAATTTAGGCCACGACTAGGCATTAGGGTTTCCTTTTGATTCGACCAATGCCACTAAAACAAGAGTCGTATTCTGATCAGAATACCCTGGTTAGAGTTTGTTATGGCGTTGGCCACAAATGAAAAGTGAGATAACACGCGGCTGCACTGTTATGGCACATTGGCATATTGCTGCCGCTGAATAGCATGGCTTGCCAATTAGCATGCCGGCGCGATTTGGCAGGTTGATTAGCTAATTGGCATGGCGTCCATGTTGACGCGACGGCCACTAGGACCAGCAAGCAGCATGGGCCCGGCCACATTCCAAGCGCTTGTAGCGCATTTAGAGCGACCTGATTGGTAGATGGGAAAGGGGCCGGCGAGCGGCATGGGCCCGACCACATTCTAAGTGCATGTGGCGCATTTAGAGCGACCTGATTGGTCGATGGAAAAAAAGGGAGCCGACAGGGGTAAAATGTAGCGTGGCCATTCGGCTACAGGTGACGCTTGCTAGGCGAACTGGACGGCCATGTGGCGTGGCCACGCCTCTTCTTGTTGTTCTCCTATTTTCTGCGGCTCCTCTTTTATTTCTTGTTTTCTGATTTTTGGGTAGGATTTTGCTCCTACTAGTCCATGGGGGATTAATTGCCTAGCTTACCTAGGTTTGGTCTCGACCAATAGGGTTCGACATATTGCGCAGGTAGCCAAAAACCTAATTTTTGCAAATCGATAAAATTAGGCTAAAGGACTGAATTTTGCGGGTTGCCGCAAAACCAATCTAATTTTGGTGAATTTTGCATACTGATACAAAAATCACCAATTTAATATTAAAGGGCAGCATAACTTTGCGTGCCTCTGATTGAGTACTTCCACACACATCTCAATCCTGACACTTGGGGAGATTCATGCTACTCGGCTGAGAGCGAACATTAGTCGTCATGTCATGTCAGTTTTAAGAGTTTAACTGGGAACATGGTATGGAACAAATACTCAGAAATTTACAGAATATTTGGGATTGTTGCTACACGCACCATTCTGGATAAATTTCATATAAATATACTGAATTGCTCAAGACATATGTAAGTTGAGAGGCTTGGGCACACATCACTTTTAAATGGCTCAACTTCTTTGCAGAATGATGGCACATTAAATATAGGATTTTACAATTTTAGCCATGAACTAAAAACCACCATCAACACTTACCAACACATATTTCGAGAAATAGATAGGCGAGATAAACTCGGTTCGAAATAGAAAATGTGTATAATTGAAGTCTATATAGCAATACGACTTTTGTCTATTATTAAGAGATATAATAGATAGACTTTTGAGTGATAGATAAGTTCAAGTCTCCACATACCTTTTGTTGATGAAGTTCCACAAGTTCCCTTGAGTAGTTCTTCGTCTTCATTCGATGAACGCTGTGGAGTCTAAAGCTCACCTACACTTACTATCATAATCCGAGACTTAGCTATAAGTAGACTAGAAATCAAGACTTATAGTTTTGGCAACTAAACTTGACAAACAAGCTTGAGATAGCAACTCTTGCGAGTTCGACCGAGCAATGCTCTAACAATCTCCCCCTTTGTCAATCTTAGTGACAAAACTATCAATACATATGGAATACAAAATAAATAAACTTTGTAGCTTTTCATCCAAATGCTTGATCTCCTTGGTTCTTCAACATTACTCGAAATCTTCGTCACTTCCAAGTACTCCAATGATTCCAAATTTGTTCAACTCAGCATCATCGTTGTTGAAGATCCGTAGCTATAACAATGAGAAAACAATAGCTCTCAATCATTGTTATACAGTGTCATAGTATTATTACATATCATCAAAGTTCAATTGTATCACAACTTTGACAACAATACTATGGTGATATGTATCACTCCCCCTTAGTCAATACTTCATCTCACATGAAAACCACTCCCCCTTACATATTGATCCGAAAACCATATGTATTTGTAGTGTGAACTACACATTAATCTCCCCCTTTTTGTCAATAAAATTGGCAAAGGCACAAAAATTAGTGGGATCCTAATGAAATTTCCATAGAGACACTTCATGACCAAAAGAAAAGCACATATCAACTTTTTAGATGCAATCATATAGCCGAAACTAAATGCATTCATCAAGGAGTTTATAAAGATACAAGATAACTCCTATAATATTCCACAGCCGTACTCCCCACAAAGATTTGGCAATTAAGCACAAGTTCAATTAAGAACTCTCCCCCATAAAATGTCATTGCCGAAAGAACAACAAGAGCGACCTTACTTTCACAAGAAAAGAAGGATTTCTTTGGACATTATCAAATCACATGAAACATGAATTTGTATCCAAAATACTCAATTAAATTAACCACAAGAGAACCCATGATTATATTAATTGGAAATGCTCACATAAGAAAACTTACGGAGCCGCACAGTATTTACATAAAGATATGGATCAGGGAAGATCAATACTGCGGAATAAACAAAGATTCATTTTATTTATCATCACTATTTGCACAATGACATATAATAGACTTTAATCTTTGTAAACAAAAGTTCATCCTATCTTCCATCAATATTTGCATAATGACATAATAGGCTTCACTTTTGTTTGTCAAAAGTTCATTCAATCTTTTATCAATACTTGCATACTGACATATGAAAGACTTAACTTTTGACCACATATGGGACAATCATAGTTCATGGACGCAAACACACATATCCCATAACAAGTTGCAATATATAAAACCATAAAGATTAATACTGCATAATCATCTTCCAAATAAACTTTAGAATTTAAATAAATAAATCTAAAAACATTGCAAGATGAAAATCATTGGCAATAGCTATGTGTACTCACAATAATGGCTATTCCAAACCCTAGTTATCCTTCTTAAAACACAAGAATAAATTCTCATAAGAAGTTTCCTAGACATTATAGAGCTTTCTCAGAGCATCTACAGATAATTCCTTCTCATTATTGAAAAATCCATTGATTATGGGATCGTTCAATTCCTCTAAATCTTCAGAAATATCAGTCAACTCACTAAGTTCTCTTTTTAGCTCACGTAAGGTGTTCTTTGTTAGAGACAACATTTGTTCATAGTAAGTTATATTTTCTAAAGAGGAAACAATTTGAGATTTTAAATCATTTCTTTTGTTGATGAAATCTTTCACCATACCTCTAAAGTTATTATCAAAATGACAAACCGACAAGAGGAAGTTAGAGGAAGAACCTTCTCCATCATTTGTAGATCTCTCTTTCTTCTTCCTTGAGGAAGTGATTCCTTCACACAGATACACATTAACTGCTTCGATTGCATCCCTCTTTGTGGTACCTCTAGTTATAGGAGCCATGAAACTGTATCTTTCAAGGAGAGAAGAGGTTAAGGACACTTTGATTACAAATGATTATAAATAGACTTATGGACACCCAAACCCTAGAAGAACTTTGAACAAGTCTTTCATGGTTTATTATCCATTATCTAAAATATTAGGAGAATATTTTCTTAACAAAAATAGGAAATTTACACAAATACAAAACTTGAGAATCCTTGATGCAAACCTCATTTTCTCAAGTTAAAGATGAGGATGCGGACGTCACTGATATTAGACAGTGACGGAGTGAGCCGAATGCTCACATCTTTTACCACATAGTGGCTTATCAAGGTTTGTTGTATAAACAGATTTCTTACCTCGTCTGAATCTGGTACTACTGGAGTTTTCAGGAAAACCTTGTTGATTATCTAAAGTCATATTTATCCTTTTCATGTTCTTTTGAAGTTTGGCAATTTTTTTGTTGTTCCTCTTGAATCTCCAACACGTGCTTTGAACATGATTTGCATTTCCACAAAACGAACAAATCAATAATTATTATTATTATTTCTGTTGAAACGCCTCCTATTTATCACAACAGTCAACAACCATTGTTCCAAGATCAGTTGGAGCAAAAGAGTTGTTTGTGCTTACAGTTTTACTTTTAAACCCTAAACCATTTGTGTTCCCAAAGGACTTCTGACCGAATAACATTGCTGAGATTTTGTCAGAACTTCCAGATAACCTTTGCAGGTCATTCTTAAGAGTATTAATCTCTTTTTTCCTTCAGAGACATGGTTCTTGTGAATTCATCATTAAGACAATCTATCTCAATATTTTTCACTTGGAGTGATGATTCAAGTTTCTCCAACAAAGCCTTTAGTTGAAGATTTTCTTGGTGAATTTCTTCACTTTTATCCAAGAAATCAAAAATCTTAGAGTCAGACTCAAGCTCTGAATCAGAATTTGAGTAGGTGGAGGTTTCTGCTGCAAGAGATGAAAGTCCATTGCACACATCGGAAGTATGCAAGTTGCTGACAACCAGGGAAGATTTTTCTTGTGTTGAATCATCTGAAGCATTAACTAGAGAGGGACGTTTATCACATCTTTTGCTTCTTTTTACAATATCCTTGATCTTTTGCGTTATCAGTGATTTATCAAAATCAACATGATTGTAACAGCATTCATCAGCGCAAGACAAGTTAGAAGCTTTACTTTTGTTGATCACAGCATTGAATGCAAATGTTCTGACTGTGTTCTGATCAAGATAAAGTATTTTTAACTTTCCAACAAGAGTATTTCTAGAAAGCTCATCAAGGTTAGTTCCTTCAACGATGGCATATTTCTTAGAATCGTATCTGGATGGCAGTGATTTGAGAATTTTTACCACAATGTCCTTTTCAGGAATAGTCTTACCCAATGCAAAAGATGCATTAATAATTTCAGACACTTTGTGATTAAACTCATCAAAAGATTATTCATCTGCCATACGAAGGTTTTCCCAATCAGAATTTAGGTTTTGAAGCCTAGCTTCTTTTTCACAGGTATTCCCTTATAATACAGTTTCTAATATATACCAAGCATCTTTAGACCGAGTGCACATAGTCACATGGTGCTGAAGATCTGGGGTAATGGCATGGATGATTGCATTCAATCCGTCAGAATTTTGCTTTGCAGCAAGAATCTCGGCAACATCATAATCACCAATATCCTTTGGAACAGTTATAGTGCCTATTGTAACAACTAGAGGATTATAGCCATTAACAACGTATTCCCATGATTGAAAATCACGCGCTTGAAGAAAGGCACGCACCGCAATTTTCCACCATAAGTAGTTCGAGCCATCGAAGACTGGTGGTACGTTTATTGAGATAGCACTTCTGTCCATAGAGTCAGATCGCTACAAACACAGACTTATGAGGTCTTGAACGTATTTGCCTTCTCTGATACCAATTGAAAAAACGGGGGTACAACAACCTCACCCAATATTTCGCTTAGCAATCTGTATGGACTAACTCCAATATACTTTCAAGAGAATCAACTAGACAGTTAGACTCAATCTTATGAAAAGTATATCAAAGAGTTATATCTCAATTTCTCGATTCAATCCGCAATCAAACAAATAGGATTTGCGAGCTTGATTGAATACAAGAGAAATAACATGAACGGTACCAAAGACCAATGTTCAAGGATCAATCAATTTCAATCAACAACCAAAGGTTGGATTTACCAATTGATCAATTCAACGCACAACCTATGATATTATAATTATATAATAACAAAGTTTAATGCGAAAAAGAAATAACACAAACACCAAAAGTTTTGTTAACGAGGAAACCGCAAATGCAGAAAATCCTCGGGACCTAGTTCAGATTTGAACACCACACTGTATTAAGCCGCTACAGACACTAGCCTACTACAATGCTAACTTCGGTCTGGACTGTAATTGAACCCTAATCAATCTCACACTGATTCAAGGTACAGTTGCACTCCTTATGTCTCTGATCCAAGCAGGATACTACACACTTGATTCCCTTAGATGATCCCACCCACAACTAAGAGTTGCTACGACCCAAAGTCGAAGACTGGATAAACAAATCTGTCTAACACAGAAAAGTCTATTGGAATAGATAAATCTGTCTCCCACAAATATACCTAAGAGTTTTTGTTCTGTCTTTTGATAAATCAAGGTGAACAGGAACCAATCGATAACCCGGACTTATATCCCCGAAGAACAGCCTAGTATTATCAATCACCTCACAATAATCTTAATCGATTAACAAAAGAAGATATTGTGGAATCACAAACGATGAGACGAAGGTGTTTGTGACTAATTTTCAATCTTGCCTATCGGAGATATAAATCTCAATCCAATCTTACGATTGTACTCAATCACGATAGAAAACAGCAAGATCAGATCACGCAACTACAGAGAAAATAGTTGGGTCTGGCTTCACAATCCCAATGAAGTCTTTAAGTCGTTAACATACAGGGTTTCGTGAAAAACCTAAGGTTAAAGGAGAATCGACTCTAGCTTATACAACTATAATCACACAGGAGGTGTGGGGATAAGGTTTCCCAGTTGCTAGAGTTCTCCTTTATATAGATTTCAAATCAGGGTTTGCAATCTAAGTTACATTGGTAACAAAGCATTCAATATTCACCGTGATGAAAACTTGATTAGATTCAAGCTAATATATTTCAACCGTTAGATCGAACTTAGCTTGTTATACACAAATGAAATGTAACTTCATTTAGGTTTGAGTAACCGTACCTAAACGTGTACACTTAGTCGGTTCAACAATAGTTAACCAATGGTTAGCCATATGAGCACTTTCATATCAACCTTATTCATCTTTACCATAACTAGTTCAAATGACTCAAATGAACTAGTTAGAGAGTTGTTCAATTGCTTAGATCTCATAGAAGTATACAAGACACAATCGAAGCAAAATCGGTTTTGATTCACTTGAATCAATTCATGAACATTATAGCCACGGTTTGCAAATATTGCATTCCTTATTATATAAATGTTTTAGTTTATGAATAAACCGATTTTAGAAAGTAACCTTCTTAAGTATGCAAACGGGTACGCATACCTAAGTAGCCGGACCGAGTTTGGTTACTCCAGTACGTGTACGTGTACGCATACCAATTCACATTCCAAACTCCAGCAGAAATTCACGGAACCCAAACTTCCGTCAGTACGTGTACGGGTACGCATACCTAGGTTCCAGACTTCCAACAACCGCCAGTATGCGTACCCGTACATGGTTACTTGTTCTAAACAAATGTGAGAACACACTATGTTTATATCCAAACATGGTTACTTGTTCTAAACTCTCATTTCAATCATTGAAACTTTCTTAGAGGATGTTAAAATAGTTGTTATCCACAAACTATTTTCATCAAAGCGATTTTGAAGTTATTGAAATAATCAATATGACTTTCGTCACGAGTAAAGACGAACTTGGCTAAAGCGAAAGCTTACCAACACATATTTCGAGAAATAGATAGGCGAGATAAACTCGTCTCGAAATAGAAAATATGTATAATTGAAGTCTATATAGCAATACGACTTTTGTCTCAAAATAGGAGGTAAAATAGATAGACTTTTGAGTGATAGATAAGTTCAAGTCTCCACATACCTTTTGTTGATAAATTTCCACAAGTTCCCTTGAGTAGTTCTTCGTTTTCATTCGATGAACACCGTGGAGTCTAAAGCTCAACTACACTTACTATCCTAATCCGAGACTTAGATATAAGTAGACTAGAAATCAAGACTTATAGTTTTGGAAACTAAACTTGACAAACAAGCTTGAGATAGCAACGCTTGCGAGTTCGACCGAGCAATGCTTTAACAAGTGTTATCTCTATAAACGTACCACCAGTCTTCGATGGCTCAAATTACTTATGGTGGAAAATTGATATGTGTGCGTTTCTTCAAGCGCATGATTTTCAATCATGGGTTTATGTGGTTAATGGCTATAATCCTCCGGTTGTTACAGAAGGCGATGTAACAGTTCCAAAGGATATTGGTAGATATGATGCTGCCGAGATTCTTGCTGCAAAGCAAAATTCTGATGGGCTAAATGCTATCATTCATGCCATTACCCAGGAGCTCCAGCATCATATGGCTACTTGCTCAAAGTCTAAAGATGCTTGGGATATCTTAGAAACCGTATTTGAAGGGAATACCTGTGGGAAAAAAGCTAGGTTGCAAAACCTAAATTCTGATTGGGAAAACTTTCATATGGCAGATGAAGATTCATTTGATGGGTTTAATCACAAAGTGTCTGAAATTGTTAATGCATCTTTTGCGTTGGGTAAGCCTATTCCTGAAAAGGACATTGTAATGAAAATTATCAGATCACTGCCATCTAGATACGCTTATAAGAAGCATGCCATCGTTGAAGGTAATAACCTTGCGACTCTTTCCAGAAATACTCTGGTTGGGAAGTTAAAGATCTTTGATCATGTGCATACATCCAAATACGGAAAGGATGTTGCCTTCAAAGCACAAAAGAACACTAAATTACTTGATAAAAGTAAAAGTGTTTGCATCTCTGAAGATGATCTTATTGAGGCTGATTCATCGGATGAAGATCTTGACAAGTCAGTCTCCTTGATCACAATACAATTTAGAGATCATCTTTTGAAGAGAAGTAAACGGTTCTCCAGAGATAAACCTAGGTCATCACTTAAACCTCATAATCGTGTTCCTCCTAAAAACAGGGATATTAATGAGACTGATGACGAGGATATGCCACAGTGCTTTAAGTGTAAATGTTTTGGTCATTTTGCAAATGAGTGTCCAAATCGTAAAAAATACACTGGGAACAAAGGTCTTGCTGCAACTCTTGATGAAATGTCTGACAACTATGATTCTAATGAAGACGAAAAGTCAAGTGTTGCACTTCTTTGTAAAGATATTGATTTTGATAATTGTAGCAATACATACATCAATCTTGATATTCTTTAAGAAGAAACCTCAACCGGTCTGGAAGAAAAAATGGATCTATCTGTTTCTTCTAGAAACTCCGTTTCTGAGTTTTCAGGTTCCACTATGTGTCTAGCTGCATACACATCCCGGGCGTCTGAATCATCTTCTATATTGACATGCTCTTATTGTTCTCTCAAAGGTCATGAACTTTCAAACTGTTTAAAGTTCAAACACAAAATGAGATATGTCAACAAACTTCAACGAAGAGTGAATCGATTAGCAAACAAGCTCAAACTTGTTCAAAAATCTGAGGTATGTAAACGCATCTCTTCTTCAAAGAAGTTAGTTTCCAAAGTAAATACTAAATCATTAGAGAGAAATTTATGGTCTAAACACTCTGAGAAACAGGGCTCTATGAATTCCTATCGAAAGGGTTATGGCGGACAAATCATTGTTCACCCCAGCACAACTTAATTATGTGGGTTAATGCATCTTGTCTCATGTGCCTGATCAAAAGAGACAAGATTATGCACACCTCAGGCTTTAGGAAAAGAAAATTGTTTTAGATTGTTTTGATTTTCTGTTTTTCTTTTTTGCTCTGTTGAGCTTTGCAAGTCTGGAATTCGTGCTTATTTTCATATCTAATTGATATTGGAAAGGATTTCCCTATTTAATTAATAAAAGAGGGTTATTCTCGACAATTCTACCCTCTTTAGGGTTGAGAGTTGTGCGTGCGTGAACTTGTGTGTTTAAAAGTTCCGTAACCCTACATTCGTTTTTCCTTCACTTGAAACTCTTTTTATCATAAGACTGCTTGTTGAGACTATCTTGTTATTTCCTCTCACAATTCCGCTCGTATGGATACTCCTAGCATTATGTCTTCTGATGGAAAAGATGTTAATATGATTGTTAGGCCATCAATCATGAAGGAGAAAGATAAATCTCCGTTACCTCCAACTTTGAAAAGAAAAAGAAGGAATGTAAGGAAGCCAAGAGCTGGTCCTTCAAATTCTCAGAAGTTTTCTAGTGTTCTTGAAGAGTTGAAGGAAACAACGAAGGAGATTCAGGAAATAAAGGCTATTGCTTTGAGAACTCTTGAAATTCGGAAGGCCCTGGTTCGACATCAGTTCAAAAGGTTTGTTGGAATCGACTCCTTTCTTCATGAACCTTATGTTCCCATGGCTGTTGACGACAAGGAGTTCGGGGACGATAAATAATTTTTCAGAGGTCTCAAAATATAGGAAACTTCTTATGAGAATTTATTCTTGTGTTTTAAGAAGGATAACTAGGGTTTGGAATAGCCATTATTGTGAGTACACATAGTTATTGACAACGTTTTTCATCTTGCAATGTTTTTAGATTTATTTGTTTAAATTCTAAAGTTGATTTGGAAGATGATTTTTGCAGTATTAATCTTTATGGTTTTATATATTGCAAATTGTTATGGGATATGTTGTTTACGGCCGTGAACCTTGGCTGTCCCATACTTGTTCAAAAGTTAACTCTATTATATGTCGGTATGAAAGTATTGATAAAAGATAGAATGAACTTTTGATTACAAAAGTTAAGCCTTTTATGTCATTATGCAAATATTGATGGAAGAAATGATGAACTTTTGTTTACAAAGATTAAGTCTATTATATGTCATTGTGCAAATAGTGATGGAAAATAGAATGAATCTTTAATTATTCCGCAGTATTGGTCTTTCCCTGATCCACATCTTTGTGTATATACTGTGTTGCTCCATAAGTTCTCTTAGGTTGAGCATAGCCAATTGAATTGATCATTTTCCTTGTGGTTAATTCAATTGTGTTTTTGGATAGAAATTCATGTTTTCATGTGATTTGTTAATGTCCAAAGAAATCCTTCTTTTCTTGTGAAAGTAAGGTCGCTCTTGTTGTTCTTTCGGGAATGACATTTTATGGGGGAGAGTACTTAATTGAACTTGTGCTTAATTACCAAATCTTTGCGGGGAGTGCGGCTGTGGAATATTGTAGGGGTTATCTTGCATCTTTATAAACTCCTTGATGAATGCATTTAGTTTCGGCTATTTGATGGCATCTAAACAAGTTGATATGTTGTTCTCTTTTGGTATTGAAGTATCTCTATGGAAATTTCATGAGGATCCCACAAGTTTTCGTACCTTTGCCAATTTTTATTGACAAAAAAGGGGAGAATTAATGTGTAGTTCACACTACAAATACATATGGTTTACAGATCATTATGTAGGGGGGGTTCATGTGAGATGAAGTATTGACTAAGGAGGAGTGATACATATCACCATAGTATTGTTGTCAAAGTTGTGATACAATTGAACTTTGATGTTGTATAATGATACTATGACACTGTATAACAATGAATGAGAGCAACTGTTTTCTCATTGTTATTGCTACGGATCTTCAACAACAATGATACAGAATTGAACACATTTGGAATCATTGGAATACTTGGAAGTGACGAAGATTTCGAGTAACGTTGAAGAACCAAGGAGATCAAGCATTTGGATGAGAAGCTACAAAGTTTATTTATTTTGTAATCCATATGTATTGATAGTTTTGTCACTAAAATTGACAAAGGGGGAGATTGTTAGAGCACTGCTCGGTCGTACTCTCAAGCGTTGATATCTCAAGCTTGTTTGTCAATGTTAGCGATCAAAACTATAAGTCTTGATTTCTAGTCTACTTATAGTGATGTCTCGGACTAGGATAGATTGTGTAGTTGAGCATTAGACTTCACGGCGTTCATCAATTGAAGACAAAGAACTACTAAGGCGATCTTGTGGAACTTCATCAACAAAAGGTATATGGAGATTAAAACTCATCTATCACTTGGAAAGTCTATTTCTACTCTATCTCCTATATTGAGACAAAAGTCGTATTACGATAGTTTTCGATTATACACATTTGAGATTTCGAGCTGAGATTAACTCGCTTACATATTTCTCGGAATATGTGTTGGTAAGCTTTCGCTTAAACCAAGTTCATCTTATATTCTTGACGAGAGTCAAAAGATGATCATGTGAAAATCGCCGAGTAACATCTTACATGGTTTGTGTGATACAATCATTTGGTGTAGACTTGGAATGTTTCGTTATGATTATTTCAATATCTTGAAAATTGCTTTGATGCTAATAGTGTGTGAAAACGGCTATTGTCATCCTCTAAAAAAGTTTGAATGATTAAAATTAAAATACTTAACCATCATTGGATTATAAACATAGTGTGCATTCTTGCATGTATGTGATCCATGAACGGAACTAAAGTATGCATACCCGTATGCGTACTTGTAGTTGTGAAATTCCGTGTACCAAGTACACATACCCATACGCGTATTTGCGTAAGGTATAGGTCCGGGAATTTCTGCTGGGTTTTGGAAGTATGCGTACCCGTTCGCATACTGGCGAAAACCAAACTTTAAATCTTTAAGTCGTACACATACCTCCGAACCCAACAGAATTTTCCGGTCACAAACCTTACGCCAGTATGTATACGGGTACGCGTACTTGGGTTCCCGGACTTCTCAAACCAACAGGTACGCATACGGGTATGCATACTATGGTTCCCGGACATGGATCACATATATGCAAGAGTGCACAACATGTTCATAATCCAATATTGGTTAAGTGTTCTAAACTCTATTTTAATCATTGAAACATTCTTAAAGGATGACAATAACCGTTTTCACACACTATTAGCATCAAATCAATTTTCAAGTTATTGAAATAATCATAACGAAACATTCCAAGTCTACACCAAATGATTGTATCACACAAACCATGTAAGATGTTACTCGGCGATTTTCACATGATCATCTTTTGACTTTTGTCAAGAATATAAGATGAACTTGGTTGAAGCGAAAGCTTACCAACACATATTTCGAGAAATATGTAAGCGAGTTAAACTCAGCTCGAAATCTCAAATGTGTATAATCGAAACTATATAGTAATACGACTTTTGTCTCAATATAGGAGATAGAGTAGAAATAGACTTTCCAAGTGATAGATGAGTTTCAATCTCTACATACCTTTTGTTGATGAAGTTCCACAAGCTCTCCTTAGTAGTTCTTCGTCTTCAGATGATGAACGCCGTGAAGTCTAAAGCTCAACTACACAATCTATCCTAGTCTAAGACATTATTATAAGTAGACTAGAAATCAAGACTTATAGTTTTGATCACTAACATTGAAAAACAAGCTTGAGATAGCAACGTTTGCGATTTCGACCGAGCAGTGCTCTAACAGATACCAAGTTCCATATAAAAAAAACCAACCCATATTACTAAATCGCTTCCCACGGAATTTGATACCCCTATCGTAACCATGAAAAAACTTCATAAATTTAAGTTTATTTTAAGTCAAAAAATGATAAAGCTAAAGAAATCTTTCATCTTATTAAGTAACAAATAACTTTGATAGATTTTATAACACGCATATATCATGCGATAAAGGACCATCTATCTATGCTGCGCGGACACGCCTAAAGTAGTCACGTGTCGGCGTAACACTCATGTCTGACATTTGGACGCACCCGTCTCCATGTCAGGCACATCGGCGACATCATATGCACATATCACATACTTTTCTAATATAAATGTATATTGATAGTGTCTGAGTTTTCGTATTTCATTAGTGAATATGCTTATTCTTACTAAAAAATTGTTATTTATCAACAATTTATTAACATTGTTAAGAAATTACATTTATACTTTATCAATTTTAATGAGAAACTCTTAAATGTTGATATATGATTAAAAAACTAAGATGAATATCATTGATATCAGAAAAGAATAATATTATAAATCAATGATAATATTAAACAATCAAAAAGAAAGATATCTACATTCAAAAATCATAGCAAAGACAATGTTTAACGTGGTCCGGTCAACTCGACCTACGTCCACAAGCAACCCCGTAGGGTGAATAACATTATTGATCATCGTAACATTCTGAGATGATTACATCTACATATGACACTCCAATTTATAGAGTGAATTAAACCTAGAAAGATAATATCATATCTTAGATATCTTTGACTAGGTAATATATGTCGCGAAATTAATTACATAATATTCTAGAATTAACCTTCGATTTGGTCTTCACTTCACGTGCAAGTATAGCACAGTTGCTTAACTTAGTCTTCACTTCACATGCCTTGACTTGACTAAACCTCGGTTCTTCTCTGCACGTCGACTACTTGTATATGCGTGCTATATAACACTAATAAAAACATCACTGATTCCATAACATGTCCGCATAGTAGTTTTTTAAGAATTTAAATGTGTCCACGATAATACTTTTTTTTTGTGTGCGAATAAGATATTTCATTAAAAACTATGACTCAAAAGGAATCGTCATTACAATAGAAGTAAAGCCATCTAATACGGAGCCTTGAGAAAGTCTCCTAATATTAGATTTATCTATTGATAGATGATGCAAAATACAAGATGGAGGCGTAGTCTCCCAATCTAAAACAGAATTTAAAGTCCTTACAAATTTGGCTAAAGCATCTGCAGCCATATTTCCTAATCTAAAATATGGTACAAAGATGAAAAGATCAATCTGCCTTCTTATTACTTTAAATCGGACGAGTTCTATGGTGTTTGCTCAGGGGTAGTCGATAGGAACAAAATGAAATCCCAAAAAGTTGGTGCTAAGATTAGCTATTCTATTTGCTTCATACAGACAAGCTTTAGCACGCCAAGAAATGTCTGAAATATTTCCGTGAAAGTAACTGAAAAGGCTTTCAAAGTCTCCTTCAATGCTGAAAGTCTTAATCTCCTTTTCATTAGCCCAAGTTGCTGCCTGTAGCATTCATATAGCTTCCGCTTCTTGAGGATCTGTACCAACCG
Organism: Papaver atlanticum; assembly: GCA_023531105.1. NCBI lineage: Eukaryota > Viridiplantae > Streptophyta > Magnoliopsida > Ranunculales > Papaveraceae > Papaver > Papaver atlanticum. The sequence goes on along the minus strand of JAJJMB010010308.1, from coordinate 3,781,509 downwards.
ACTGTCCTGCTCTTCTTCCTTCAAAAGTTCCTGCACCATTTCTCATAATTAAGGCATAACTGGAAGGTAAATTTTCAGAGATCCATGTCGCATTTACATTGATTTTTAGAGTATCTTTTTGTGGAGGTTGCCAAATGATAAGCACGTAAGTGCTACATTTTATACTCATATTTATATTAGTTAGGACTCTATATTTTGGCTAATAACACGATTTTAGTGCTTTTGTAGAAAGTGCAAGTGAATTCCATCATTCTGAGAATTAACGCCTAAGTTGCAGCTTAAATGGCGTTTACCGCGAAAATCACAAAAATATGCTGGCGGTATCTTTTTATATCAGCAACATATAAGTAATCTCCCGGCCAGAGGATGATACTAATGGAAATGGAGAATTAACAAATGGTGAGACGTGGTGTTGTTGGAAGCTAAGGCAAATAAGTGGAGTGTGACGTGCCTGGATCTTCACCACATCTCATTTATAATTTGGAATCAGAAGAAAGTCATCTCTTCCAAGCCGCTGTTTGAGTGAAATAAGAAGAGATTCATTGCTGCCATTGCAAAAGGTATTTCAATACTCTTCTTCACCGTACGGCTAAATCAATTGAATTTAGGGTTTTGTTTGCACAGCAACAACGATGGAGTCTGGGGCTGCAGGTTTGAATGATGGTGGGGTCGATTGGTGGAGAGGGAGATACAAGTGGATTTGATCGGACCTGAGAGAGTCAGTTGGCTTAAGTGGGCTGTTACTGCCATGGTTGTCGTGGTTGTTTACTGGAGAATTCAGGCAACAAGTTCTTCAAGGTGGAGTATCGATTGTTGGAATTGGATTAAATTAAATGACTTGCTAGCAGTAACGAAGTCCATCCATTGAAGACAGTGGCTGGAGGGATATACTGTTTAGAAAGTAGTTTTGGAAATCGGTTGAGCTGTGCAGTCGGTGTTGCATATTCAGAGATGGAGATCATTGTCTGTGGCTGAGTTTAGGAGAGGATGAATATGGGTTTTCGAAGGCAAGAGTGCTGGCAGTATAGTGTGCATATGGAGATGAATAGAACAACGGCAGCAGCAGATGAGTCCGGGTGTTAATGGTGGCTGGCTGTAGATCTCGGATGGATTGCACACAACAAATGAGAAGTATGGCTTGATTAACGGTGCTTGCTAATGGCCTGAGTTGCAGTCGACAGACGAGTGTTGCTGTCAGGTTGTCGTATAACGATGGCTGAGAGCTTGGACCTGACTGAGATCGAAATGGAGAAAGGTGTTGTTGGCTGGATGGACATGAGGAGTCTGTTAGAGTTGAAACCGAGTGAAAAAGAATAGAAGATACAGATGTTGAAGACTAGGAAGGTTCAGTCTGTTGTGTTGCCTGGACTGTTGGTTGGTGGTTGTCGATGGCAGTTGCCCGAAGTGAATTGCAGTGCTGCAGACGGACCAAAATGGGTTTTGGCAGTGGAGCTCGGGTGTTGGAAAGATCTTGTTTTGGAAAGTTTTCAAGTGGCCAGAAGCTGGTGGTGTTGGAGTTTACTTGCAGATACTTGAATGGAAGAAGATGGCAGCAAGTGAAGAAGATACTGAGATGGAATCAAGTTCCAATAAACTGTTGGTATTTTGACAGTTCTTGAGATGCAGATGGCAAGGAGATGGATCTGTGACTGGAGAGGGGATCTGGCTCGAGTAAAAGAACTAAGTTGAAGTTGACCAGTTTGCTCTTTTGCAGTCAGGGAAGCAACGCTGCTGGCAGAGATGATGTTTCTAGTGCCGATGATAACAACAAGAAGATGGAGTTGGGGATAAATTGCATGGAGAGTATAACCTGTTTGCTGATGGAGACTACTCGCGGAAGGATGCAGAAGTGATGCTCAGTTGATTCAGAGACTAGATAGACTTGGGTGCTGTGGCATGATGCTGTAGCCGGTGGCAGGGAAGTATAAACCGATAGAGATTAGAAACTGGCGTTTGCTCGAGTGAGTAGTGGACTGGGCCTTGGGCAGTTATCAGCTAGGCCTTAATTGGACCCTCAACAACACTACATATCCCGATGGAATAGAACAGAAAAGGGAGACCGGTTTTGAGGCCGACGGCCAGAGAAGAGTTTGGGGACGCCGCCTGGAGTTGGGATCGATCCTGTCAGTGACAGACAGGAACGGAAGAGAGGAGCGGCTACAGACAGCAACAAGGGAGTTGAAGTTTGTTTTCGATTCCATTTTGATTTGCGATAAATTTTCTTTTATATATTTATGGCTTTTGAGAAAACCATGTTTGGCTAAATTTATGTAACTAGGGTTTTATTAGTTGATACCACTTTGAGCATTAGACCACCTTGAATTGGAATACATATGGTTTGGAGGCTATAATGCATTGATTTGATGAGATTCTTCATTTTTGTTTATTCAATAAATGATGATATTAGTTGTTGCTTTGCCGGTTTGGACGAAAACCTCATGCGCATAATCGATAGTATTGCGAATAAATTTGTTTCGTTGTTTGATAATCTATGCTTGGATTAATTTCTTTGGTGGGTTATGCTTGGAATAGTCAAATATCATCCGTGAATCTATATTTAGTTTCGTATAATTTTCTCGCTAACGCAATTTGATGATGCATGCTTTGGTTCAATCTTTTGGTGTGCCATGCTTAGGGTGTCCTAATGATATTTGCGATTCTATACAAATAATAGGTGATGTCAATAGAATGAAGAATAAATAAATATTGTTAGAATTGTCTCTTTGCAGAAATTGAATAGAAATTGAATAGAATAAATAAATATTAGTTACTTTAGATTATTTTCTTTGTTTTTATTTTTTTCAAAAATCAAAAACTCATATCTTGATTGGTTAGTTAATTAGGAATATTGGTTACCGTATTTTCCACCGCTCCCTATGGGAACGACCCGTACTTGTCTCTGTCTACTAGTTAGACACCGTGCGATTGCGGTTATTATATATAGGTATTCCTAGAATCCTATCACCAAACAGGAGTAGTTGTCTTCTTTTGAACCTTCTTAGGCTTGTTAGGTTTACATCTTGTTTTAGAAAGAAATGTGTCCTTGAATTTCTAAAGCCAAACTAGTTGCAGTTTTAGATTTATCTTCAAAAGCTCTATTACATCTTTCTTTCCAAATAAACCACATCTTAGTAAGAATTAATTCTATAGAAATGTCTTTCTGGGGTTGTTTAACCAATCTTTACAGAGGTCTAGAATCTTGCTAGAGCTATATAGATTTAAAGAAATAGGATTAGGTGTTGAGTTCAATACTTCCTTAGCTAAGGACAGTGAAATAAAAGATGCTCGGTTGTTTTAATTTCTACTCCACACATAGTACAATGAGGATCAATATCTTTTACTTTTCCGAACAGTTTAGAGTTTGTAGGCAAAGCATTTTGTAAGCTTTTCTATAAAAATAACTTAATTCTTTGAGATATATCTAACTTCCACATAAATTTCCAGAAAGAGTCAGCCAAGTATAGACTGACAATATCAGTTCCAGTTTCATTCAATTTATCATACACGGATTTAACAGTATATTCCCCTGATCTGGTTAGAGTCCATCTAAGTTGATCTTTTTTAAAAGTTTGGTCCTTATCTTTGAAGAGATAGATCTTACTAATTTTATGAGCAATATCAGCAGGGAAGATTGAGTTAACTAGTTGGATATTCCAAGAGCAATTATCAAGATTTATTAAGTCTGAAACTAAAGTTAAGTGATTATTATTAGCAATACCTAAGTTGGTTAATGTGTTATTTAGTCATGGTATCCAATTATCATCCCAGATACTTATATTTTTTCTATTTCCAACTTCCCAAATATCGTATTTGTTAGAGCATAGCTCGGTTGAACTCACCAAGCGTTGGTATGTCAAGTTTGGTTGTCATATTTTAGTGTGTCCAAACTCATCTAAAGTCGCTTGATTATATACTAGAGAAAACTTCGTTTAGGTTAGACAAGAAAGTCTAGGAATGTTAAGACATACAAGTATTACTCCGAAGACCTGAAGAATGTGAAGAAGTAGCGAACTACAACGAAGACATCATCCTTTCACTTGAGGTTAGTAATATTGACTTGAACTGTTTCATTCCTAACGTATCTTTCAAGTCGTGCTATATTGAAAACATAACTGCGAAGCTGTATATACTGTACATATTGTGCAATCGATCCTAAGTAACTAAGTTATGTATCTTGGTATAACTAATCACAATGCCTGACTTATGATTTGGTATGATTGGGTTTTATTAATTGGTGTAACCGATCCTAAGTAATCACCATGAGATGGTATGATCGATATTTGTAATTGGTGTGACCGATCGTAGTAACTGGTGTAACTGATCCTAGTAATTGGTGTGACCGATCACATAGTATTGTGCAATCGATCCTTGTAATTGGTGACCGGTCCTGGTAACTGGTGTGACCGATCACAAGCAATACCATAAGAATATGGTAACCGATCCTGGTAACTGATGTAACCGGTCCTGGTAACTTGTGTGACCGATCACAAGTATTTCCATATTGAGGTATAATCGATCCTAGTGATTGGTAGAACCGATTGAACCCATGTATGTGATTTGATATTTGATCAATCAAATAGTTATCTTGGAATACATGTCAACCAATTCTAAACTTGTTTGGAAGTGTGGCATAACCGACTTCAAGAATGTAAATCCATGTAAATATGAATAAGGATTTACAGAGAAAAGATGTCAACATACTTTGAACACGTACAATAACTCTTATCATTTATTGTTCAAAGATATTCCTTAGTACTTAAGGAGATCCTATGCCGAAATAAATTGAGAATCTTTTAATTAAGGTTTTTGATTTTATATGCTTAAATTACTAGCAATTAAATGCATATCTCTAGAGAATAAAAATTAGTAATGTGCATTTACTAATTGGAGATTTTCTATTGAGAGATTTCGGAAATTTTGGACAAGCATTTTTTGGAATTAGGAAAACTGAATCTTACCATTCATTGCATATCTTGAGAATATTTTCGGTTTTGGAAATTCCTTGGTGTCCAAATATCCTTGGTCTATAAATACCTAGGTTTTCATTTCCTGTTGTTTTTGGTGGAGCCGTCTATTCGGAGAGGAAAGTATCTTAATTAAGTGAACTCTCTTACGACCGCTCATTTAAAGACTTCTGTGGGATCAAGAAGCTCTACAAGTATTGTTGGTGGGAAACTAGATAATTGCGGTGTAATTAGTTTTCGATTGATTTGATTGACTAACTGTTGTAGAAACTTTGATTGCACCTAGTTTATTTATTCTTGAGAATATTCTCTTCAGATATAAGATTCACTCAAACTAGATCGAAGTATCGAAGGGATCTTTAGAACTGTTTGTAGATCTAAAGACATCTTGTGATAATCCATTGTTAACAGACTCCGTTCTATGTGTGATTGATCACAAGAGATTTAAGTGGTGTTGTACAGGTTATTATTGAAGATTAAAGAAGATTTGAAGACGACGAAGATTTCTTATTAGTTCTCATATCTTTTTGTGTGCACAAACCTTGATCGGCTGGGATCCAACTAGAATCGGATTTATTTGATTGATTAGTTGTGTGAGATCGGCATCACTTTATAGTTTCTCGTTGAGATCTATACCGATTGATTGCGAATCTAAACTTAACTGCTTTGGTAGTTATTGGATAGATTGATCTAACCAGACAAAGGAGTTTATTAGATTAAACGGAAGAGCCTTTGCGTATGACTTGAGATATCTTTATCTTGAAAAATCAATAGAGTTGTTACCAAACAGATTTGTTGTTCCTTTACTGTTTGGAATACGATCCAAAGAAATTGTACCAGTGCGTGACCTTCGAAGTCGGAAGCGCATGGATACTGAGGAAACTAAGTGAACTAGGGGTAGTTGCTCAGTCTCAACTATACGAAGTTGGTGTAGATTTTGTATCGCGGATTAATTCTGAGAGTATTCGATTCTGGACTAGGTCCCGGGGTTTTTATGCACTTGCAGTTTTCCTCGTTAACGAAATCTTGTTATGTGATTTACTTTTTTTTTCCGCAATTATATTTGTTTATATAATTTAAAGTAAATTGCACTTTACGTTAACTCCGCATTACTTGATAGTGATCCTATAAAGTTTGGTTAAGTCTGAACCTATTATCAAGTGACATACTTTGTTGTCGTATTGTCTCGATCTTGTATCCATAGTCAATCACACAAGTTATCTTGTTGTTGTATTGTCTCGATATCGTATCCATAGACAATCACAGAAAGTGTGAATACCGATTTGTTATATTGTCTCGACTCTGTCCATAGACGATCACTTTCGGTAAGAGGACTTATAGGTTAAAACAAAAAGATTGTGGTGTATTTGGGTACCCTCGTCTTTTCAATTAGTATCATAGTAGGCAAACACGAAAAGATCTAACAATCTTTGATTGGTGCGATCCAATCTATAAGACATGAGTCGAAATAAGAAAAGTAAAGCTAAACTTATAAATGACTCAGTTAACGTACATCAAGATGTTGAGAATAACCTCTCAAAAAAGGTCAATGGAAATTGGTATCGTAATTCTTTTCTGAAATCAAAAACAAAGTCTATGACTGATAACTTGATTGAGAATCATATTCATGATAAGAAAAGAATGCATCCAAAACAAAAGGAACAAGTACCTAGTTCAAAGCATGTTTTGGATCCGACTCCAATTACTGGTGAAAAATCTTATGTTTCTATTCCTTAAAGAAAGAAAAACTTTGATTCATTATCCTGTTTTAATCTTGAATTAATAGATGGATTACAAAGGTTTTTTAACAAAATCAAAACCTTTTCAGAAGCAGGAAAATCCATTGATAGCCTGGAAGATGTCTTAGAACTTATTATTCAACTAAATGTAAGAATTTTTGAACGAAAACGTGAAACACTCAGTCTTCAAAATAATCTGGCAGATTATTTGGAACAAAAATTGGCTTTGTGTAATGAAGTGAATCAGCAAGCTTCGGAGTGTGAATATCTTATACAATCGCTAGAACATTCACAAATAGGGATTAAAATCCTTATAGAAGATCTTCTCACAGAATCTTGTCAAGAGGTATGCTTTGGCAAATCCTTAGAAAAACATTTTCTACAATGTATGAATACCTTAAAAGGCCATATCGAAAGTCTTGAAAGAAAAATATCTGCAATCTGTTTGATGTAAGATCAAGACTACTTCGGTTTGAATAAAAAGGATATACCATCCTGGGCTCAAAAAGTAATCAAGAATATATTATCACGCAATATTCCTGATGAAAAGGATGTATCAAGAACATTTGAAACCCATATGAGAACATAAGATCACGTCCCTAAAGATAAGAAGGAAGATGTTGCTCCAATGGCACTTGGTGAAGAAAATACCTCACCAAGTGCATCCTTACAATGCCGAATCTTTTGATGTAAGGAAGCACAAGCATCTGGGCATCCAGAATCCTGTTAATATCTCTTATTCAACATAGAAAGAATACAAAATCTACCTGAAAAACATTTAATAAGTTTTTGTGTGTAGAAAAGTTGTCTTACAACAACTTGTGTAAACATGATAAGTTTTCTTGTCTAAAGTATTTTAGATACATGATTTTGAAGATTGATTCTTTTCGAAAATATCTTTATGATTTGGAAACACATAAGATGCGAAAATATTTTCGAATCTGGTCAGAATTATTTATTTATGGCTGATACCTATGTTTGGTATGTGCTGAAATCCTCTGGTATATGTACTCATTCTGTTTGAGAACTTATACTAAAAGATGTATCCTCAAACCAGATCTCAAGCTAAGATTCTGAAAGCTTTGAGTGGAATTGCTTCTGATGAAACCATTAATTTTATCGATTCCTTCAAGAAATCTGGTTGTGAGGATAAACGAAAAGAGAATGAAGATGTAACATCTCAAGCAGGAGTTACTATTCTTCTGGTCCAAAATAGTTTGGATGCTAAGATTTTTATTCTCAATTTTCGCCAAGTCCTCCTCAATACTGTTGAAACTCATCACAGACAGGCAGCATTACTAAGAACTGTTATCCGTAACCAAAGAAAGCTGATCAAACTTGGAAACGGTAATAGGGAGTATGCTTGGAATATTAATCAAAAGGTTAATGCTTTAGCCTGTGAACATAATCAAGGTACTGTGTGTAGAATCCGGGAAATCAGTCGTGATGCTATTGATGAAGATCCCGAGAAATTTGAGGATACTGAAGATGATCTTTGAAGACTGTTCAAAAATCTAATGCATAAAATAGACATCAATGTTTTGATTTATTTTAATTATTGTATAAGGTCTATTTTGAATAAAACTATCATTATTTATGAATAAAATTATAATTTTATATTTTTCTTGTGATAGTTACTGATTACATAGCCTGTGAATGAATGTTTATATTTTTGCTATGTGTATTCGGCTTATGGGATGTCTGATTTCGGTTTTCATCAACCTTAATATTCGATCTCATATGATGTAACCCTTATGGTTTGTGTGGCTTTTTAATTTAGCGGGATTAAGTTCTCGCCCATGTTGGTAGGCTTTATCAAAGGATCATAAGATGTTCCGATTGAAACTCATATGTGAAAAGTCACAATATGTTGAATCAATTTATGTTTACATGAGTTGTGTGTAGCATAACATATGTGTTTCGGGTTTTCAACTTTTGATATTGGCACACATTAGTTAAAACCGTTTCAACCTTTCTCTGGTAAAGGTTTCTTTTGTTGTTGTTCTTTTGTTCTTGCGAGAGGATGACAACACACTGGGGGAGAGTTCTTATTTGAACTTGCGCTTAATGATATATCTTTTTGGGGAGAAGAGGCTGCGGAATTTGAGGTAACGAATTTGTTAGTTAATTGTTTTCCTGTTTAAGAAAAGCCTGTTTATATTGCATATATTTTGCTTTTGCTTAACAAAATTTCGGTACAAATGATATGTTCCATTATATTGTGTATGGATGTGTGTGTATGATTCAATTGTTTCCGGTTAAGAAAAATTATGTCAATTTATTTGGCTTATTGTTTGGTATCTTCTTTATTATTGGGTATCAAGTGTTTTTACTTAACGAAATTCGGTGCAATTAGGAGGAGTACGCCATGCTAATGTGCCTTGGATAATCCACATCTCCGGGTCAGGCGCTGATGAGCACATTGAACTATCCATGTGGCTGGTGCTATAATGTCTATGTTTGTTTCAATTGCTTCCGGTTAAGAAAATAATTGTGCAAGTCAATTTATTTTGGTTTGTATGTATTGTTTATGGCTTAACGAAATACGGGATCATTTGTTTAGTCCAAATTGATTTCGGATAAGAGACACGAAGTTAATTTTGATCTTAGTTAGACTTATCAAATTGGAGGATTCGGTTTTTCAAGTCTAATCGAATGCCTTGACAAGAAAAACTAGTTAACTAACCTAGTGTTTGTCTTGTTTAATGAGAAAGGTCTAAGTTATTGTCTGAATAATTAGAGCCTGGTGAGAGAAATAAAGTTAATTCTGATCTTTATTTTGATCTTATCGAAATAAGCGGTTGTACATAAGCAACCGGTTTAACAAGGGAATTAAGTTTCTTAGTCGATTTGTTAAACTATTAGGGAAAATTGCTTCGGGAAATTGTTTCCTTGATAACATATTAAAACTAAATTATTTGTAGTTTCGGTTTTAATATTGGTTATCTAAAGTGGTATGTGAAACCTTCATGCTTAACTCTTATAGGTTGTTTACAAGTGTTTTAGATTTGTAAATCCTTTCGGTTTGTCCTTTATTTTCTCGAACCTTTGTCATTTTGTGACAAAAAGGGGAAGAAATATATGGAGTAAACAAGTGATTTGCAATCACTAATGAAAGGACAATTGTGCTTAAACGTTATATCTAACGAAAGAGTAAAGCATTGACTAAGGGGGAGAAACATATCATATTGTTGTTGTAGTATTTCTGACTACAAAAAGGGGAATAAAAAAGATGTGCGGGTTGAATATTTACCTAGCTTACCTTTAGGGGGGGGGGGGGGGGGGGTAAAAAATTTATTGAATATATGTAGGTTATTGTGCTGTTGAAACTTGGAATAAATCGTATGTAAAATGAATTCTTATGTAATTTGTTTATCCATATGTAATAAGAGTTTTGTCACTAAAATTGACAAAGCAGGAGATTATTAGAGCATAGATCGGTTGAACTCATCTAAAGTCACTTGATTATTATATACTAGAATCAACTTCGTTTAGGTTAGACTAGAAAGTCTAGGAATGTTAAGACATACAAGTATTACTCCAAAGAGTAATATTGACTTGAACTGTTTCATTCCTAACGTATCTTTCAAGTCGTGCTATATTGAAAACATAACTACGAAGCTGTATATACTGTACATATAGTATAATGCTCTAGTGATGTGACATGGTCATATTTGTATGATCATAGTATTAGGGAATTAGACTACGAAGTATAACACTTATCTTTTGAACTTCGTAGATATGACATCGACATAATCTTGTAATACTGTTATGATTATGTGAATGGGTTATGGTGAAGATTTCATCCTAAGAAACAATGTTTTACATTTGTTTAAAGGAAGTACATTCATGAACTTGTTTCGTGAATCGAAAGGGAAATCATTAGGCTTATTGGTTCGGCTATTCATTGCAAATCTTTGGATTACCAATACGTGTGAGATGGTAGAACCGATCATAACTATGTTATGTATCTTGGTATAAATAATCACAATGCTTGACTTATGATTTGGTATGACTGGTTTTTATTAATTGGTGTAACGGATCCTAATTAATCTTCATGAGATGGTATGATCGATATTTGTAATTGGTGTGACCGATCCTAGTAATTGGTGTAACCGATCCTAGTAACTGGTGTGACTGATCACAGAGTATTGTGTAATCGATCCTTGTAATTGGTTACCGGTCCTGGTAACTGGTGTGACCGATCACAAGCAATACCATGGGAATATGGCAACCGATCCTGGTAACTTGTGTGGCCGATCACAAGTATTTCCATATTGAGGTATAATCGATCCTAGTGATTGGTAGAACCGATTGAACCCATGTATGTGATTTGATATTTTATCAATCACATAGTAATTTTGGAATACAGGTCAACCAATTCTAAACTTGTTTGGAAGTATGGCATAACCGATTCCAAGAATGTAAATCCATGTAAATATGAATATGGATTTACATAGAAAAGATGTCAACATACTTTGAACACGTACAATAACTCTTATCATTTATTGTTTAAAGATATTCCTTAGTACTCAAGGAGATCCTATGCCGAAATAAATTGAGAATCTTTTAATTAAGGTTTTTGATTTTATACGCTTTAATTACCAGCAATTAAATGCATATCTCTAGAGAATTTTTTTTAGTAATGTGCATTTACTAATCAGAGATTTTCTATTGAGAGATTTCAGAAATTTTGGACAAGTATTTATATTGGGATTAGGAAAACCGAATCTTGCCATTCACTGCATATCTTGAAAATATTTTAGGTTTTGGAAATTCCTTTGTGTCCAAACATCCTTGGTTTATAAATACCTATGTTTGCATTTCTAGCAAACCATCCTAAGAGCCAGGCAAACTTCATTCCTTGTTGTTTTTTGTGGAGCCATCTATTCGGAGAGGAAAGTATCCTAATTAGGTAAAATCTCTTACGACCGCTCATTTAAAAACTTCTGTGGGATCAAGAAGCTCTATGAGTACCGTTGGTGGGAAACTAGATAATTTCAGTGTTATTAGTTTTCGATTGATTTGATTGACTAACGGTTGTAGAAAATTTGATTGGACCTAGTTTGTTTATGCTTGAGAATCTTCTCTTCTAATATAAGATTCACTCAAACTAGATCGAAGTATCGACGGGATCTTTAGAACTGTTTGTAGATTTAAAGACATCTTGTGATAATCCATTGTTAAAAGAATCCGTTCTGTGTGTAATTGATCACAAGAGATTCAAGTGGTGTTGTGCAGGTTATTATTGAAGAATAAAGAAGATTTGAAGACGAAGAATATTTCTTATTAGTTCTCATATCTTTGTGTGTGCACAAACCTTGATCGGCTGGGATCCAACTAGAATCGGATTTATTCGATTGATTAGTTGTGTGAGATCGGCATCACTTTATAGTTTCTCATTGAGATCTATGCTGATTGATTGCGAATCTAAACTTAACTGCTTTGGTAGTTATTGGATAGATTGATCTAACCAGGCAAAGGAGTTTATTAGATTAAACGGAAGAGCCTTTGCGTATGACTTGGGATATCTTTATCTTGAATGAATCAATAGAGTTATTACCAAACAGATTTGTTGTTGCTTTACTATTTGGAATACGATCCAAAGAAATTGTACCAGTGCGTGACCTTCGAAGTCAGAAGCGCAGGGATACTGAGGAAACTAAGTGAACTAGGGGCAGCTGCTTGGTCTCAACTATACAAAGTTGGCGTAGATTTTGTATAGCGACTTAATTCTGAGAGTATTCAATTTTGGACTAGGTCCCGGGGGTTTTCTGCACTTGCAGTTTTTATCGTTAACAAAATCTTGCTATGTGATTTACTTTTTTTTTCCGCAATTATATTTGTTTATATAATTTAAAGTAAATTGCACTTTACGTTAACTCCACATTACTTGATAGTGATCCTATAGAGTTTGGTTAAGTCTGAACCTATTATCAAGTAACATACTTCGTTGTCTTATTGTCTCGATCTTGTATCCATAGTCAATCACACAAGTTATCTTGTTGTTTTATTGTCTCGATCTCGTATCCATAGACAATCACACGAAGTGTGATGAGCTGATTAGTTGTATTGTCTCGACTCTGTCCATAGACGATCACTTTCGGCAGAGGACTTATTGGTTGAAACAAAAATATTGTGGTGTATTTGGGTACCCTCGTCTTTTCAGTATTTATGAATAAGTTCAAGCCCTTGACTAATGCAGTTCCAAGTCCACGAGCAATTTGTTGTGGGCTTAGTTCTAAGAGGCGATTTAGAACTAAATATTTGGAACTTATAATTTTTGCTCATAGGGCATCTTGTTCTTTAACTAATTTCCAATCTACTTTTGTTATCATTTCAAGATTAAACTCATGAGCATCCCTAAAACCTAAACCTCCTTTCTGAATTGGTTTACAAAGGTTTGGCCAGGCTTTTGGATATAAACCCTTTTCACTAGTGTCTTTCCCCACCAGAAATCTCTTTGGATTGCATTAATTTTGTTGGTTATCTGTTTTGGGAGAATAAAGCATCCCATTTGATAAGATGGAATGCTGGACAAAACAGCTCTATTTAAAACTGACCTACTAGGTTGAGATAGAACTCTAAGCCTTTCCAACCTTTAGATTTAGATTCCATTCTTTCAAGTATTGAAGCAAAGGTTTTTATCTTTGATCTCTCCATGAAAAGATGAGCTCCTAAATACGGATCTCTAAGATTAATATGTTTTATTTTCAACAGTTTGGACATCATTCTCTGATGTTTTGGTTCTACCTTTTTACTAAAAGACACTCCTGATTTTTCAAAATTAATAAGTTGACCTGAAGCCTTACTAAAAAATTGTTATTGTTTCTAATAAATTCCTACATTCCACTAGATCAGTTTTGACAAACAATAGACAATCATCTGCAAAGAATAGATGACAAATTGGGTCACTTTTAAGGGTTATCTTAGCCCCATGTAAAACTTTTTTGCTTTCCTAGAAAAGAAGTCTTGAAAAAATATACATATGATAAACAAGTATGGGGAGAGAGGATCTCCTTGGCGTAGACCTCTAGAAGGTTTGAAAGGTTCTCTTGGGGTTCCATTTAGTAAAACAGAGATGGCAGTTGTAGAACTACTTTGTTCTACGAGCAGACAAACATCCTTATTAAAACCAAAGGTTTTCAAAGCAGAAAGAAGGAAGTTCCAATTTACTTCATCGAAGGCTTTAGACATATCAATTTTTATACCTAAACCTCAAGTTCTAACTTTTTTTTCTTAAAAGAATGAATAATTCAATGAGCTACTATTATATTATCAGAAATTTGTCTAGAGGAGAGAAAAGCAGATTGAAAAAGGTGAGATTACTTTTTCTAAAAATGGTTTAATTCTATTAGCTATTTTTTTTGCGATTACTTTATAAGTTGTGTTGCAAAGTCCAGTGGGCCTGAACTGACTAGGATTTTTGGTTGTTTTATTTTGGGTATCAGGAAAAGATGAGTTTTATTTATTTCAGGATGCATTATCTTGTTTACAAAGAAATTTTGAACTGTAGATATAACTTGTGATCCCACAGTTTCCCAGTTGTGTAAGAAAAAACTAACTGGAAAACCATCAGGACCAGGAGACTTATTAGGTTTCATGTTTTTTGGGACTAAGAATATTTCTTCACTAGTTGGCGGAATCAGAATACTTGAATTATCAATAGAGGAAATGACTGGTGAAATATTATTGAAGATATGATCATTAGTAGCATGGTCAATCAATCTTTTAGTAAAAAGAGATTGAAAATAGTTGGTTAGAGTTTTACTGATTTCACTTCTATTTCTAGTAGCTACATTCTGATCATTTAACACACTTTCTATGTTATTCCATTTTCGTCTTCTCAAAGTAATTGTGTAGAAATCTTTTGTGTTTCTTTCTCCTAACTCAATTATATTATCCCTAGATCGTTGTTTAGCTATTGTTTTTTGGGTGTCATATAGGGATTCTAGTTCAAGTAATTTCCCTCTAAGTTTTTTTTGTTGATATTTTGTTGATCTACTTGCATTTAGTCTTTCGATTTCTTTTAGGAGTCTATTTATTTTCTTGGTAGGCAAACCAGAAATATTCTTTTTCCAATCAAGCAGGTTTACTCCTAGAAATTTCAAGTTCAGAACTAGACTTTTAGAAGCATCTTCTTTAGTTGAGTTTCTCAAGTTTCTTTTATTATTTGAGTGCAGAAATTTTCTTTTAACCACATATCATAAAACTTAAAGACCCGATCTAATTTATCAACTTTATTATCTAGATTAAGAAACATAGGGCAGTGATCTGAACCAATAACTACTAGATGAGTTAGGGAAGCATTAGGGAATTGGGAGTGTCCACCACAATACCACAATACTATTCAGCAGCAAGTCAAATTCGCCTCTTTACAAAATCAACTAGTATTTATTTATTTATTTTTTGGTAAAAAGAATCAGCTTTAGGATGCGTGGATATTGTCACTTGCCCCATATTAAGCAAAAATAGCTCAGGCCAACACGATATCCAGTAAGCATCTTTGGTCGAATTAATTGTCAAAACCTTAAAATACGATATCCCTTCCTTCGGTCGAGATAGAATCCTTTCCCAAGCAAGCCAAGTTCAAAGCACATTAAGAGGGACGACATAAATACATAGATGGATAGATAGATATAGATAGGCACGTGACTTGCACTACATCCGTTGTCTAGTCAAACTGTGTTTTTGTAAAGAGAAGAAGAACGAGAGAGATTGATATTTGAGGGATGAGGGAAGAAACAAATCCGATTTTCTTTTTACAAAAACCCTAAAAAATTTCATTTTTTTTTCTTCACTTCTTCGTTTAATTCAATCATTGATAATAAATTACTGTCCTTCCTCATAAATCCTTTGATATGATTAAGAAAACCCTAAATTTAGTAATCTAAATTAGATTTTCATCAGATGTTGTAAATAGAATCCTAAATTAACAAAAGTGAAGAAGAAAAAAGAGATTGAAGGAGGAGGATTTTGGGGTTTGGTTAGAACAGTAGTCATGGGGGCTGCTGGTTCTAAGCTTGAGAAAGCTTTAGGTGATCAGTTTCCTGAAGGTGAAAGATATTTTGGTCTTGAGAATTTTGGGAATACTTGCTACTGTAACTCCGTTTTACAGGTTTGTCTCCGTTCCAATTTTCAGTGTGTTTCCAGGGTTAAATCGCCATGATCTGGTCGTAATTGTATATTTGGTTGTTACTAAGATGTTCGTTAGTATTTTAATTCATACCTCTATTAAGATAAACTTGCTCAATTGATTCTATTCGATGTATGTCAAATTCGATTACTGGGGTCTTGGTTTTGATTTGTTTGGTAGGAGGTAGTTTTATTGGATTACTCTACATTTGGTTAAAGCTTGATACTCATACTACTATGCTCAATTGCTCTCATTTATCAAAAAAGAAGAAATAAATTATCATTGCCCATGAAAAAAGAAGATACTGAACTAAAATGTGTTGATTGCATTTGCAAGTAATACTTAAATTGCTGTTTTTTGTGTGCAGGCGCTCTATTTTTGTGTTCCTTTTCGTGAACAGTTGCTTGAATATTATGCAAATAACAAAAATCCTGGTGATCCAGAAGAGAACCTTTTGACATGTTTGGCAGATTTGTTCACTCAGGTAAGGCGTCTTTTATATGTTTGAATGTAAAGAGTTTGGCCATTATTTGCCACTTCTAGTGAAGAACTGAAGATTATGCGTTGCTGTGTCCTGTATGCTTAAGCTTAATGTACATCTTGAACCATGATATTCATGCTAAATTCGGCTTTCAATCATAGATATACAACTTTATTTGAAGGCTCTGTATTACAAGCTTATCAAAGTTAGTCCATGATACTTGTCCTAACACCTTCCAAATGTTATTCATCTGCCATATGTTTTCTCTTGCTCGTTAGTGGTTTATTTGCGACTTAGTGACTTATGACTTTAACAGTAATCTGGAATCCAACTTTTATCTCTCGCCACTTGTCTGTGTTGATTCTTTTAAAATGTCCTGTGAACTGAGATAATCTTACACTTCGGTGCTGGTCTAATTGTAGTCTGCTTTGAATAATATTCATAATTTTTGATTTGGCATAAGGTGTCTCAATCAGGCTGTTACTGAGTACAACGTATGCCTGTGGATGTGATGATTCATTCTTTTTAATCATTGCACTTAAATTGTGACATGATCAGAATTCAGAAGTTTTTGAAAGGTATTGGTCAAAGCCCCTAAGAGCTTTCCAATGAAGGTTGAGTACTCTTTTGCCAGTACGTTGGAGTCTACCACATTGCATTTCTTTATGTCTTTTTATGAGTTAAAAGTATGATATTGTGATGAATAATTCGTCTTGTCCCCTCACACTGCTGCTATATTAATTAAAACCAATATGCCTGCCTTGACCTCTTTTACGGGTTGTGGGATGGGGCTAATTTTTGTAAATCATTGAAATTGCAGCCCTTTCATCTCCATTATGCGTATGATGTGATTTTGATAAAGGTGTATGCTTTTTAAGACTAAATTTTCCCTTTTGTTTTAGATAAGTTCGCAGAAGAAGAAAACTGGTGTCATTGCTCCAAAGCGCTTTGTTCAGAGAGTGAAGAAGGAAAATGAGCTATTCCGCAGCTACATGCACCAAGTATGCTCTGATATTTTTCTTTATATATTTTAGTTTTTCACTTTAGTGATACTTTGGAACTTTAAGAAATAATTGTGATATTGGCATCTGGGGAAGTAATTATCGTTTTAACTTTTAAGCCCAAGTGTATATCATCAGGTAGAGTATCTTAGTGTCATAGAGTACTTTCAGACTTGGTATTTCAAGGTCCTTGGTTACTGATGTGTTTCTGCTGCTTTCATGCTTTTGGAATATGTTGTATCACTGGGATGACTTAGAAACATTCATAGTTAACAAATAAGGTAGAAGCTCTAGCATCTGTAATTGTGAATTAGTACCTGCATTTTACTAGTAAATTCGTCTTCTAAGGTCCAGACTAAGGGGTTTCCTTTTGTCTGTTCGACTATTGTGCACTTCACATATATTTGCCACCACAATTGGTGATTAATTTCCCACATCTCTTTTGAGATTGTTTTGAATATTGGTTTGGAAATTTCACTTGAGTTAACACGTATAGGGTTGTATTAACTAGGGTGTAAAATTGAACTATACAGATGGTTACCATCATAATAGTTATTAGCATCACCAGAAATGTCAGTTCTTTTCTCATTTTATAAGAGAAGCTCAGGCTATCTTTTGGCCAGTGTTGAAACATCGTAATGACAGAATGTTTAGCTTGAATATGCATATATCGCATGTAATGTTACAGGAATGTTATTGCATATACATATCACTACTATTTTTAACTTGTATCTAGGATGTTATTATGATACCAGGTACTCTTGAGAGGATAATTATTGTCTAATTCGCTTACAGCTCATTTCTAACCATTTGATCAATAAATGTATTACTTGTCTTCTATCTAGGACGCACATGAATTTTTGAACTTCTTGCTGAACGAGCTTGTTGACATACTCGAGAAAGAGTCACGCGCTGCAGCTGCCAAGAATTCTCCAGAAACTTCTTCACCACCTGAAAAGACTGCAAATGGTCCAAAGAGCTTGCAGGTCAATGGTGTTCACAAAGAACCTTTGGTCACCTGGGTTCACAAAAATTTTCAGGTAGAGTTATATCTGTGGCTGGCTTAATTTTCTAGAATTTCTGTTTGAATTCTGAGTGTCACTGAAGTTCACTAGTCTGCTATCCTCTTAATTAGACAAATCTGCAGCTTTCTGTAAAGGAAAAGTATAGTTTTAGATTCAAACAGCATTCTGTTGATAGTATAAGTTTCCCTTTGATAAAATGGTTTATTATTTTCGATGCCTGTAATATGCAGGGGATATTGACCAATGAGACAAGGTGCTTAAGGTGTGAGACAGTAACTGCAAGAGATGAAACATTTTTAGACTTGAGTCTTGACATTGAACAAAACAGTTCCATCACGAGTTGTCTAAAAAATTTCAGTTCCACTGAGACATTGAATGCTGAGGATAAATTCTTCTGTGACAAGTGCTGCAGGTTTTCTTTCAGCCCATCTTTCTTCACATTTTAGGGAAGGGGTGTTCCTTCCTTTAAAGTTTATGACTGCTCTGAGTAGCTTACATAGTTTCATATTGTTCAACCTTCACGCCTTCACGCCTTCATTTCTTATTCTTCTTTTTTGCTTCTTTCTATAATGAAGTCTGCAGGAGGCTCAAAAGAGAATGAAAATTAAAAAGCCACCTCAAATCCTTGTTATCCATCTAAAGCGCTTCAAGTACATTGAGCAACTCAGTCGATACAAGAAACTGTCGTATCGTGTTGTTTTTCCGTTGGAGCTGAAGTTGAGTAATACAGTGGAGGATGCAGATTCAGAGTACTCTCTATTTGCTGTGGTTGTTCATGTAGGAAGTGGGCCAAACCATGGACATTATGTAAGTCTTGTGAAGAGCCACAACCATTGGTTATTCTTTGATGACGAGAATGTAGAAATGATCGATGAGTCAGCGGTTCAGACATTCTTCGGGTCAGCGCAGGAATACACAAGCAACACAGATCATGGGTATATATTATTCTATGAAAGGGTTGGTACTACTACAATGTCTACAACTAGTACTAGCCAGACATGAGAGGTGCGAAAAATTGGTCAATTTGGTGATGTTTGTATTCTCTTGGTTCTTTATTTTGAGCAGAGGTGGTGTTTTTCTTATCTCCATATAAAATCTTCCCGTCTCTTATACTGCTCCCCTTGTCTACCCTCCCGTTTTCTTATATAACATGTGGGATTAACTCTGAAAGTCTAGATGATCAGAAGAGATGTGAAGATCAAAATAGAGAAGATGAGATTCATTGAAGCTATTGCTGGTTGTCGATCTATGTACAGTTTGTGGATGGTAGTGGAGAAGCTCACCATCCTTTACGTGTACCCCTACAATAAGAAACCAGAAACAAAGGGTGTAAAAGTTTGGTCTTGAGAGAGTTGGACCATGCAATTTTTATTCTCTTTTGTCTTTCACTCTAGAGATTAAACTCTATTACATAAACTTACATTTCTTCAAAGTTTGAATTTCCTTCCTCTGTTTTTCTTTTTCTTTTAGTTTTTAGTTTTTGTATACAAAAAACTGGCCATCCAACAAATGAGTCTTTGGCTAAACAGGTTGCGTCCTTCCGATCTTTGAAATTTTGAATACACGGGATTTCACTAGATCCAGCAATGGTTGGTCGATACAAAAGTTTTGGGAACCAAGTTTGGCTGAAGCTAACAAAGTTAGTTCTGTATCGCAGAAGTTACAGGTCTCCACGTTTTCTACTCTAAAAATCGATCGTGTGTTTAAAGAAACTAAAACCAAGAGGTTGGAAATATATCAAGAACACAATTTGTGGGCACTGCTGCTTCGCCACTCTCAGCATTGGTTTTATACTTCCACTGCCTGTTGCCGCAACCTCTTGACTTCCTGGTATAAGTTGCAGAGAGATGATAGAAAACACACTATCTGGGATGAAAATGAATTTGCACTCATACAACTTCAACTGATGAACTTAAAGAGTCATGATTACTTTACAGCATTAAAACAAACAACTCATGGGCATTCCCACTGCAACAAAATCCATCACAATAAACTCCTACACAATTTAGCAAAATAACATAAAGGAATCAGCAAAACAAATACTAAATATAGCAACTTAACTTCTAATTAAACTGCATCATTTAGAAGGATGTAAACGTCTGTCCCGAGCTTGAACTACTCATGACTGAAGCCGAATTTCATCATCCACCAAAACACTATCAATTAAGTGTTGCACGAGTCTTTTTTGGGTCCCGAATATCCAACCGACCAATCAAATCCATGTAACGTCTTGAATCCTTTTTAGCTAAATAAGCCAGCAATCGTTGCCGTTTGCCCAGAGTTAAACGTAGACCTCTCTGAGATGAATAGTCCTTTCTGTGCGTTTGTAAATGGGAAGTGAGACTCCGGATTTTATTGGTGAAACATAATACTTGAAATTCAACAGACCCAGTTTTTTCTTCTTTTGCTTCTTCCACTTCACTGGTTTGTTGATAGACAGCAGAGGGGATGAATCTTGAAACCTCAAGGGTTGAAGTATTAGACTTGTTAAGAAAGAGATTGGAAATATTTGATTGAGACCCAATTTGTGTTCTTCTGTTTCTGAAAGAAAGAGAGAAGACACCACCTTTCGGGGTTTCCAATGGTGTTGTGCTTAGGCTTGCTGGAGTCTGAAGAAATGCCGAGGTACTCAGAATTGAAGCCATTGGAATCAAGCGAGAGAGAGAGAGGAGGATGAACTAAGGAAGATAAGCAGAAGACACACGGTCAGAAATTAAAACCCTAGATGGATAGAAGTTTTGATATCCTTTCACGAGTTTCTTTTAATAATTGAGGTGCCCCTTAAAAAAAGAGTAAAAAATGATCAATATACTCCGTGTTTCTATTTCTCTATCCTACGTGGAAAATCCTTATTCCTTTTTTATTTATTTTTATGGAAGAGGCTAAAGCTTCAAATTTATTTTAAAAAAAAGCTGGCACCTAGCTCGGCTGGTCATCCCCGTTTCCCAAAGTTTCATGAGCTTCAAGAGGTCCCAGGTTCGAGCTTCCAATGACGTAATATTGCAGGAATTAACATGGAAGGTAGAGTTAGCTTCAGGAGCTTAGCTTGTTATGCTTCCAACTAGTTAATGTAACACTCTTTATCCAATATTAATGTAACACTCTTTATCCATGAGGCTCGCTGGTAGGCTAGCACAACAACCTGTTCCATTAATGTAGTAGTATGTTGTTGGAGCTTAGCTTGTTAGGCTAGGTTATCAATGTTAACTTCAAATTTTCATTGATATGAAGTTAGCTAACAATAGCATCGATTTTCATTGATAGGATGTTGCTAACAATAGCATCGATTACATGAATGAACAAATTAAGATAAGAAATACAATGTTAACATAATCCGAAATTTAAAGAACCGAATAATGAAAATATTACTAAATATCTATAATCCGACAAGGAACCTAATGCTATTTTAATGATATTTTAGCATTTTATTTTATTAACAATGATTTCAAACCATTATAGTTGATGTTCACCGTAGAACTTTGATGCTTCTATACGAAAATAACATGCTCGAATTATTTCAATGGACTTCAATATTTGTAGATATTGTCTCCAAAAGAATGGATCAATATGTTGTTGAAATAAATCGTCCTTTATAATGAGTTCGATGATAATGCAACACCACCAAAAATATGCTTATAAGGCTGTTAGAAACCACTGGAACAATGTATTGGAAATCTGAATAGCAATAATATGCCATTCACTTTTATTTATTAAGATACATATACATACAAATCCTAAACTATTCTGCCCAGATCCTAATAAGAATCAAGATTCAGGCAGAAAACTTAATTTAGGCTGAGAAGAAAGACCTGAAAGTCTTTGAAATAATGAAAATTTTGTGAGAGAGATAGACAATTGATAAAGATAACCGATAGAAAAGAGAAAAAAATGGGAAATAAGAACTACAGAGCGAAAAAGGAGAGAGACGAAGGATACTCGTTGTGAATCCATATTCCTTATTACAGTTCCTATGCACCCATCTTATGGTATAGTTTACCACTTTTGCGCCATCATGGGAATGGCAAAGTGGCAAGTATATAACTGGTTTAGCGGTATATTAACCACCTAGTCACGAGGGATATATGATAGGCCAAGCGACAGAGATTCCATCGCTCGATGGTCATTAGAATGCCAACTATGAAAACATTATTGCTTGACCTTATGGTCGTCGCTCAGTGGTTTATGACTAACGGTCATAAACCCAACCCCTATAAATACTCGATCTTATACAATTCAACTTGTACCATCTGTACATCGAAATTGCTAGTGATCATTTTACGATATGGCTAACATTCGCTTCACTGGAGAAGAAGATGGTTTTCTTATTCGATCCTGGATATCAGTTACAAGAGGTGGAGACTTCAAATTAACCACTTTTAATTTATGGGACAGTGTGTTTCAAATGTGTATGGAGGTTCACCCACCCTTAATCCGCGGGCTTTTGATTATCTATGATTTGGATTACCTTTTATATCATTTGAGTATAATTGAAGTCACTTCCACTTTAGTTTGTCAAATGTAGTACGTTTCCATGATATATAATTTCCGTCAACATGTAAAAATATAACGGTGTAACTCCTATAAACAACATATTCATAATTAACTTAGTTGAATGTAAATAAAACAAAAAACTAAATCTATAAATTGAATTACAAGAAGAAACAAACTTCCTAAATTCAAAATCCTTGAAAATGAACGTATTTGTAGTCTTTCACCATTTTTCTACTATAACTTTAAAAATTTGAACATTATGGTTTACAGGTTGTACAAAATATAAACGGCACCAAGGATTTTTTTCATACTCTTTCTTGGACAACATGG
The DNA here is from genome assembly GCA_023531105.1 of Papaver atlanticum. NCBI lineage: Eukaryota > Viridiplantae > Streptophyta > Magnoliopsida > Ranunculales > Papaveraceae > Papaver > Papaver atlanticum. Next base: position 3,758,342 of record JAJJMB010010308.1, on the reverse strand, counting down.
GGAGGTACTTAAACACCGTATTAAACTCAGACCACCTACCTTTTGGAGCGACTGAGTGACTCTTTATGGATGGCTAGATACTTGCACATGAAGTATAAAATCACCAACTAGTTGTCTAACATTTTGAAACTCATATTCTTTAGTTTGCTCATAATTCAATCCACTCACTGGGGTGCTGGTTGGTTCTTTGATTTTTCTTGTGTCAGTATGAACCTTTTCTCGGGTTTAACCGAACCCATTAGGGTTAGAAATCAAATTCTACACTGGATGTGCTAAAAATAAGAAAATAAATTTTTTTTATGTTTGTGTGCCTTTAACAATTTTGGGTGCCTTAATAGTAATATTAGCTTCTAAATAGTGAGTCTGTTTACATCAGAATCATGGGTGCCTTAATAGACCTGTATGCATGATTCACACGTGTCACACATTTGGAAATTAAATATAGAAATGAAAGGGAAAGCCCTACTTCTTCTTCGGGGGATTTTCCGCTTCTTTTCTTTTCTCCCATACCTGTTCCTTGCAACGAAAAGAAACTTAGGGAACATGACTGAGATTTTGCATGAGTGAGCTTTGGGGATTTATGATTGAGATGCAGATGTTAATGGGGTTAGTTGGTTTCATAGATAGATGGAGAAATTCTCTTTCCCGTTATTCAATTGGAAGCCGTTTGAAGAAATCACTTCTTCTTACTCAACTGCTTAAAGTGAGTCTCATCAATTGGTGGGTTCGTATATCAAACCAAATGCATATTTGATTAGCTATTTTTCTATAATTTGAATTGAAATTGTTGTACATGGAGAAATTAGTTCATAATAATTTTTGGGGTTTTCTTAGAATTTGGTGTTAAAACTTCAATTTAGATGATAATAACGTATGGGATGGTGGTGACTTATGTCAATTGCATAATATCAAATTTTATTATGGGTTCTATTTCGGAACTAGGATTCCACATGTTAAGGTTTGGGGCTTTTTCCCCAAATTTGTTTCTTACTATCAAATTTATGGTTAATGCATGTATGGGCATCTCTTGATAGTAGGTCTCTTGCTGTGTTATTTTGCTATATTTTTTTCATGGAGTCTTGGTTCTTAGATTATAACCATTTGTATGAATTTGTGTTTGTGAGATAAAGGAGCCTTACCCCAACGCCAGAGACATCTCTCTCTGGATCTCAACTCTGTACTCCAGGTGTTTGTAAAAAGGTCACAACCAATACTGCAAGGTTGGTGCTCAGTCACCAACAAAGGTCAAGTTAAGTAATCTCAACATTTCCCTGATTTTATGGATTTGGCATGCTAGGACTGTTACTCAAATTTAGCCATTCCAATTATTGGTATAGCATGTATGTATATATATTTCGTTTTGAAGAATCTGTGTTAGACCACCAACAAAGATACCTTGTTGTCCACAAACTACGACAGGCTATAAATCAATCAAAATCATTTATTTAAAGCAAGTCGTGAATATCATCTTGACTTCTTGATGTGCTGTTGTGAATACATACCGTAATGAAACCATATGGCCATATCTTACATGTGTATGTGACTGTGTCTGTAAATGCTGGATCCAAGCAACTTTGTGATTTTGTAAATGTATCTTCTTATAAAATATTTCCTCTGAAACTTGTTCAATATAAGTGGTGAATTATTTATACTTTGACAATCCTGTGTATAGCATTGGAAGTACTTGCCATTAAGCTTTAGAAGATCTTTTAGTCTTGTACACCTTGTGTAGATGTCTAAATTCAATGAGCTATGTACTTGAGTGTACTATGATTATGTGACTAGTGGTGGCTATGGGATTATCCCGTTAATATTTGTTTCATGCTAGATAATGATTAGTTTTGATAAAATATGAACATACTGGTACGTCCATAGTGCTGGGCTGCGTACTATATATTAAATAGTGTTCATAGAAATGCCTGGTAGTTTTTGTATTAGATTTAATCGTTCTTTCAAATACAATTCTCTGGATGGATGCAAGCTATACAGTTTGATAGCTAGATTTCTTTTGAACGCCTAATTAAGTTTCGGGATAAATGAGGTAGCACTCTTGCTGTGGTTGATGTTAGCATTGATAACTAACCGTAGACACTAGTGGTTTTGTTGGTTAATTTAGTGACCGTCCGGCACCATAGTGTATAGTTAGCATCATATGGAGGGAATCCAAGTATTATTTATATAAGATCCAGAGGTATCATTTTGTGACAGTTGAGTCTTCAGTGATTGGACTTCTCTATACAAGGCATTTTCTTTAATAATGTCTTTAATCGTACGACATTTTCTTAAATAAGAAAATTCCACATTGTTTCTGGATTGCCTTTAATTTTGTAGCATGGAGCCGAATTAATGAAAGAAATGAATTCTTTTGATCGTATTTGCTGTGTTTATGTCCCATTTGTATGATTTCTCCTGATGCATAGTTGGGTATATAGATGGTCCATTTGTGTTTGTATTCATTGTTTTAGATCGGCAAGTGGAATATTTTCTTAACTGTACATCAACATTTAGTTGCACCCATTGTTGGGTGTATTATATTTCCATAATGTTTGTGGTTGGAGTATGGTAATTCTAGTGAGACGGTTAGGCTTAGTTCTTCACCATTATGTGTTGTAGTCGGATTACCGAGACGTATTCCCAAAAATGTTTTTCCTAATCGCTACCTCTATTAAGAGGGATAGATGTGTTCCTTATAATTTTGTATCATGTACAATGGCAGTTTCACTAAACTCTTAAACTCGCTTGCTGAATGGTAAATGTTGGATTCCAATTTGCTTCCACTTGATGTGTTGATGTTTTGGATAATGTTCTGGTTAAACCTAAATGTGTAGGGCATAATTCTTTTATTATTTAAGTGTTGTAGTGGTAGACATATTCTGAGTACCTTCGGCTAATCATCATTATATGCACTGCAATTGGAATATGTCTACTTGACATTATCTAGTAAGAGATAGTTGCTCGGGAGTAGTTCATACTATCTAAACAAAGGGTGACGAACTACGGTCGTGCTTGATCCCTTCGAGCAACGGAGAGGGTACGTAGGCAGCCGCTATGCGGTTTAGCACAAATCTACAAGATTGTTCATATCATCTGAAAATCTTGGTTACTGCTTTGCAGTTCATACCATCTATTCAGAGATGATTGCAACCTTGGCAAGTATATATATATTTTTGGGCAATTGGCCCGTGTTAATTTTGGCAACTGGCCGTATGTTATATTTGGGCAATTGGCCCGTGTTAATTTTGGCAACTGGCCGTCTGTTATTTTTGGGCAATTGGCCCGTGTTAATTTTGGCAACTGGCCGTATGTTATATTTGGGCAATTGGCCCGTGTTAATTTTGGCAACTGGCCGTAAGTTATTTTTGGGCAATTGGCCCGTGTTAATTTTGGCAACTGGCCGTATGTTATTTTGGGCAATTGGCCCGTGTTAATTTCGGCAACTGGCCGTATAAGTAATTGGCAACTGGCCAAATCTGATTTTAGGCAATCGGCCATCCCTTTTTTTTGAAATTGGAACCCTTGTCGAATTTTATGAGTATTATGGTATGGGATATATGCTCATAGAATTCTGAGTTTGAGACTAATGAGATTTCTACGGTGTGCAAGATTATTAGTGACCGAAAATTTTGCTTGAGTGGCGTATCCGAGAGTCGGAGCTTTCCAAGCGGGACCTAACCCGACCCGCAGGAAGCAAAAATTCTCTGGTCCGTCACATTTCTGTTTCTTTTTATTCTTGGTTTCATTTTGAAGAAAAAATTGTTACAACAAAAATTTAAAGAGAAACAACTAGAGATCACATAGATTTTTGTTTACAAAATTTGGAGAAAGAAGAGAAGGTGTAAAGAGGAATGGTGGAAGGTGTGGTTATTTATAGGCCGGATAAAATCGATCGTTTGCGATATTAATTATGTCGAGCAACATAGACTACATCGCCGGCGATGAAGATTCTATTGTTGGCACTGTCCAGATCATTACTTTATATAAAGTATATTGGTAAACTATTTTCCATAGTGGCGCGATTTGTTTTCCAGGCACTGTCCAAATCATTACGTTATATAAAGTATATAAGTAAACTATTTTCCATAGTGGCGCGATTTGTTTTCCAGGCCACCTAGCATAGCGGACACAAAAAATGGCCATAGTGCATATGAATCAACTTTATAAATCGAAACAAAGTTCATACCGGGAGTTACCAATATTGCACAAAGGTTATTAAATTTAATAAATCAAAAGTTTATTTTTTGCTTAGTACTGGTAACTTCTTTGTCTAATTTCTAGTAGCAGCTTAGTTCATACACATTAAAAAAAAAAAAAAAGAGGGAGACAATGATATCAGCCAGAGACCTTAGACTACCAATGCATTTAGATGTCGGTGGAGAGAAAAAAGCTCTTTAGAGACATATTATCAATATTTTTTTTTGAAGATAATGCCAATCCGTATTATCCTAATATAACTTTAAGCCATTGGGTCACAGTTTATGGGCGCGCATTCTTAAATCTAGGAATTACGTTAAGGATAACAGGAAACCCTTGACATGCGGTGGTACAAGCATTTAATTCTGGACTGACAAAGGGGTTGGTAATTATGCTTTAAAGGATAGTTTTCCTGATATATAAAGATGCCTCTGTTAAAGACATGATTTCTAGTCGGACTGCCTGGAATTTCAACTTTAAGATGATCTTGAATGAACATGAAGTGCGTGCAGTTGCTAATTTACTTCAAAAACTTGAATAATTTTACTTTTGAAGATGAGAGAAAATGGGAGCTGGACTATGATTTTCCAGTGGCGAGTTTTTATTCCTCTCTTGAAGTGAATGGATTCTTGAATTTTTCTCATAAGCAGATTACCATTGGAGGTTTCTTTCCTGATCTGAACACTTTGTTATAAGGTTGCTCCAACTTTGGATTTCTTGTTAAGAGCAGGTAAAGTTAATTTTTAGTGTTTGTCTCTTATGTGCTGATCAAGAATCACACGACCATCTTTTGTTGAATTGTTCCGAAACTTGAAAGTTTTGTCAATTTTCATCGCTTCTTGGATAACTTTGGTATCAACCGGGGTTTTCATAAAAAATAAAGACAAACATGTGAAAATGGACCAATAAGAACAATATAATAAAGAAGATCTTGGGGATTCTGTTTTTTGCAATTTGGTTGAATATCTAGATTGAGCTTATTAGATCAGCTTAATATCTAGGTCGGCACTAAAAGAAACTTATTAGATCAGCTTATTATCTCTGTTAAATGCACTTTAATGAATTGGTCTTTACGGTCTTGAACTTTTGAAGGCTACTCTTTGAGCACTTAATATAACCGGTAACAACTAACTTCTTTATCTTCTCTTGTATTATTATTTATTTATTTGAAAAACAAGGAACATTTTCATTAATACAAATTCGAAATTATAATGAGTTTAAGATTGAAAATAAGAGAATATAAAGTAACAAGAACATATCGTAAAAGTACAATACAGAGAAATCCGATAAGAGAAAGAGAAGAATTACGGGAGTAAGACAAATACAAGTATGAATAAGATCCAATTAAATCGGAGAAAGAATGGTTTTTCTCGGAATCAAATTCCAACCATTTTTATTTTGTTTTTCTTCTTTAGGAATATGGGCTCCCAAAATATGAGTGATTTGCTCAAATCTCTTGTAACTAGTGATGAAGCTTCCTTCGTCAAAGAAATCGCCAATAAAGATTCCATCGTCAGATAAGTAATAATCAAAGTTTAACTATCCACCGTCATCCCGAGAGAGTCACTAAATTTTATCTTTATGAACTATCTCTCCTCTAATGTTTTAATCAAATAATCAAAAAATCCTTTTTTCTTTCAAAGTGCACCTCAACCGGTAGAACATGAGGTTCTATCCATCAAATTTAGTCGACTTTTGCATAACCCTAAAAAGTTGAAGATATTGCAATTAAGAAGAAAAAAACTGCTTCATTTGGTGCCTGAGCATCATTAGATTAGGATTCAAAGCTACTCCAAAATTTGAACTTGTTCCAAGCACTATTCCCCAGATATAAGACAAAATCAAAACAATACACCATCAGATTTCAAATATAAAAAAATCTAAAAAAATAACGATTCCACAATTAGGTGATGCCCCATAAATTAGGGGATACTTTACTGTTACAATGGATGTTGTAAAACCATGCTGATTGCAACAGTAAGTATCCCCAAATATGGGTCCTAAATAACATCTAATTGATATATTGGAAGGACCTATTTGTGGTTAGTCACAAAAAGACAAAATACTTGGTGTAAGCGTGATATTACTAATATGGCCTTTAATATGAAACCTCATATAGTGGCTTATGCAAAAACTCCGGAGGGTTGTTCACATAAAACAAAATTAGGTCACAAGTTAGTAAAATAAAAAAGCCATATCCAAAATCTTTTCATAATGACAAAACTGTCCTTATTTGGAGATAAAGTAGAAGAAAAGATAAATATTTTTTTCGGGGGATTTTGTGTTTCCCCCTCAAAATAAATAGCTATTTTGCATTACCCCCTTTTTAAATCGATAATAGGTGAAACCCCCTTTAGGTTATAACTGTCGTCAATAACCAGTTAACAGTGCACGTGCAGTGCACATGTGTGTCGTAAATAAATAGTAATTTCTGAAAATTCTAAAATACACTCAGGCATAAACAAAATAGAAGCCCTCCACCGTCGATACCTCAATCACCTCTCCCAACATCGGCTCATTTTAGTTCCAGTGAAGGTAAATCAACACTGGTTCCTATTTGATTCACCATCCACTCGTTTAGTCTTCTCTCACCCACTAAGAAATCAAACATCCTTCATCATCTCTAGAAAAATTAAATATCATTTCATAACCCTAAATTCAAAATTGATTGGAAATTTTTGCAGATCTAAGAAATTAAATTCACGGGTTTCTTCTTCATCATTCTCTGATCGGTGAATTTGTGAAAAGCATTAACTAGGAATACATGGGAAGTGGGATCTGTGGGTAGAGGGGGAAGGAGAATGACATGTGATGGATGATGTATGATTTCCGTGAGGTATGGACATATATGTATTTGAGTATGCTTAGATTTGGGTTTCTAAGAACGGGTTTGTATTGATACATTGTCTTTGATGATGAATAGAAGGGTATTGAGAAACCATAGTAGCATTAGCTATATATCCGTCGCTATCGTCACTAATTTCTCTTGTATACCCGCTTCTCCTGCGATTATTTCAGCTGCAGTTTAATGGAGTTTAAGCTGAAATTTGAAGCGGCTTGGTTTTGATGGTGGATGGATTATGTGTTTTTTTTTTTTTTTTTGCGAGAAAGAATTGAGTTTTTGAGAGAACATGCATGATGCTCAGAGTACAATTAGGTTAGAAAGAGTATTTAGGATTTGGACCGTCAGATTAGACTAAAAGAAGTAAGATGCTAAGATTACATAGTTATTTATGTCTTAACGGATTTTATCTCCCACGCGTGCACTGCACGTGATTGATTAACTGGGTACTGACGGAAGTTATAACAAAAAGGGGGTTTCACCAATTACTGATTTTAAAAGGGGGTAATGCAAAATAGCTATTTATTTTGAGTGGGAAACACAAAATCCCCTTATTTTTTCTGAGACTTTTTTTCAAAACCTTATATTTTGAATACCAACAAGAATGAATGATTACAGTGAGAAATTTTAGGTGGGTGAATCCTTATATGATAAATAAACCAAATTTTATATACCTCATGATGGGGATGGTGATTCACCCAACCAAAGATGGAACTTTTTTAGCTTTGCAGACCGTAAGACTAATTTACGGTTAGTTGATGATGAACTCCTAACCGTAACTGGGTAAAATAGGGAAAAACTCAATCGTAGGCCAGTTATGGTTAGGTTTGCTCACTTTATGGTTAGATTTTGAAAAACATAATCGTAAATGATCCTGGAACCACAACAAAAAACGAAAAACTTTTACAGTTAAGTTTTCTCAATTTACGGTTGGGTTCAATGTTAAAAAACCTAACCGTAAAACAAAAAAAAAAAAATTAAAAATTAAAAGAAATTTAAAAATACGTTTATAGTTAGATTCAGCTCTAACAAGATGCGATAGATTAATTGTATCCGAAGGTATAACGTGTATCGTATCTTTTGCATTCTACTTCCAAATACTATTGCCAACCCATATTTCTATCTTTAAATTTAAGTTAATTTCCATGGTACTGTTAATTAATTTCATAAATTGAAGTTATATCCTATCAATTTATACTCATTGGTTCAGTCTTAAGCTATTTTAAGGTATCCACCTATTTGCTTATATGGGATCTCTTGTTAAGATCATTTGTTGTTTGATTGAATTAATTTAGGGCATCCATCTGTTGTTTAATGATGAATCCCTTTGTACGTAGTCTTATGGATGTTTCTAACGGTGGAGCTCAATCTACTTCTTAACTCGGTCTCTTTTTGTTAGAGCATAGCTCGGTTGAACCCACCAAGCGTTGGTATGTCAAGTTTGATTGTCATATTTTAGTGAATCAAAACTCATCTAAGAGTCGCTTGATTATGTACTAGAGACAACTTCGTATAGGTTAGACTATAAAGTCTAGGATTATGAGACATACAAGTATTACTCGTAGACCTGAAGAATGTGAAGAAGTAACAAGCTACAACGACGACATCATCCTTCCTCTTGAGGTTAGTAATATTGACTTGAAATGTTTCATTCCTAACGTATCTATCAAGTCGTGCTATATTGAAAACATAACTGCGAAGCTGTGAATGATTATACTCTAGTAGTAAGACATGATCACATGATCATAGTGTTAAGGAATAAGAATACGAAGTATAACGTTTATCTTTTGAACTTCGTATATATGACATCGACATAATCGTATGAATGTTATTGTCATTATGTGTATGGGTAAAGGTGAAGATTTCATCCTAGGAAACAATGTTTACATTTATTTAAAGGAAGTACATTCATGAACTTGTTTTATGAAATCGCTAGGCTTATTGGTATTGTTATTCATTGCATATCTTTGGATCACCAATATGTGTGAGTTAGTAGAACCGATCATAACTTGTTATGTATCTTGGTATAACTAATCACAATGCCTTACTTATGATTTGGTATAACTGGTTTTTATTAATTAGTGTAAACCGATCCTAAGTAATCACCTGACATGGTATGATCGATATTTGTAATTGGTGTGACCGATCCTAGTAATTGGTGTAACCGATCACAAAAGAATTGTGTAATCGATCCTTGTAATTGGTGTAACTGGTCCTGGTAATTGGTGTAACCGATCCTAGTGACTTGTGTAACTAGAGCTGGAAAACGGGCGGGCCAGGGCTGGCTTGTTACGGGTCACACGGGTTACGGGTTAAACGGTCCCAAGCTTGCGGGCAGTTATTCTTCACGGGTTGTCATTTTCACAACCCGCGCCCGTTACGGGTAAAGCTTGCGAGCCCACGGGTTAGCCCGTAAAATTAAATTAAAACTTAATTAACTTAATTTGTGACAAATTACAAGCACTTCATGTGCAATTTTCTTGTTGATTCCAACAAGAATTTGTTCGTCTTTCTAACATAAATTCTCCTTTCCTGCATATTCTCAACCATTCAAGTTCCCTCATTCACAATAACTCATTCAGAAACACATATAAACACATAATTGAAGCTAAAAAATTCACCAAACCATCTGAAGTTCTCAACCAACATATATCTCCTCGCTGTTCCAATCATCATCAGCAATTCAACAATTTCATCGGCTATCCCCTTCTCAATCACATAATTGAAGCTAACAGATTCCAGCCCATCCTTCTTTGTACGATTAGTCTGCATAATCCTCAAACACCAGCATCTTAGTGTTCTCAATGAACAGCTTCATCAATCACTCCCTACTCAATCTCAGATCGAACCCATCTCTCTCAAATCGATGACAAAACCATCTTCTAACTGTTCTCACCAACTCCACCACAATCCCATTCTCAATTTTAATCTTCACAGACCGAACCCATCAGCACCATCTTCGATTTCTTCATCTGATTTTAACAGAAATAACAAACCCTATTTCTCGTTCTGATTTCTTCAATTGAGTCATACATGATACAACCACAAAACCCTGATTAATTCCATCTTCTCTTCATCACCTATCTCGATTTCAACAGATTCACTTTCTTCAAATCTAATTTCTCGATCTGATTGATCCACAATATCAGGAAGTTACCCATCTTCTTCCCTGGATCTTCTATAACAAATCAAACAGTGCACTCAACTCCCAGCTCTCTCTCTCTCTCTGTTCTCTGTGATGATATGAAATATGTGAAGCCTCAGAGATCTTGGGCGTAAGGGTAAGAGGCACAGTGAAAAGCTGCAGAAGAAAGAAAAGAGAAATGAGACCTTCTATGCCAGGTTTTTTTTTGTTAGTCTTTTATATCCTATACGTACGAATAGGATTAAATGTAGTTAATCTGACGATGGAAAATAGATATAAGAAGTAAACGGGTTAATAGGTTAAACCCGCGGTTTACGGTCCGGACCGGGTTTACCCATTTCTCTATAAACCATCATTTCTCCAACCCGCGCCCGGCTTGTTAGACAACCAGCCAAGCCGGGTGCGAATTTTCACGGTCCGGGACGGGCCAACCCGCGGGTTTTTAGCTTGTTTGCCAGCTTTATGTGTAACCGATCACAAGCAATACCATGAGTATATTGTAACCGGTCCTGGTAATTGACGTAACCGATCCTGGTAACTGATGTAACCGGTCCTGGTAACTTGTGTGTTCGATCACAAGTAATCCATATTGAGGTAGAACCGATCCTTGTGTTTGGTAGAACCGATTGAACCCATGATTGTGATTTGATACTTGATCAATCACATAAGTTGTCTTGGAATACAGATGAACCAATTCTAAACTTGTTTGGAAGTGTGGTATAATCGATTCCAAGATTGTAAATATGAAAGAGGATTTACAAAGAAAAGATGTCAACATACTTTGAACACGAACAGTAACTCTTATCTTTTATTGTTCAAAGATATTCCTTAATTACTCAAGGAGATCCCGGTCCGAAATAAATTAAGAATCTTTTAATTAAGGTTGTTAGTTTTATATGCTTTAATTACCAGCAATTAAATGCATATCTCTAGAGAATAAAAATTAGTAATGTGCATTTACTAATTGGAGATTTTCTATTGAGAGATTTCGGAAAACATTGGACAAAGCATTTCCAGGAATTATGAAAAACGATTTGGGCATTTATTGCATATCTTGAGAATATTCGGTTTTGGAAATTCCTTGGTATCCAAACATCCTTTGTCTATAAATACCTAAGTTTGCATTTCGAGCAAACTATCCTAAGAGCAAGGAAAACTTCATCTTTTTGTTGCTTCTGGTAAAGCCGTCTATTCGGAGAGGAAGGTATCCTAATTAGGCAAAATATCTTACGACCGCTCGTTTAAAGACTTCTGTGGGATCAATAAGCTATACGAGTACCGTTGGTTGGAAACTAGATAATTGCAGTTTATTAGTTTTCGATTGATTTGATTGACTAACGATTGTTGAACTTTGATTGCACCTAGTTTGTTTATTCTTGAGAATCTTCTCTTCTGATATAAGATTCACTCAAACTAGATCGAAGTGTCGACGTGATCTTTAGAACTGTTTGTAGATCTAAAGACATCTTATGATAATCCATTGTTAACAGACTCCGTTCTGTGCGTGATTGATCACAAGAGATTCAAGTGGTGTTGTGCAGGTTTAATTGGAGATTAAAGAAGATTTTAAGACAAAGAAGATTTTTCTCATATCTTTGTGTAGCACAAACCTTGATCGGCTGGGATCCAACTAGAATCGTATTTATTCGATTGATTAGTTACGTAAGATCGGCATCGCTTTATAGTTTCTTGTTGGATTCTATATTGATTGATTGCAAATCTAAACTCTGCTACTTCGGTAGTTGTTGGATAGATTGATCTAACCAGGCAGAGGAGTTTATTAGTTTATACGGAAGAGCCTTTGCATATGACTTGAGATATCTTTATCTGGAAAGAATCAATAGAATTGTTACCAAACAGATTTATTGTTCCTTTACTGTTTGGAATACGAACCAAAGGAATTGTTCCAGTGCGTGCACTTATTGAATGTCGGAAGCGCAGGGATACTGAAGTAACTAAGTGAACTAGTTTTAGTTGCTTGGTCTCAACTATACGAAGTTGATTTAGATTTTGTATAGCGGCTTAATTCTGAGAGTATTCAATTCTGGACTTGTTGTGTCATTTACTTTTCTTTTGCGTAATTATAATTGTTGTTATTATAATTTAAAGTAAATTACACAAACGTTAATTCCGTATTGCTTGATAGTGATTTTATATAGTTTGGTTAAGTCCGAACCTATTATCAAGTAATCACATTTTGATTGTTGTATTGTCTCGATCTCGTATCCATAGACGATCACACAAAGTATGAAAACCAATTTGTCGTATTGTCTCGACTTTTTCCATAGACAATCACTTTCGGTAAGAGGACTTATAGGTGGATATTTTAAAGATTATGGTGTATTTGTGTACCCTCATCTTTTCAATTGGTATCGGAGCCGGCAAACACGAAAAGATCTAACAATCTGTGTTTGGTGTGATCCAACCTATAAGACATGAGTCAAAGTAAGATTAAACGAAAGGGAAAATTAATGAAAGACTCAGTTAACGTATCGTAAGAGGTTGTTATACCACTATCAGAATAAGAGGTTACAAACTCTGAGTTGAAACAGGTCCGTGAACAGTTGATTTCTTACAAAAATCTTCTAAGTATGCCTGTTGAGAAAATAAAGGAACTTCTGGTTGCTTTAAAATCAAAGACTACTGAATGTGAAAGGCATCGTCTAGACTACGAAAAGTTGAGGGAAAATGATTCTCAACAAATACAGAGTCTTAAAGACAAAGTAAGTTCCAGTCTTTCTCAAGCAGAATTTTTAAAGAAAGATCGTGATGCTGCTCTTCAAAAAGTTTACTTGTTGGAAGATAAACTTGCTGAATCAGAAGCAAGGATTAACTCTCAACAAAGGAGTTTTGAAGAGAATAAATGTGCATATCTCTCTCGAAAAAAACACCTTGAGGATGATCTGGCAAGTGCTCTTGATAAAATCAAGATATTTGAAGAAGAAAATTTGGACTTTAGAAATTTTAATGTTAGCTCAAACAATTTAACCTCAATGTTAGAAGCAAGTAGAAGTCATTGTGATACACGAGGATTGGGCTATAAGGGAATAAATGCTTCAAATATTAGCAAAGAGGTAAAATTTGTCAAAGCTACAAATTCTTCTCAACCAGAGGCTTCCACTAATGTCAAAGATGCTCCTATTTCTTGTAAAGAAGTAAAGCCTGTCATGCCTAAGAATCATGTTAAACCAGACTCTTCGAGTGCAGCAATCAAAGAGAGCATTTCTGCTAATGTCAAGAAGGCAACAACATTGAACAAAGATAAGAAGAAGAAACTCGTCGATCTCCAATACAAGTGGATCCACAAAAAGGTAACATTAAAACTCATACTCCTTATGTTACTAAGCATTGTTGTTATTGTGGTAATAAAGGGCATGTGGAATGGGGATGCAAGATTCGTAAGATAGAATATACACTTTCTTTTGTATCAAACGAATTGGCTAAGATTGCTCCCCAAAGGAACTCGGATCGATATTTTCCAATGTTCAGGCAAAAGAATTATTATAATGATAGTTCAAATTTTTCCTATCGCTCGACAAGGCCATCTCATAAAAGACTCGAATATAGAAAGAGAGATGACTTTGTACATGCTAAGACAAGATCTGATGTTCCAAATTGGAGAAAAGTTATTTCACAAAGTATTCAAAAGGACAATCGTCCTAATGGTATGAAGGAGAAAGCTGCTCCTGCGAAACCCAACTCTAAATAGGTCCCGAAGTCCTCCATAGCCAAGAAGGGACCAAAAGTTAGTCACAAGAATGACTCTCAGCTGTTAATTGTTGGTGACAATAATTACAAGAGTTTTCTTGAAAGACTTAAAGAAAGACATCATGTCTGAAATCTCTTGTACTAGTGAACATTGTGATAATGACACTCTTTATCACAAGTCAAAGAAGGAAAAAAAGAGATGGAACAAGAGAAAACAAATCAAGCTAGAGGTCAAGAGTGATTTTGTCTTAGTCCCTAGTGACAAAGAAGACAAGGCTCAAATAAACACAACCTAGTTGTGTTAGAATGTGCATGCTCACCTTTGTGCTCAATCTTTTGAAAGGTGAGGAAGTACATGAAACTGAGCACATGATCTCTCGGTTATTATATGACTATTTAACACCTTCAGGGAATTTTTTCTCTTTTATACTCATATCTTCTCTATCAATATTTGATCTTTTGATAGAAACGGTAATTTTGAGTTCATGGTGTTGATATCTACAGGTCATATATGTGTATCTCTTGTTTTTACGGTTAAAACGAGCCAAAAATCACTAAATTCGGACATTGTATGCAAAAGTTATGTCAAAAACAATTTAGTATTGTGATCCATCACTAGTAACTACTGTAACCGATCCTAGTGATTTTTGTAACCGGTCCTAGTGATTGGTCCACACGAAGGAGTGTAAAACTGTTTTTCCCATAACTTCTTCGTCCGAACTTGGAATGACCTCATTCTCTTTGCGTTGGTTTCGTAATTTAATTTCCTACAAGATTGAGGTAATCGCAGTACTTGATTTTCTGTTGAATATTTATGGTGTATTGCATTTGAGTTTATGAGATAAACCATTGTGTTTCAGTCTCATACATTGGCTCACTTCCTTATGGTTAGTGACTTTTGAGTATAGCCGATATTTGGATCATAACTTCGTGATTGCTATATCAAAATCATAAGAAAGTTGTGATGTTGCAGCTCATATGTAAGTCACAAATATTATTGTTTGTTTATATTCTATAAACTAAATATTTAGTATACATATGAGTACGCAGGATTTATGAGATGTCTGATTTCGGTTTTCATAACCTTAATATTCGATCTCATATGATGTGAACCCTTATGGTTTGTGTGACTTTTTGATTTAGCGGGATTAAATTCTAGCCCAAGTTGGTAGGCTTTATCAAAGGATCATAAGGTGTTCCGATTGAAACTCATATGTAAAAAGTCACAATGTGTTGAATCAATTTGTGTTTACATGAGTTGTGTTTAGCATAAACATATGTGTTTCGGGTTTTCAACTGTGTCTATTGGCACGCATTAGTTAAAACCGATTCAACCTTTCTCTGGTAAAGGTTGCTCTTTGTTGTTGTTCTTTTGTTCTTGCGAGAGAATGAAAACATACTGGGGGAGAGTTATAACTTGAACTTGCGCTTAATGATATATCTTTCTGGGGAGAAGAGGATGCGGAATCAGAGGTAACGAATTTGTTAGTTAATCGTTTTCCTGTTTAGAAAAGCCTGCATATATTGCATATATTTTGCTTTTGCTTAACAAAATTTCGGTACAATTGATATGTATTCCATTATGTGTGTATGATTCAATTGTTTCCGATTAAGAAAAACTGTGTCAATTTATTTGGCTTATTGTTTGATATCTTCTTTATTGTTTGGTATCAAATGTTTTTGCTTAACGAAATTTCGGTACAATTGCAGTGCTATAATGTCTATGTTTGTTTCAATTGCTTCCGGTTAAGAGAAATAATTGTGCAAGTCAATTTATTTGGTTTGTATGTATTGTTTATGGCTTAACAAAATACGGGATCATTTGTTTAGTCCAATTCTATTCCGGATAAGAGAAACTAAGTTAATTCTGATCTTAGTTACACTTATCAAATTGAAGGATTAGGTTATTCAAGTCTACTCGAATGCCTTGACAAGAAATACTAGTTAACTAACCTAGTACTTGTATTGTCTAAATTGAAAGGTCTAAGTTATTGTCTGAATAATTAGAACCTGATGAGAAAAATAAAGTTAATTCTGATCTTTATTTTGGTCTTATCGAAATAAGCGATTGTATGTTTACAATCGGTTTAGCAAGGGAACTAAGTTTCTTAGTCAATTTGTTAAACTATTAGGGAAAATTGCGTTGGGCAATTGTTTCCTTGATAACATATTAAAACAAAATTACTTGTAGTTTCGGTTTTGATATTGGTTATCTAAAGTGGTATGTGAAACCTTCGTGCTTAACTCTTATAGGTTGTACAAGTCTTTTAGATTTGTAAGATCCTTTCGGTTTGACCTTTATTTGCTCAAACCTTTGTCATTTTGTGACAAAAAGGGGGAGAAATATATGGAGTAAACATGTGATTTGTAATCACTAAGGAAAGGACAATTGTGCTTAAACGTTATATCTAACGAAAGGGTAAAGCATTGACTAAGGGGGAGCAACATATCATATTGTTGTTGTAGTTATCTTGACTACAAAAGGGGAATAACAAAGATGTTCGGATTGAAAATCTACCTATCTTACCTTTAGGGGGAGTATTAGCTTTGTTTTTCAAATGTCAACAACGACATTTATTAATTGAATAAATGCAGGTTATTGTGCTGTTGAAACTTGGAATCAAGTGTATGTTTAATGAATTCTTGTAATTTGTTTATCCATATGTATTAAGAGTTTTTTCACTAAAATTGAAAAGGGGGAGATTGTTAGAGCATAGCTCGGTTGAACCCACCAAGCGTTGGTATGTCAAGTTTGGTTGTCATATTTTAGTGAATCAAAACTCATCTAAGAGTCGCTTGATTATGTACTGGAGACAAATTCGTATAGGTTTGACTAGAAAGTCTAGGATTATGAGACATACAAGTATTACTCGAAGACCTGAAGAATGCGAAGAAGTAACAACCTACAACGACGACATCATCCTTCCTCTTTAGGTTAGTAATATTGACTTGAACTGTTTCATTCCTAACGTATCTTTCAAGTCGTGCTATATTGAAAACATAACTGCGAAGTTGTGAATGATTATACTCTAGTAGTGAGACATGATCACATGATCATAGTATTATGGAATAAGAATACGAAGTATAACGCTTATCTTTTGAACTTCGTATATATGACATCGACATAATCGTATGAATGCTATTGTGATTATGTGTATGGGTAAAGGTGAAGATTTCATCCTAGGAAACAATGTTTACATTTGTTTAAAGGAAGTACATCCATGAACTTGTTTTATGAATCGAAAGGGAAATCGCTAGGCTTATTGGTATTGTTATTCATTGCATATCTTTGGATCACCAATATGTTTGAGTTAGTAGAACCGATCATAACTTGTTATGTATCTTGGTATAACTAATCACAGTGCCTGACTTATGATTTGGTATGACTGGTTTTTTTTAATTAGTGTAAACCGATCCTAAGTAATCACCTGACATGGTATGATCGATATTTGTAATTGGTGTGACCGATCCTAGTAATTGGTGTGACCGATCACAAAAGAATTGTGTAATCGATCCTTGTAATTGGTGTAACCGGTCCTGGTAATTGGTGTAACCGATCCTAGTGACTTGTGTAACCGATCACAAGCAATACCATGAGTATATGGTAACCGGTCCTGGTAATTGACATAACCGATCCTGGTAACTGATGTAACCGATCCTGGTAACTTGTGTGTTCGATCACAAGTAATCCATATTGAGGTATAACCGATCCTTGTGTTTGGTAGAACCGATTGAACCCATGATTTTGATTTGATACTTGATCAATCACATAAGTTGTCTTGGAATACAGATGAACCAATTCTAAACTTGTTTGGAAGTGTGGTATAATCGATTCCAAGATTGTAAATATGAAAGAGGATTTACAAAGAAAAGATGTCAACATACTTTGAACACGAACAGTAACTCTTATCTTTTATTTTTTAAAGATATTCCTTAATTACTCAAGGAGATCCCGGTCCGAAATAAATTAAGAATCTTTTAATTAAGGTTGTTAGTTTTATATGCTTTAATTACCAGCAATTAAATGCATATCTCTAGAGAATAAAAATTAGTAATGTGCATTTACTAATTGGAGATTTTCTATTGAGAGATTTCGGAAAATATTGGACAAAGCATTTCCAGGAATTATGAAAGCCGATTTGGGCATTTATTGCATATCTTGAGAATATTCGGTTTTGGAAATTCCTTAGTGTCCAAATATCCTTTGTCTATAAATACTTAAGTTTGCATTTCGAGAAAACTATCTTAAGAGCCAGGCAAACTTCATCTTTTTGTTGTTTCTGGTGGAGCCGTCTATTCGGAGAGGAAAGTACCTAATTAAGCAAAATCTCATACGACCGCTCGTTTAAAGACTTTTGTGGGATCAAAAAGCTCTATGAGTACTGTTGGTGGGAAACTAGATAATTGCAGTTTATTAGTTTTCGATTGATTTGATTGACTAACGGTTGTTGAACTTTGATTGAACCTAGTTTGTTTATTCTTGAGAATCTTCTCTTCTGATATAAGATTCACTCAAACTAGATCGAAGTGTCGACGGGATCTTTAGAACTGTTTGTAGATCTAAAGACATCTTGTGATAATCCATTGTTAACAGACTCCGTTTTGTGCGTGATTGATCACAAGAGATTCAAGTGGTGTTGTGCAGGTTTAATTGGAGATTAAAGAAGATTTTAAGACAAAGAAGATTTTTCTCATATCTTTGTGTAGAACAAATCTTGATCGGCTGGGATCCAACTAGAATCGGATTTATTCGATTGATTAGTTGCGTGAGATCGGCATCGCTTTATAGTTTCTTGTTGGATTCTATATTGATGATTGCAAATCTAAACTCTGCTACTTCGGTAGTTGTTGGATAGATTGATCTAACCAGGCAAAGGAGTTTATTAGTTTAAACGGAAGAGCCTTTGCATATGACTTGAGATATATTTATCTGGAAAGAATCAATAGAGTTGTTACCAAACAGATTTATTGTTCCTTTACTATTTGGAATACGATCCAAAGGAATTGTTCCAGTGCGTGCACTTATTGAATGTCGGAAGTGCAGGGATACTGAAGAAACTAAGTGAACTAGGTTTAGTTGCTTGGTCTCAACTATACGAAGTTGGTTTAGATTTTGTAATTCTAAGAGTATTCAATTCTGGACTTAGTCCCGGGGTTTTTCTGCATTTACGGTTTCCTCGTTAACAAAATATTTAAAAAAGTGGGGGTACAACAATATCACCCAATAATTTGCTTAGCAATCTGTACGAACTAACTCCAATATACTTTTAAGAGAATCAACTAGACAGTCAGACTCAATCTTAATAAAAAGTATATCAAAGAGTTATATCTCAATTTCTAGATTCAATCCTTAATCAAGCAAATAGAAATCTGCGAGTCTAATTGAATAGAAGAGAAATGAACTTTCACGGTACAAAAGACCAATGTTCAAGTATCAATCAATTTCAATCAACAACCAAAGGTCGGATTTACCAATTGATTGATTCAACACACAACCTGTGATATTTCAATTATATAACAAAATATAATGCGGAAAAGAAATAACACAAACACCAGAAGTTTTGTTAACGAGGAAACCGCAAATGCAGAAAACCCCCGGGACCTAGTCCAGATTTTAACACCATACCGTATTAAGCCTCTACAGACACTAGCCTACTACAAACTAACTTCGGTCTGGACTGTAGTTGAACCCCAATCAATCTAACACTGATCCAAGGTACAGTTGTGCTCCTTACGTCTCTGATCCCAGCAAGATACTACGCACTTGATTCCCTTAGCTGATCTCACCCACAACTAAGAGTTGCTACGACCCAAAGTCGAAGACTTTAATAAACAAATCTGTCTCACACAGAAAGGTCTACAAGAATAGATAAATCTGTCTCCCACAGAAATACCTACAAGTTTTGTTCCGTCTTTTGATAAATCAAGGTGACAGGAACCAATTGATAACCCGGACTTATATTCCCGAAGAACAGCCTAGAATTATCAATCACCTCACAATAATCTAAATCGTATGATGGCGAAACTAGATATTGTGGAATCACAAACGATGAGACGAAGATGTGTGTGATTTCTTTTTATCTTGCCTATCAGAGAAATTAATCCCGAGTCAATTATTTAAATTGTACTCAATACGATAGAATCGGGCAAGATTAGATCACGCAACTACAGAGAAAATAGTTGGGTCTGGCTTCACAATCCCAATGAAGTCTTCAAGTCGTTAACCTACAGGGTCTCGGTAGAAACCTAAGGTTAAAGGAGAATCGACTCTAACTTATACAACTAGTATCACACAGGAGGTGTGGAGATTAACTTTCCCAGTTGCTAGAGTTCTCCTTTATATAGTCTCCAAATCAGGGTTTGCAATCTAAGTTACCTTGGTATCAAAGCATTCAATATTCACCGTTAGATGAAAACCTGATTAGATTCAAGCTAATATCTTTCAACCGTTAGATCGAACTTAGCTTGTTATACACAAATGAAATATACGTCATTTAGGTTTGTGTAACCGTACCTAAACGTGTACAAGTCGTTGGTTCAACAGTAGTTAACCAAATGGTTAGCCATATGCACACTTTCATATCAACCTTATTCATCTTCACCATAACTAGTTCAAATGACTCAAATGAACTAGTTCAAGAGTTGTTCAATTGCTTAGATCTCATAGAAGTATACAAGACACAATCGAAGCAAAATTGGTTTTGATTCACTCGAATCGATTCATGAACTTTATAGCCACGGTTTGCAAATATGCATTCCTTAGTTTATATAAATTTAAGTTCACGAATAAACCAAATTTAAAAAGTAACACACTTAAGTATGCGTACGGGTATGCGTACTTAAGTAACCGGATTTGAGTTTGTTTTAGTTTCCAAACTCAGCAGAAATTCACGGACGTGAACTTTCCGCCAGTATGCGTACGGGTACGCGTACTTAGGTAACCGGATGAGTTGGTTTTTGAATTCCAAACTCAGCAGAAATTCACGGACGTGAACTTCCTCCAGTATGCGTACGGGTACGCATACTTACCCAGTCTCCATCAACCATTTTGTATACACACAAGTATGCATACATTTGGTTCCCGGTTTTGGACTTATACACTAATGTGCGAACACACTATATATGCTTATATCCAAAGATGGTTACATATTCTAAACTCTTTATTTCAATCATTGAAACATTCTTAGAGGATGTTAAATAGAGGTTATTCACACACTATTTTTCATCAAAGCAATTTTCAAGATATTGAAATAATCAACATGACTTTAGTCACGAGTAAAGATGAACTTGGCCAAAGCGAAAGCTTACCAACACATATTTCGAGAGCGAGATAAACTCGACTTGAAATAGCAAATGTGTATAATCGAAGTCTATATAGTAATACGACTTTTGTCTCAAGATAGGAGATAGAGTAGATAGACTTTTTGAGCGATAGATAAGTTCAAGTCTCCACATACCTTTTAGTCGATGAAGTTCCACCAATTCCTTGAGTAGTTCTTCGTCTTTGTATGATGAACGCCGTGGAGTCTAGAGCTCAACTACACTTTCTATCATAATCCGAGACTTAGCTATAAGTAGACTAGAAATCAAGACTTATAGTTTTGGCAACTAAACTTGACAACAAGCTTGAGATAGCAACGCTTACGAATTCGACCGAGCAGTGCTCTAACAATCTTGATGTGTCGTTTACTTTTCTTTTGCGCAATTATAATTGTTGTTATTATAATTTAAAGTAAATTACACAAACATTAACTCCGTATTACTTGATAGTGGTCCTATAGAGTTTGGTTAAGTCCGAACCTATTATCAAGTAATCACACTTTGATTGTTTTATTGTCTCAATCTCGTATCCATAGACGATCACACAAAGTGTGAATAGCGATTTGTTGTATTTTCTCGACTTTGTCCATAAACAATCACTTTCAGTAAGAGGACTTATAGGTGGATATTTTAAAGATTGTGGTGTATTTGGGTACCCTCGTCTTTTCACTTTTTAACCAAAGCACTGTGTTAAGTGGTAAGTCACCATGGTTAATACAAAGTTCTAGTTGGGAGTCATTTTGAACTTCAATGTTCCTCAAAGTTTCCAATTAAGAATTTCATAAACATTAGTTATGATATGACACTACAAGAATCTGTTGGGGGATATATGTAGTACGCATTACGTAACGCAGTTAGTTACATTTCGGGTATCTTTTACTTAGGCATATGTAAAGTTGATTCTTATGATCTCATTAATGGGAAGTTGTCCTAGTTAATTTTTTACAGCTTGATTGATAACTTAGCCCTTTTTTGTTGGTATAGGAAAATTTTTATCAGCGGGATTCGCCAATATGCCACAGTTTATTACTCCATATTGTGGTGTCCGTTATCACTTGAAGGAATTTGGTGAAAATCGTCCGAAAGATGCAATGGAATTATTCAATCTCCGACATGCATCGTTAGGAAATGAAATTGAACGTGCTATCGGTATACTTAAAAGACGCTTTATTATTTTGCAAGTTCAACCTCAATATTCATTCGAATCACAAGTGAAAATTGTACTTGCATGTTGCATCCTTCATAACCACATCCGCAGATAGTGCATTAATGCCTTGATTTTTGATGATGAGAACTTACAAAACTTACCAGAAACCGATCCAAGAATGCAACAAGACAATGTCTGCTCTACACTCGGGAGAAATAGACAACGAGAAGTAGCTTCAGAACTTCGAACTTCAGATGCAGATGCAATGTGGAATGATTATCAGCATCGCCGCTGTGGCTAATGTTTAACGTACTGCTTATTTTGTGAAAATATTTGACACTAGACCTGCATATTGTTGTTTACATACTGTTATTTGAATTGGAGAGCAAAACAAACATGATTCAATTTATACAAGTGTGTAATTGAATGTTAAGCAAACAACTTCTATGTTAATCTGGGATAAGATAAAATTTGAGACAAACACCATTTAAGTTAACCGATTCCTAAGGTATCTTAATTAGATAAAGGACATCTCTACTTAGGATATGTTATTCCTTTTCCAAGCTGCTAAACGGACCCTAAGAAGTGATGTTGATTAACAGAACTCCCAGATTTGGCACTTTTGTTCTTAGGCATCATAAAATGGGTTGTGCTCCGACTAGGCCTGTAATCACAGGGGACTGATCGTACATCAGTAAATGGTAGTAGTTTCTGTTCTCTTTTCTATAATCTTTCTTTTCTTTATTCTCTTTGTCTAGTTGGCTAGAACAAGTTATTGTGGTTCCCGTCTAGAGTTTGAGATTCCATGACATTTGTGAATAATCATGAAGAGCGAGTATTAGAGATTTTGTTTGTGATTGTTGGTCACATCATCGAGATTTTGAAATTTCCTTTGGTTGTAGTCGAGGCATGATACATCCACGTATGGATTTTCTCATAGTATAGAGACGTTTTAGTATCCAAACCACGTTCAAAATACTTGTCCAATTTTGTCATTTCATGATGAGAAGGACATGAAATATGGGGGGAAATGTGTGGTTTTGTTTCTTCTTATCCATGTGGATTCATGCCTCATGGAGTCATGATCAACGGTTAGTTGATTAGTAATTAAGAGTTATTCTTTTAATTGACCAGTATATGGTTTTGAATTTCTTTGGCGTTGGAATGACCTTTTCAGTCAGTGGAGATTCAGTAATAACAAGAATAAGAAGATCCAGTCATACTTGTGTGAATTAAAGATACCCACTGTGAATTCATACCATGGACGTATGAATAATTAAAGTCCGAATTTGTTTATCGGCTACGGTGGAATGCCTAGTCCTTCCTTGGGTTTGACTTAGACTAATAGTAGTTTTAATCAGGCTGAAGATAATTGGAAACCGCCGACTGTTAAGAATATCCAATTAGTTTTGAACCTGGTTCCCAAGTTTGGGTTTTGACTATGGTACCAATTTTACCAGGCAAAGTAATATTGTTGTGGGTATGCTATTGATGAATTCTAAAACCAGCACATTGTAGAATTGTGGGGGTGGTTGTCATATACCAACAGTGTTATAATGATAAATTCATCAAAATATGGGGCGCCTAAAATGGTGTTACGATGGTACATTCCCACAGATATTAGGTTAATGTAATACCAAAGCAATTGCTCTCGGATGCGCGTATCTAAAAGAAATAATGTTTGAAAATTGTATCAAGTCGGCAATGGATACAAATTCAAGAGAGAGCTTATAATTGTGTATCATTGAGGGGAATGGGCTTATTGTTTTACTAAAGAGTAAGTTGCAGTGGTAACCCAACCTAAGCGATTGGAGATCCCATGGTCTAAGTTCAAAAGGGCAAACTAAGTTGTGACGTATTCGCCAGATAACACTGAAAGAGATTATCTCTTTCCCATTCCTATGATCAGTGTTGCATGTCACGTAAGTTGTTGAGATTTTCTCTTAATGATTCCTATAGCTTAGTCTAACTAAGAAAAGTATGGCAAGATACTTTCAAATAGGAGATCACCTATATGAGTGAGAAGTGGAGCCGTTTCTATGATAACTACAATACTAAGTTAACTTAGAGCACTCATAGAATACCAAGAACGTTCAGGGCCGAAATGAACACAACCGAGAATTTGACAATTATAAGGAAATATAATGTATGGGATTTATTGTATCGATTTACATCAATGGATGACAGTTCAAAGACATCGTGTCCCCTAGTTGGCTATTAAATCCGGTAAATTTTCACTAGGTTTGGTTCAAAGCCAAAAGCTACCATTTACCTATGCGTTATATTTTCTGCTTGTACTCTTGAAAGTTGTAAGTTTTGTCGAGTCAGTATTTTCGCTCATGTGGGGGATTGTTGGAAATTTTGGTTAAAATTGTTCATTATATGAGTGAAAATTAATTTCAAATTTAAATTCCAAGGGATGTGTTTGAGCTATGCCTTTTCACCCATAAGACACCTAGTCATGAATAGGTGTTATGGGGAGTAACCTATGGATGAATAGACACCTTTTTTGAGTCACCATTGACTCTATATAAACCCATCTCTTAGTTTTGTAGTGCTACAAGGCGTGATCGTTGTATCTTAGGAGACGACATCCGTAGACCCGTGAGCACGGTAGGCGGGGATAAATTGTCTTTAAAGAAAGAGAATTACCTCTTCTCGATCAACCAATCCGATAAATCCTTCTAACTTTTTTCTATGTTAGTATTTTGTTTGTCACGTGAAAATGATTTCTGGAAAACCGAAACCGCATATATTTTTCCAACAATGTATATTACTGACCTTAATTGTGCAATGAGTAGTTCATCTCATTTTCGCGAGTGAATTAAAGGCCACGTATCTTCCAATGCCTAACAACCAAATTTATGGTTGATTAAACGGGTTCAGCTCTATCTATTTTGGAGTTCGCTTAATTTTGCCAATCTAATTATTAAATTAGACCTAACCTAGTAAACTCGTTGGCGGAGTCGGGAAAACCACTAGAGGTAGTGCAACAAATAAACACCACCTGAACTTACTTTACCAACTTTTCATGAAAACAAAACAAAAAAAAGGACAATTAGCTAATCAACAACTCGAGAAATACATACAAATCGTAGTGCAGTGGATACCCCAAAGTAATGATCATACGTACTATTTGTTAACAAACATTGGGACAAACTGACGGTTACATCTGTGCTTGAAGCCATACGGATGTTTAGTAAAGCTTCAGGTCAAGTTATAAACTTCACAAAATCTGGACTGTTCTTCGGTAAGAAAGTTCATAACAAACACCAGGGCATCATTTGTAGATTAATGAAAATAAAAAAGATAAACATCAAAGACACTCATTTAGGAATCCCTCTCTTCATTGACAGATCCAAACTCAAAGCTTTCGATAACATAATAGAAAAAATGGAACAAAGAATAAAGACTTGGTTAGGAAAAATCCTGTCTCAACCTAGTAAAATAGTTTTAAACAAAGCTGTGCTTTCTAGCATGCTTATTTTTAGCATGGGATGCTTTGTCTTACCAAAAAAAATAACCAAAAGGATCAATGATATACAAAGAGATTTTTGGTGGGGTAAACATACCAATTATAAGGGAATTTACATAAAAGCTTCCGATTTCTTATGCAGACCTATAGAGCAAGGAGGGCTAGGTTTTAAAGAGGCAAATGAGGTAACTCTGGCCATGATCAGTAGAATAGCATGGAGGTTAGTTAGTAATCCAAATGATTTATGGGCACAAATATTAAAAGGAAAGTATTTCAAAAAAACTGGAGCCTTACTATCTAAGAAGAAATCAAACACTTCTTGGATATGGAACTGCATTCTTCAGGGAATTGCTCATATCAAGAAAACAGTATTTTGGAGGTAGGCGATGGTTCTTCCATAAATATCCGGGAAGACAGATGGCTACCAGCCAGAGCAGAGACTCTGGCAAACTCTGTCCATAGGACAAACACCCACATAACACTTGTGTCTGAGTTAATAGACTCAAACACAAAGAATTGGAACATTCAGTTACTTCAATCTATTTTTGATAACTCTGTAGTGCAGGAAATTCTAAATATCAATCTCTTTACTACAAGGAATGGACATCTGAAAAAAGAAAAACTCAGATGGACATTGACTATGAATGGTGAATTTTCTGTCAAGTCTTTATATGCCAAGCTTCTAAATCCTTCCAATCTGGTTTCTCATTCTTCTAAGAAGTTCTGGAAAGGTTTATGGAGTATGGACACATCCCAGAGAATAAAATTATTTATCTGGAAATGCCTGCAAGATGCACTACCAACCAAACAAAAGCTAGGTTCAGCTATAGATGAAGACAATTCCTGTGTTTTCTGCCAAACAGTGGGGGAATCTACTTATCATCTATTTTTCGAATGCGCCTATGCAAAAGATGTTTGGAATTTACCTCCAATGGCTACACAGGGAATTCATCTAAACTCTAATACTCTTAACAAATCTTTTTAGATCATTATAGTGACTGGAGTACAGGTAATTTACAAAACCATATCTATGGCTTTGGCAGCTACTAAGTGCTGGTTCATATGGAAAGAAAGGTGCCTTAGAGTGTTTGAAAACAAAAGTAGAACACCGGAACAATTAGCTCTTTATATTACCAGACATTTTGCTTATTGACACCCAGAAAATAGGAATCAGAATAGTGCAATTAGCAGTAATCCTCAGACCTCAAATATTAGATGGAGTTTACCAGCTGTAAACACAAACAAACTTAATTGCGATGCTTCATGGTTGTCTGAAAGTATTAATGTTGGTTTTGGTTTTATACTTCGTAATTGGACAGGAACATTCCGAGATGCAACAATGGGAAGCTGCGGAACCTTCTCAGTAGAAGAGGCAGAAGTTGTAGCTCTTCTCAGAGAAAATCAATGGGCTCTCAAGCACAAGATAC
This sequence comes from Papaver atlanticum, assembly GCA_023531105.1. NCBI lineage: Eukaryota > Viridiplantae > Streptophyta > Magnoliopsida > Ranunculales > Papaveraceae > Papaver > Papaver atlanticum. Next base: position 3,731,087 of record JAJJMB010010308.1, on the reverse strand, counting down.
AACATTTGGTGATAGAAAGGGATAACCAGGTTACAATCAACTACCTACAAGGCAAAGAAGCAACAGTCCAATGGCAATGCCTAGCAATTTTAGAAGAAGTTAAGTTATTAACAGATCAACTAGTTTATTTCTAAGGATTTCAGTATGTAGACAGGAGAGCAAACAAGGTGGCAGACTTGTTAGCAAAGAAGGGAAGAAGCACAAGCACTACAGTTTTTTGGAATGACCAATCTCCTAGTTTTTTGATTCCTGCAATTGCTTTTGACACTGTCAAAGCCTATGATATATGTACTTTAAACAACAATATCTCTGTAGTTTCTCCTGCTGATGTTAATCCAAGAAATTCAGTCATTGGAAGAGCTACTCAACATGAGTTAGTCTCTGAAGAGACTGAATTCGCATATTAACGGATGCCCAGTAATTTGAGTATTATTTTCAAAAAAAAAAAAAACTGACGGTTACATCACGACCTACTATCCATGAGATAATCCCGCTATAAGCAAGAGTACTATCCCACTATCTATTGTTTTTTTGTTAAAGAGGGCCAAAAAAAAGGAGTTCCTTTATAAAAGCATGAATGCTTATCAGCCGTATGTTGCATTCGTCACCTTCTCTCTTATGTAATGATTGTAATCCATTCTTTTCTAGTTTTCTTTCTCTATCTTTAGATGAACTGACATAACAGTGGGTCGGATCCTTTAATACTGGCCCTTACGGGATGTTATGTGACGTTTACCGGAAAAAAATCAAAACTGCTAGAAAACCCCCAAAACTTGACACCAAAACAATACACCGCTTATGTGTCATGCAGGTAGTGGCCATTCGCATTCAACCGTGGACCCACCACAGGCCACAAAGGGTTCACCACTTCAGATCTAGGGCTTAAATGCATGCCACATAGTGGTGTCAAATTTTGGTGTAAAAATCGGTCTCCCTAACACTTTCTTACAAAAAATTGACTTCTATGAGGCCGTTTCCCAGTACAGTCTCTCTTTTTCTTTTTTCTTTTTCTTTGAAGCATGTTAAGTACAGTTTCTATTGAGTGTCATGCGCGCACCTAATGGCGGTGAATATTAACAGGGCCAATTTAATAAATGCGGTGAATATTAACAGGGCCAATTTAATAAATGTAGACAGACCCAAAATCGACAAGATTAATTCGCAAAGTGATATACACAGGACCACAAGTAACCACCGTCTTCTTTCTCTTCTCCGCCTCCTCTTAATTTCTTCCTCTCCTGTGACCATGGTTTTTATTCTTGACTTAATTCGAGCGTCCAAAATTTTTTTCGAAAATGAGAGCATGTAGTTTCGAACTCAGGACCTCTAGCGTCACACGCATGTCCTCTAACCAATGTTCCAGCTTGGTTGTTGGTGCTAAAATTCAGTATATTTTATATTTATAAGAATTAAACATCAAAAAATCAAACCTTAGGATCTATTTTGTATGGTTCAACCATATTGATAGGCATACATTTACGATTTAAAAATCAACCATGAATCTTTGATTCACGATTTAACATACGATTCGATTCGCAAATTTCAAAAAACGATTCACGATTTAAAAACCTTGCCTGTGACGGCCATTTCCGACATAATATGTTTGAAGGTCAGACCCATATCATAGAATACTTATCAAGTCAAATTCTTGTCTTTAAGTCACCTTTAAGTCTATAACAATGGAAAGACAATATTTTAGGTTTGGTAACTAGAATCGAATCTCTATGAACCAATCTGATCACTACCCTTTTTTCAATTTGATTTGATCAAACATGATTATTATATCAAATCACATCTCTATAAACTAATACTACTGTCTTTTTTTCTATTTGATTTGCCCAAACATGATTATTAAATTGAAGTAACAATGAAGAACACTACACATAAAAAGATTGGGGTCTTATATAGGTTGATAATTGGTGTGTCTTATATAGGTTGATACGAAAAGATTGGGGTGTACTTGGTAACCTCGTCATTACAATTAGTATAACAACATGCAAATACAAAAAGATCTAACAATCTGTATTTGGTGGATCCAACCTGAAAACGCGGGAGTACCAAGTAAACCACCAAATTTTTCGTTCGGCAACCTGTATGGACAAAACCTAATTCAATTGCAAGCAGACCAACTTAATAATCCTTGACAATATTTCTACATAGAGTTTACATCTATACCTCTTCTCAATTAGTATGTATAAGACAATGAGTCCGTGGACCTAATTGTTAAGAAGAGTACTTGGACGATCTCAAAAATCAATCTAGTCGTATCCAAATAATCCAATCAGAATTCTGCCAAATAATTAAACTTGTTATATATCTTTCAAGATACGAATTCTACAAGAACGAGTCTCGTAAATCTACTTAGACTGAATACGTAGATAAGCAATATAATACGAAAAAGAAAAAACACAAGACACCAGAAGTTTTGTTAACTAGGAGACCGCAATAACGGAAAAACCCCGGGACCTCGTCCAAATTTGAACACCAAACTGTACTAAGTCGCTACAGCTAGCATACTATCAGACTTCGGACTGGAATGTGGTTGAGATCGAATCCACCTTCCAAGCGATTCACAGTCGTGTTCCTTACGTATCTTGAACCTCGTAAGGTTCTACGCAATTGATTCCTTTAGCTGACGTCCTTTACAGCCTAAGAGTTGCTTCAACCGAAGTGAAGACTTTTGATACCAATCTTCCTCTAACAGATAAGCCTATTTGATTTCCATTTAGATCAAATATGAAGGTGAGGAAATTCATTTGCAATAGACAAAGCTAGCAAACCTCACAAATACGGAACTTACGACTTCCATATAGCAACCTAGATTCTTAACCACCTCTCAAGAACAATCTTCAAAAGATCAATAAAGATCAGTTTTCAGATATCTATCTTGATGAATCACAAAGTCTGAGATGAATAGAACTTTGTGATTACTATCTATCTTGCCTATAGAAGATTACGAAAACCTCGATAACAAAAAAACAAGATCAGGATACACGAAATATCAAGGTAAAAGATAGTCGGACCTGGCTTCACGAATCCCCAAAGTGAAGTCTTTTACTCGTAGTTAATTATGTTTCTCAGAGGAAACCTAGGTTCATAGAGGACGACTCTAGATCAAATAGGATACAAAGTGTCAGGGATTGAATTTCCCAGTTGAAAGAGTATCTCTATTTATAAATTTTCAAGGACCAGGGATTGATTAAAATTCAAGCTAAGATAACTTGAGAATCAAGCAAACACTTTTAGGTCTTGAAAATACAATAGAAGAATATACACAGTGGTCCGGTTCTGGAACCGTGTATAATGACTTATTCGGTTTGGCAAATATGTCGTATGAACAATAAACAATATGATGTTCATCAAAACACTTAAGAGTTTAATCATGATGCACACACATAATAATTTAAGTGATCAATGAAGTCTTAAAAGTGTTTAAGAGAGTCTGAGCAATGCTTAACATATTTAATAAATAAGTCTTTGAGCATTTGCTATGTTTACTGGGACAGTTCGTGAACCATAAGGCTAGTTTGCGAGTCAGGGAGCTACGGTTCGTGAACCGGGTTTGCCAACCCTTACTCGGCTCGAGAACTCAGATGGATACAGTTTGACAACCTTAAGCCTTTTATGCCAACATTAAAAAATCAGTTCACCACGGTTTTACAACCTGGTTCGTGAACTGTTCCCAACTAAACTTGTGGTTTGTGAACAGGTTCGCCAACCTTCCCTGTATTTCTGAAATCAGATATCTATGGTTTGCAAGCAGGTTTGCCAACCTACCCTGAACAAAAATATCAGAAGTTCGTGAATTTCTCTCTTATGATATTTGTAACATTCTCAAATGATAAAATCACTTGTATGTGCTATTTTCAATTGATCCACAATTAATTTTCAAATTGTAAATTGTTTCGAATTAATATTTTTAAGAACCTTTGAACATCTATACTAGAAATAATATTTCGAGATTTTAACAAGATAAGCTTGACTCGAAATTTTTTCTTTGTAAATCTACTAGAAGTCATACACATAGTCTCAGCAGATAGAATGGTAAGATAGTGAATAAAATAGAATGGCTCAGTTTTCACATATCTGATACAGAAGCTCTTCAACTATCTTCGTCGATATTCAGTCTTCGAGGGTGATGTCTGATACTCAACTACCAAATTCTAACCTAGTCCGAGACTTGACTTAGTAGACTAAAAATCAAGAAATAGTTTTGATCATCTAACATTGATAACAAGATTGAGATAGCAAAACGTGTGGGTTTAACCAAGCATTACTCTAATAATGTCTAGTTTATGTAACATAATTAAATTTTGATCGGGGAATAGCCGACCTAAGACATTATACTGTAATTATTTCATAACCTGCTTGATGTGGAATTTCACTATGAATCCCAAAACTGGAATTATCTCATAACCTGCTTGATGTGGAATTTCACCATGATCCCAAAACTCATCGATCATAGCCTTATGAAATATAAGCTAGAATTTTAAGCATGTTAAGAAAGGGATTCAACCATGCGTTTGATCTTTAAGCAAAACTTACAAAACAACTAATCACCATAATACACGGCAGTCGGACACACCAACTAATGATCTATGAAATAATAAAAATAATAAACTGTAAATAAAAATAATAAACTAAATGACTCATCTAAACCAGATTAAGAAAACGAATCCAGAAATAAATGAATCAAAAATGTCAATATTTCAATATTTAACGTGATTACACTGTTTGAAAATGAAAAAACTGCATTGGAAAAATTATTGAATAAATTACGTGGATTTCAAGAACGAAATTGACAAATTTTTTCTTAATGATCACACTATAATAATTTTTGGTATCACAAGCTTGCACATGAAAACCCCAAAAAAGCCTTTTAGAAAGTTTTTTTAAAATATCATATCACCCGAGAGAAAAGATATGTATATACATAAAGTTAGGTTTCGTCCTTCTGGACCATATCATCTCTTGCTCAGACGTGGTATTGCTTGCATATATATTCAATCAAAGATATTTAAGGCATCGGGTTCGTTTTGGATATATACGGGATTACAATCAATATCCAGCGAATATAGTAGTTAATTGAAGAATATGCTAAGAACGAAACACATATCGCAAAGATGACTACTGGCTTTCAAATTCCATAAGCTAAAGATTGATGATAAAGACGAATTGTTAGAATTACCACATGTTGTGGTAGTGGGTTCTTTCAAATCATGGATGATGGGGATGATAATCTACGTGACTTTTCCATCGTAATGTTTGGAGGTGGTGAAGTAATAGTTTTGTTAGAAGTATGATAAGGTGGAGGCAGTGAAGTTGTTGTGATGATATGAGAAGGTGAAGAAATAGTAGTAGTGGTATCGACAAAGTTGATTGATCGGGTTTTTGTGATGAGAAGGTGTTGAAACTTGACAGTAGTAGTACTGCCACTGGTTGTTGCAGATGCACGTGAAATCATGAAGAAGAGAATTAGTAATAAAGAGTAATAAGAAAACATATTTTTTTCCTACTATTTGATCTATCAGATTCTTCTAAATAAATAAAGTAGCCATATTATTCAAAAAAATATTATATGTAAAAAAAGATATTTATTTGCTAATTTTTATAGGGGATGAATTCAATAACATGATTAGAATGACATTTGGTTGACATTTCGGTGTCATTTTTCTTATGAAACTCAAACAACAATGAATTTGAAGCTAATTGTCTTATTACATGTACTTCCTACCAAAAATGAGTGATTTCCGAGACGTATAAGGCCACCATCACTTCTAATTTCAATCGTTCAAGATTAATGGTTGAAATTAAAATCTATAGATGGTGAGGTTTCTTATCTCAGAATGCACTCATTTTTTATAAGAAGGTGCATCTTTATAAGAGGAATATGTGTAAAGAAAGTTATCTTTAAATTCATTGCCATTTGAGTTTCATAAGAAAAATGGTGTCGAAATGTCAACCAAATGTCATTCTAACCATATCATTGGATCCTTCCCCATTTTTATATGCTAAAAGGAAAAGTTTTTTTATTTTTTATTTTTTATGATGCAAAGGGCAATGTATTAAGAAAAAAGTAACTAAACCACCAAGATAGTGAGTAGTTACAAAATACAGAGAGTGCTCAATTATAATAGAGACACAAAGAACCAAAACTTGTTGTGAAAACAAGTAGGAAAAAAATGAAAAAGAAACACTACAATGGACCTAGAACACCCTCCCAATTGTTAATCATCTGGTTTAAAGAAATACCATCACAAAAAATTGTGCCCACACACCAATTATAAATCTGAATCTTCACCTTCTTAATGATTAGCTGCAAACCATAATAAGTTCCATTAAAATGCCCACCATTTCTTTCCACCTAAACTATCCACCAGATAGCAAATGGGATTAAATCCCAAATCTTCCTTCTAATGGACAAGTTATTTCCTTTCTTCCTGTTCCACTCCCACAAAGTCTATCTCACTGAACCTTGAAAAACCCACTGCAAATTATAACCTTTCAGAAAATGATTCCAGATAGCTGTTATAGTCTCACAATGAAGGAAAATGTGTTGGTTAGATTCTGAACTCTTCCTGCAGAGAAAACACCCTTTCACTTGAAAAGAATTCCTCAAAGTGTTCATTGTTGGAGCTGCATTGTAACACAATGTCCAAACAAAGAAAATCACTTTTTGTAGTATCTTAGGATTCCACATATTTTTGTGAGGAAAAGAAATTAAACCCTCATTCTCAAGAGACAAATAACAACCTGCAACAGAAAACTTATCACCATATTACCATGTCCTTTGATCCTCCAGCTCTAAAAGCAAAGTTTATATCACGAAATATTATGTTTTTGTCCCATGAAACACAATTTCATAATTGCGATAATATTGATACACAATAACTAATTACCGAGTTTTGACAAAGACTTTGGTTGTGGGTGTACATAACAATGGTATTTGGAAGCATGGCAGATGGAGTTCCATCACTCTCGATTGACTCAGCCTACTATATGATCAAATATCATCTTGCAAAAGGTACAGTAAAGAACCTGAGTAATGAGTAGAAGAAAACTTTGTTGGTGTGTTCTTTATATAGAAAAAATATCTTGGGATGGTAGATGCGGTGGCGGGTGTTAGTGGGTGGTGGAGGCGACAACATTAGTGACGGTGGAAGAAATAGTGACGGTGGGTGGTTTTTATGACTTTGATTATTTTAAATTTTGTTGTCAAGTTTTATATTTATGAGTATCTGTTTCCAAGAATCTTATGAACATCAATGGTGATTCTTTCTTCTTGAGCAGAAAATGAACCTCTTTTTAGATCTGGTCTCAAGTAGTTAATCCATCCTAATATACAAATATTTTCACACCTCTGAAGCCCTGTAAGGGTTATGTAAAAAATATAAACAAGGGTAAATCAAGAGCGGAAGTTGTACAAGTTATGTGAGAACCCTAAATAATGAAATCATAATAATAACCTGTAAGTTTTGGAATAGAATTCCAACAACGATGACCACGACTAGATATGCATCTGATGAGTTTCTTATCCTCTTCAGGACACCAAAGACGTCTCTTAACTTTCTGTTTACTGCAGCAGTGGTGTCCATTTGCTGCATGCTATCTATTTTTCTCTACTTCACTCTCTACAATAAAAATGCAAGCACAATACCAAGCCTAGAAGGCATTACCCTCTTCCTTTATATATTCTGTATGCTCAATATAACTAACGAACTAGCAAATTGTTCTTACTTCTTTTTGTTTTCTTTGATGACAAAAGAATTTCTTTGAAACATAGAGGTCTTCACTGAACTTACATTGTTCAATTATGTAGTATTACATATATTTTTGTAGTTAATACAAAGTAGAGGTAAACAAAAACTAAAAAAAAAAAATGGTTTAAAATGTAAAAAAGAGACCAATAAGAAGAAAAAAAGTTCATAGACATAGATTAATCATTGTTTGAGAAAAATGTGCCGAAAAAAAATAACTTAAGGTTTACCCATTTAAAGATGTCCTATTAATGGTCTTATCATTAGCTTTCAAGACTTCTTTCACTTGTTTAAGAAGATTACTATTAAAACCACTAGAATTGCAGTTTTCTTCATTAACAAAGTCTTGTGTGTTGTGTAATTTACTTCACTTCCGCATAATATTACTTGTCTTTATGATTAAAGTAAATACACTTGTACGTATCAAACTTGGTACAATCCCATAGACTGGTTTGGTCACCAACTTAAGCTATTTACCAAGTCACATCTTGTTGAAGTAATCTTTGGCAGTTGTTGTTTCTTTAATATTACACAAGGCGTATCTATAGTAGGTTGATACGAAAAGATTGCGATGTACTTCCTACCGTCGTTATTTCAACATGAAATTATCAATCGAATAAGAAACCGAGTACATATCCTACAAGACATATTTTTTTATTATTCGATACATATTCTACAATACATATCTTGTATTACTGGGTAGATTTCTTATATACTAATGTATGTACGCATCCTACAATACATATTTTATATTACTCGGTATATATCTAATATTAGTCAATACATATTTTCTGTTACTTAGTACATATATGATAGTACATTCAGTGCAAACAAATATGTATATCAGGATCATATGAAAAGGATCCCATTATATTCAGTGCGAACAAATATGTACTGTAGAATCATTACGACAATTCAAAAAAAAAACATGATTTTGACAAAAACATAATCAACAGAAAAAATGTAAACAAAGAAAATACATGAAAGTTATTTAATCATTTGGTCTTCATCGATTTTGGATTAGTTTCAAAAACTTTAACAAAAACCCTAAATTGGTGAATTCATATCTTCTTCTTCTTCATTGATCAAATAAATAAATAAATAATACATCTAAACAAAAGAAAATCATTTAATACATACAATATAGATACCAATTTCATTTCAAATTATTCATCAAATGTATGAATTTTAAAATGAATCAAAATAAAATTAAAAACTAGGTCTAAGAAGATTAAAAGTTCTTTACTTCCAAAAGATTATATATGAATATGAAGATTACGGATCACTGAGTAAAAATCTAAAATCAATTTGAAGATCGAAAACACATATAGAGATTGATCACATACCTTACGATTCTCATAGCCGGAGCTCTCTTCTAACACGGACGGTGAGAGGGAACAACGAAAGGGTAATTTTCCATGTAAAATATTGAGTTTATATCTCCCACACGTATGTGGACTAGGGAATAACTTTTTTTTGTCCAATAATCTGGTTAAACTATCTCTAATGGATGGAATACTCATCAAACGGGTCATAAAAATAGATTAACTAGTAATTCCTAGTTTTTCTACAAAAGTCTCGACGAAAACCATGAAAGCTTCAGCGCCTTACCAAATTCTACGGCGAATTACGAATCTAGTAAATTTAGCAGTGATGATTATTTTGTTTTGTTTCACGCACAGCTTGTTCGCTTGGAAATATTTGTCTCTGGTGGTCATGTTTCACTTTCCTTAATTGGCTTGAGTCGCTAGTTCTACCTGAGACGGTTATTGCTCGATGGACAATACGTGTTGGCGTATGAGTGGTGTTTGATTCTTGTGTGCTTGTCGGCTCTTCGCTCCTAGCGGAGAATGACAAACCCGATTACCTCTTTAGTAACGGCTCGTTTTTTCCTTCCGGAAAGACCCGTTTGGTTCATGTGCCTATCTATCGAGAAGGTATCGATTTTTTTCCCTCGAACTAGAAAACGTGTGAAATCATTCTAGAAGATTGTGAAGGGGGGAATCCTCCTCGTAGCTCTGCAGCTAGCAGGATAGTGAAGGGGATGAATTCCCTCATAGCCCTGCAGCCTGGGCAGGGATGTGGGAAAAATATGATTTGACATAACTCAGGATAGCCTTCCAAGTGCTTTATAGGCATATCCGCCTTAATGGTCGCGAATGCATAATCCAATTGATGTGGTGACTACTCTATCCTCTGTACCAAAAACGAATAATACGCGAAATGTGCCAAGGATTTTCTCCTATCTTTGTGCAGGTTGTGACTATGCAGGCATGCCAGCGTAAAACATTTGTTGTACTTTTATGAGATAGAATCTTTATGAGATTAAATCTCTAGCCTACCTGGGACTTGCTCCTGGACAAAAGGCTTCGGTTATCGGTTATCAGATTTTTATTGTTTTACATGCATTTTGAAACTTTTTGTGGAATTTGGTAACCTTCTATCATATCTTTGATGGAATAATATAAAAAGTAACTACTCTGGAGAAGCTTATGAGAGATTGTGCAGAATGATAACAACTGTAGTAAGAAGATGCATCTTGTTAAATGGAGAGTAGTTTATAGGAGGAAAAGATTTGGTGGTCTGAGTATGAAAACTATCAAACAAATAAGTAAGACTCTCTTAATCAAATGGTACCGGAGATTTGCTACTAAAAAATCAACTTTGTAGAGAGAAGTATTTGAGTATATGGTGCAAAATCTAATAATTGAAAGACCAACATGTGTCCTTATATGCTCATTTAGGAGGCAAAAATGCAAATGGTTTTTGCACCATTACAATTTTGCCTTTGTCCTCATATCTCCAAATCTAAACCATATTTGTTCAAATTGGAGCGAAACTAATAAAATTAAATATCTAAGTTAATGCTTACTTCCAAAATTTCTCTCAAGGTTGATGTAGTTTAAAGATATTAGGAAAAAGAAGAGTTTAGCAAAGTTGCAAAAAGATCTTGAAAGTGTTGCAAAAATCTTTTAACAACTATTTCGATTTCTTAATTTTTAAATTCTTTCAATCTAACAAAAATTTCTTCAAATTGGAGCCAAAAACTTTCATCTACATCATAAACTAACTGTAATTTACTCAAAATCGATTACAATAGCTTTAAATGATCAATGAATTTGAAGAAATTATATAATAGCTTTTGGTCAGGTAATTGGCTCTTTGAAATTCCTCTGCAAATAAAATTTCCAAGCATATATCTCTTATCAAGAGCTAAGGAGAAGAGTGTTGCGAATATATAGGAGAAAATGAAAATTGGAATTTCATTTTACCAAGAAGAATGATTTCTACAGCAAGAAATGAAATAGTTGATCTTCTAAGAAGCTTAATTATGTGAGTCTCAACAACAATCGACAAAATGAGATATAATTGACTTTATCTAGTAAAACATATTTTACTATTAGATCCCACTTATGACCAGTTGACAATTTTGCCGAATGCATAATTATAAGAACTGATATTCATGTATATATGGAAACAGAAACTCCCACCAAAATTTTGTTTCATTCTATACGTTCTGGTTTAAAATAGCTCGCCAACTAAGGAAATGCACGGAAAAAGGGATGCTGAGGGAATTGTTTATTTTATTTATCTATGGAAGATGTTTTTATTTTTCGAGGAAAAAGGTTATATTAAAGAAGAAAAACCTTTACTAAAAGCAAAGGGAGTTGCACAATCATAAGAGTCTCCAAATTGCTCCAAATGAGACTAGGAGAGACAAACTTAAATGTATCGGAATCACAAGGCCATACAACTACAAGTTGTTTAACAAGATCAATAATCTCAGTCACCTCCTTCTTTCTAGCACCAAAATCTCTCCCGTTTCTTTCTTTCCACAGTCTCTAACAAATTGCATAGTGGATAATCCCCCATATTGAATTACCTCTACCTGTAAAAACATTTGTAGTCCAAGCTTCAAACAAATCAAGTAGTAATCTCGGTATTGGCACGAAATCCGAAAAGCTTTAATGAAGTAGTTCCAAATTTCAATTGAATAAGGACAATGCAAGAACATATGATTTGCTGATTCTCTATCGGTATTACAGAAAACACACAAATCACCCATCGGTATTATAGAAAACACACAAATCACTTTTTATCTCCACTCCTCTATGCCTTAACATATCCCTAGTTGGAAGATAATTATGAAAACAAGCCCAAAAAATAAAACTGACCTTATGTGGAATTATTCTTCCATAGATGCTTCGAGAAACCGCACATCTCCAACTGTCAAGCTAGAGTCTCATAGATTTTTGCAGTGCTAAAATTCTCAAAAATAGACATCTCATCTCCACCTTCCACAAGGTTTGGAATACGAACATCACGCATAATAAGATCCCATTCTAGCTATTCATTAGCATTCAAAGCTCTCCTAAAAACAGACTGCCAACCATTACTTCTAATCATCTCTGCTACAGTGACATCTTTATTCAAAAAGCGGGGATCTAACAACCAAACCCAATATTTCGCGTAGCAATCTGTATGGACTAACTCCAATATACTTTCAAGAGAATCAACTAGACAGTCAGACTCAATCTTAAGAAAAATATATCCAAGAGTTATATCTCAATTTCACAATTCAATCTGCAATCAAACAAATAGGAATTTGTGAGCCCGATTGAATATAAGAAATAACTTGGAAGGTATCAAAAACCAATATCCAAGTGTCAATCAATTTAATCAACAACCCACAGGTAGGATTCACAAACTGATTGAATTAACGCACAACCTGTGATATTTCAATTATATAGAAAATATAATGCGGAAAATAAATAACACAGACACCAGAAATTTTGTTAACGAGAAAACCGCAAATACAGAAAAACCCCCGGACCTAGTCCAGATTTGAACACCACACTGTATTAAGCCACTACAGACACTAGCCTACTCCAAGTTAACTTCGGACTGGAATGTAGTTGAGACCTAACAAATCTCACACTGATCAAGGTACAGTCGCGTTCCTTACGCCTCTGAATCCCAGCATGACTCTGCGCACTTTATTCCCTTAGCTGATCTCACCCACAAATAAGAGTTGCTATGACCCAAAGTCGAAGACTTGATAAACCAATCTGTCTCACACAGAAAATTTTATTGAATAGATAAATCTATCTCCCACAGAAATACCTAAGAGTTTTTGTTCCGTCTTTTGATAAATCAAGGTGAACATGAACCAATTGATACACCGGACTTATATTCCCGAAGAACAGCCTAGTAATATCAATCACCTCACAATAATCTTAATCGTATGGTAATGAAACAATATATTGTGGAATCACAAACGATGAGACGAAGATGTTTGTGACTACTTTTTATATTGCCTATCGGAGAACAAATCTCGAGCAAATCTTACAGAAGATAGTACTCAATCACGATAGAAAACAGCAAGATCAGAATACGCAACTACAAAGAAATAGTTGGGTCTGGCTTCACAATCCCAATGAAGTCTTTAAGTCGTTAACCTACAGGGTTTTGGAGAAAACCTAAGGTTCAAGGATAATCGACTCTAGTCGCAACTAGTATCACACAGGAGGTGTGGGGATTAGGTTTCCCAGTTGCTAGAGTTCTCCTTTATATAGTTTTCAAATCAGGGTTTGCACTCAATGTTACCTTGGTAACAAAGCATTCAATATTCACCGTTAGATGAAAACCTGATTAGACTCAAGCTAATGTCTTTCAACCGTTAGATCGAACTTAGCTTGTTACACACAAATGAAAAGTGACTTCATTTAGATATGAGTAACCGTACCTAAACGTGTGCACCTTGTTGGCTCAACGATAGTTAACCGAAGTTATCCATATGAACACTTTCATATTAACCTTATTCATCTTAACCATAACTAGTTCAAATGACTCAAATGAAACTAGTTCTAGAGTTGTTCAATTGTTTATATTCTCATAGAAGTATACAAGACAAAATTGAAGCAAAATCGATTTTGATTCACTCGAATCAATTCATGAACATTATAGCCACGGTTTGCAAAAGATTGCATTCCTTATTATATAAATGTATTAATTCATGAACAAATCAATTTTAGAACATAACCTTCTCAAGTATGCAAACGGGTACGCATACCTATGTGGCCGGACCAAGTTTGGGTTCGCTAGTATGCGAACGGGTACGCATACCATCCAATCTTAGTTAAATTCCGGAACTTGAAACTCATGCCAGTATGCATACCGGTATGCATACTGAGTTCCCAGACTTTCATAAACGAACCAATACGCATACGGGGATGCATACTATGGTTCACGGACTTGAAATATCTTGCAACAATTAGCATACAAGTACGCATACTGTGTTATATCCAATCATGGTTATTTGTTCTAAACTCCCATTTCAATCATTGTAACATTCTTAGAAGACGACGATAGATGTCTCACACAAACTATTAACTTCGAACCAATTTTCAAGTGATCGAATGATCAATACGAAACATTCTGAGTCTACATCAAATGACTGTCTCACACAAATCATGTAAGATGTTACAAGGAGATTTTCACATGATCATCTTTTGACTTTCGTCAAGAATATAAGATGAACTTGGTTAAAGCGAAAGCTTACCAACACATATTTTGAGAAATATGTAAGCGAGTTAAACTCAGCTCGAAATATCAAATGTGTATAATCGAAGTCTATATAGCTATACGACTTTTGTCTCAAATAGGAAATAGAGTAGATAGACTTTTGAGTGATAGATGAGTTCAAGTCTCCACATACCTTTTGTTGATGAAGTTCCACAAGCTCTCCTTAGTAGTTCTTCGTCTTCAATCGATTAACGCCATGAAGTCTAATGCTCAACTACACTTTCTATCCTAATACGATACTTAGCTATAAGTAGACTAGAAATCATGACTTATAGTTTTGGAAACTAAACTTGACAAACAAGCTTGAGATAGCAACGCCTGCGAGTTCGACCGAGCAGTGCTCTAACAATCTCCCCCTTTGTCAATTTTAGTGACAAAACTATCAATACATATGGATTACAAAATAAATAAACTTTGTAGCTTCTCATCCAAATGCTTGATTTCATTGGTTCTTCAACATTACTCGAAATCTTCGTCACTTCCAAGTACTCCAGTGATTCTGAACGTGTTCAACTCAGCATAATAGTTGTTGAAGATCCGTAGCTATAACAATGAGAAAACAGTAGCTCTCAATCATTGTTATACAGTGTCATAGTATTATTACACAGCATCAAAGTCCAATGTATCACAACTTTGACAACAATACTATGGTGATATGTATCACTCCCCCTTAGTCAATACTTCATCTCACATGCAAACCACTCCCCCTTACATATGATCCGTAAACCATATGTATTTGTAGTATGAACTACACATTAATTCTCCCCCATTTTGTCAATATAAATTTGCAAAGGTACGAAAACTAGTGGGATCATAATGAAATTCTGATAGAGATACTTCATGACTAAAAGAGAACATATCAACTTTGTTTCGATGATTTCACATAGTCGAAACTTAGTGTATTCATCAAGGAGTTTATAAAGATACAAGAAAACTCCTATAATATTCCATAACCGCACTCCCCACAAAGATTTGGCAATTAAACACAAGTTCAATTAAGAACTCTCCCCCGTAAAATGTCATTCCCGAAATAACAACAAGAGCGACCTTACTTTTATAAGGATTTCTTTGGACATTAACAAATTACATGAGACATGAACTTGTATCTAGAAAACTCAATTAAATTAACCACAACAGAACCCATGATTAATTTAATCGGAAACGCTCAACATAAGAGAACTTACGGAGACACACAGTACTTTCACATAGAAGTGGATCAGGGAAAGATCAATATTGTGGAATATTCCAAGATTCATTCTATTTTTCATCAATTTTTTCATAGAGACGTATAATAGACTTAATCTTTGCAATCAAAAGTTCATCCTATCTTCCATCAATATTTGCATAATGACATAATAGGCTTAACTTTTGACATATATGGGACAATCATAGTTCACGGACACAAACACTCATATCCCATAACAATTTTTGCAATATATAAAACCAATAAAGATTAATACTGCAAAATCATCTTCCAAATAAACTTTAGAATTTAAATAAATAAATCTAAAAACATTGCAAGATGAAAATTGTTGGTAATAGCTATGTGTACTCATAATAATTGCTATTCCAAACCTAGTTATCATTCTTAAAACACAAGAATAAATTCTCATAAGAAGTTTCCTACACATGACAAAAATCAAGTTTCTTTAATAACATCATACCTTTGAAAGGGTTCATCATAAAAGGTATCACTGATATCCTTGATTCTTTTGACCGTAGAGACTCCATGTTCATGAGTTAGAACATTAACTTTCCGATCAACAATGCGGGCAAGATGCCTAGCTTTGACACAGTCCATGATGAGTTTCTTCTGATTCCTAATCAAGATCTTTTGATTATCGAGGATTTTGTTATGACCATCAATAAGCTGATTTATTTGCTGTTGAAGATTTGTAAATTCGACCTCAGAGTCATTCTGAAAAAGAATTTGATTCTTGACAGATTCTCCAATCTAGGAGTTGTACTTTTTCCTTTCAATCATCTTTTTCAAGACAAGTTCTTGAACTGAAACACATCCTTTAATGTCTTCTTCCATCTCAAGATTCACCATTTCTTGAGGTCTTGAGGAGTTCTCCATTTTTATTAGGGAAGGCAGAAACAATATATAAATGTTTTCGAACAAGAGAGGGACACCCTTGTTATGGAAACCCTAAAACTCCCAAGAAGACATGGACGTTCGTGGATTGGATGTTAAGGGTTAATGGATCAGAAAAGATCCAAGAAAAAGAAATACTCTTTGTTTTCAAATATCTCTTACTCCCATGACTCAATAATTAAAAGATTTAATCAGAGCATAATGAAGAGATATACTAGTTACAAGGAGTCAAGATATGACTCAACCTTCACAAAAAACGAAAACAGCTAAATCAAACACAAGACAAATGGTAACCTATAATAGACTTGAGCAGCTCGCAAATGTCATCCTTGCAACTCTCAATTTGGATACAAGGATGAGATTACCTAGAGCTAGGTAGCAAAGTGAGATGTAATCCCACCATGAGTATTGAGAGATGAATTGTAAATACCATTTGAGAGTTTGAATCTAGTATTCCTTACCTTCCTTTGGCTATTTCTCATTCCAGAAGAATTCGACATAACCTTTTTAGAAAATCTATCAGAGGAAATTTTCTGAGGATTAAGTCTAGGACCTCTAGAGATCGGTTCCAGAGGGTAAGAATTGAGAGAATTCCTTCTCCTAGACTTAGGTCTACCATCCTTTTTCTCAATAGCACTGGGAATGTGTAAATTTGTAGCACACAAATTACCACCATTAAGAGGGACATGATTCCTGTGGCGATTCCTAGAGGAGTGACTCTAGAAACCTTGTGCATGAGAATTCTGGTTTTCTGCAGGAATGAAATCCATTGTAGATGTCGTTAGACAATTTACTCTGTCGGCAGGAAAAAGAAGTAGTTTTTGAAGCTCAAAAATCTGTTTCTTTCTGGCAAAACAACGTGAATCATAGTGATTTCTTTTCCCACAGAAGGAACAGGTTTGCGGAATAGAAACATCGGAAGAAACCTGTTTTAAACTAGTAGCCCTATTAGAAGACTGCATGACATGTGAACATTTCTTAACAGGTGCTTCTTTTGAAGTATTTTTCTTCATGTACATAGGTTCCCTATGAGAATTAGAGAATGGTACGGAAGAAGGTTTACTCAATAAAACAGATTTTTCCCTTTCCAATGATTTGCATTATTCCTAGGCTAAAAGCAGAGATGTCACCAGTTTCTCTTTTTTTAACACAAAAGCTGTTCAGATCTGATGAATGAGTCTTGATCAAACGTTTTTCTCTAATTGAATCTTCTTTATCAATATCCTCAAGAGTACTAATCTTTTCACGCTGTAGAGTAGTTTCTCAACAAGTTTTTTGATATTGTTAGAGAAGGACTCAATGATGCTATAACGTTCCCGTTCTCGACCAAGATAATTCTCAAGTTCATCTATGCGCTGATCATGTTTTTCTTCAAGAGACTTTATCTTAGCTCCTTGAAAATAAATAATCTCAGCAGAATTTTTTTGAGTTCTTGTGAGTTCCATTTCAGCTTCAGACATAGTATTAAATGTCATATCAGAAGGAATGTTATCAGAATTTGATAGCAAAAAATTCGTACCTCGGGATTCGGAAGAATCAGTAAAGGGGTTATCCTTGGAGGTAAGCCCAAGACATTTAGCATAATCAAAACTTTTGGAACACATTTCTGAGTACGCGAGTTTGAGATAAACAACTATCCACACAAATCAGATTGCCACAAACACAGACTTATGAGGTCTTAAATGTGTTAGCCTGCTCTGATACTAATTGAAAAAAAAGGGGGTATAACAACCACACCCAATATTTCGCTTAGCAATCTGTATGGACTAACTCCAATATACTTTCAAGAGAATCAACTAGACAGTCAGACTCAATCTTAAGAAAAGTATATCCAAGAGTTATATCTCAATTTCTCAATTCAATCTGCAATCAAACAAATAGGAATTTACGAGCCCGATTGAATATAAGAAATAACTTGGACGCATCAAAAACCAATATCCAAGTGTCAATCAATTTAATCAACAACCCAAAGGTCGGATTCACAAACTGATTGAACTTACTCACAACCTGTGATATTTCAATTATATAGAAAATATAATGCAGAAAAGAAATAACACATACACCAGAAATTTTGTTAACGAGGAAACCGCAAATGCAGATTAACCCCGGGACTTAGTCCATATTTGAACACTACACTGTATTAATCCGCTACAGACACTAACCTACTCCAAGTTAACTTCGGACTGGAATGTAGTTGAGCCCTAACCAATCTCACACTGATCAAGGTACATTTGCGTTCCTTACGCCTCTGAATCCCAGCAGGACTCTGCACACTTTATTCCCTTAGTTGATCTCACCCACAACTAAGAGTTGCTACGACCCAAAGTTGAAGACTTGATAAACCAATTTGTCTCACACAGAAAAGTCTATTAAATAGACAAATCTGTCTCCCACAGAAATACCTAAGAGTTTTTGTTTCGTCTTTTGATAAATCTAGGTGAACAGGAACCAATTGATACACCGGACTTATATTCCCGAAGAACAACCTAGTAAGATCAATCACCTCACAATAATCTTAATCGTATGGTAGCGAAACAAGATATTGTGGAATCACAAACGATGAGACGAAGATGTTTGTGACTACTTTTTATCTTGCCTATCGGAGAATAAATCTCGAGCAAATCTTACAGAAGATAGTACTCAATCACGATAGAAAATAGCAAGATCAGAACACGCAACTAAAGAAAAATAGTTGGGTCTGGCTTTACAATCTCAATGAAGTCTTTAAGTCGTTAACCTACAGGGTTTTGGAGAAAACCTAAGGTTAAAGGAGAATCGACTCTAGTCGCAACTAGTATCACACAGGAGGTGTGAGGATTAGGTTTCCCAGGTTCTAGAGTTCTCCTTTATATAGTTTTCAAATCAGGGTTTGCAATCAATGTTACCTTGGTAACAAGGCATTCAATATTCATCGTTAGATGAAAACCTAATTAGACTCAAGTTAATATCTTTCAACCGTTAGATCGAACTTAGCTTGTTACACACAAATGAAAAGTGAATTCATTTAGATATGAGTAACCGTACCTAAATGTGTGCACCTTGTTAGCTCAACAATAGTTAACCAAAGTTAGCCATTTGAACACTTTCATATCAACCTTATTCATCTTAACCATAACTAGTTCAAATGACTCTGTTAGAGCACTGCTCGGTCGAACTCGCAAGCGTTGCTATCTCAAGCTTGTTGTCAAGTTTAGTTGCCAAAACTATAAGTCTTTATTTCTTGTCTACTTATAGCCAAGTCTCGGACTAGGATAGAAAGTGTAGTTGAGCTCTAGACTCCACGGAGTTCATCATACAAATACGAAGAACTACTCACAGAACTGGTGGGACTTCATCAACTAAAAGGTATGTGGAGACTTGAACTTATCTATCACTCAAAAAGTCTATCTACTCTATCTCTTATCTTGAGACAAAAGTCGTATTGCTATATAGACTTCGAATATACACATTTGCTATTTCAAGCCGAGTTTATCTCGCTCTCGAAATATGTGTTGTCAAGCTTTCGCTTTGGCCAAGTTCATCTTTACAAATGACGAAAGTCATGTTGATTATTTCAATATCTTAAAAATTGCTTTGATGAAAAATAGTGTGTGAATAACCTCTCTTTAACATCCTCTAAGAATGTTTCAATGATTGAAATAAAGAGTTTAGAACATGTAACCATCTTTGGATATAAGCATATAATGTGTTCGCGCATTAGTGTATAAGTCCAAAATCGGGAACAAAATGTATGCATACTTGTGTGTGTACTAAATGGTTGATGGAGACTGGGTAAGTATGCGTACCCGTACGCATAC
Source organism: Papaver atlanticum (assembly GCA_023531105.1). Taxonomy (NCBI): domain Eukaryota; kingdom Viridiplantae; phylum Streptophyta; class Magnoliopsida; order Ranunculales; family Papaveraceae; genus Papaver; species Papaver atlanticum. The sequence goes on along the minus strand of JAJJMB010010308.1, from coordinate 3,710,850 downwards.
TGGAGGAAGTTCACGTCCGTGAATTTCTGTTGAGTTTGGAAATCAAAACCAACTCAATCCGGTTACCTAAGTATGCGTACCCGTACGTGATAGACGCATTTATGTGTCTATTTTCATCTCTTTTATGTATAGTGTTAGTACCCATTTTTGTACTAATTTTGGTATTTTATCCCTTGTAGGTGTATTTTGGAGGAATAGGCTTTTGCGGGAAAATTGGCTCGAAAAGTTGTTAAAGGCTCCTGGGAGGACATTTGCTATTCGGACTCTCATTTTGGATAAGGGGTAACCCATTTTCAGGCAGCTGCTAAGCACAGACCGGGTTTGGATAAGGGGAGGTCATCCCCTTCGTTTGAAAATTCGTTTTGGCGGGAAAAAAAAGTCACCTGCGTAACTTCCTGGCAAGTTTTGGATTGATTTTTGGAAGTGTTTTATCGTGATTCAATTGCCAAACTAAGTTGGGATGGACTTGAATGGAGTAAACAAGGTTGGTACATCTGTTTATATCGATTATAATGGGCTGAATGATCGGGTTTTGATAAAACAGGAAAAATAAAAATAAAAATGGAAACAGACAAAAGTTTCGAATTATATTTAGAAGTTACATGCTATATTTTGCAAGGATTTGTCTGTAGAAGAATAAGAGGATAGTTTGGATAATTCAGGAAGGAGGTGAAGTGATTAAACAGGTTAGAAATAACAAAAATTGGCCGAGAAAAAAAAATTATTTTTGGGAAGAAAAAAGAGAGATTTTGATCGAGTTTAAACCGAGCTGTGAGGTATATATAAGCTCTAGAGAGGCTAAGGAAGGGTTACGAACACTTTGGAGAAGTTTAGAGCCTTAGAAAAGCGAAAAAAAATCAACTGGAGTCGAGTTCAGAAACTTTTCTGCTGCTGCGAAGAAGAAGAACACGAAGAACATAAGACCCTCAGAGTCAGTTGCAGAGACAGACTTATTTTCAGTGACAACGATTTACGGTCGCATATTCCTGCAGTCACCGAAGCTTTTCAGCAACAATTCCGACTTCTGTTTTAGACCTTCAGCAACTGCAGAATCCGCTGTTTTAACACTTTTCTCCCTTTTAATCAACTTTTGAGCCATAAACATGTATTTTGAGATTATGATTAATATGAGGAGCTAAACCCCATTGCTGAGGCGATAGAGGAAGCTATTTTTCCAACAAAAAGTGGTATATTCTATTTTATTTATTTTATTGCAATTATTTAATGATTATTTGCCTTGATTGAAAATTGTTTGAGTGATTTTTATTGAGCAATTGTTATTTCTTTTGATAGAGCATTCTTGGACCTAGGTGTTTGATGTTTTATGCTTCGGATTTACACTTGTTATTTTGAAAATCTACATGTTGCATTAGTTTAGAATCAAATTGAACGAGAGAATTGCATGAATATAAATACTAGATTAAATCACTTTGAACTTGGAAATTAGTGGAATCTCAGCCTCAGTGTTCTTTTATTATTGATATCAACTTTGTCAGTGTTTGCTATAATTTTCAGTGATTTTTCTGTTTAGTTTTGAATTTAAGTCTAAAGTTATCCTTCACAAGTTCGAGAATCGAATCCTATTACCACCACTTTCACTACAATTAAAACTCACATCAGTACGCATACTGGCGGAAAGTTCACGTCCGTGAATTTCTGCTTAGTTTGGAAATTAAAACAAACTCAAATCCGGTTATTTAAGTATGCATACCCGTATGCATACTTAAGTGTGTTACTTTCTAAAATTGGTTTATTCGTGAACTTAAATTTATATAAACTAAGGAATGCATATTTGCAAACCATGGCTATAAATTTCATGAATCAATTCGAGTGAATCAAAACCAATTTTGCTTCGATTGTGTCTTGTATACTTCTATGAGATCTAAGCAATTGAACAACTCTTGAACTAGTTCATTTGAGTCATTTGAACTAGTTATGGTGAAGATGAATAAGGTTGATATGAAAGTGCTCATATTGCTAACCATTTGGTTGACTACTGTTGAACCAACGACTTGTACACGTTTAGGTACGGTTACACAAACCTAAATGACGTATATTTCATTTGTGTATAACAAGCTAAGTTCGATCTAACGGTTGAAAGATATTAGCTTGAATCTAATCTGGTTTTCATCTAACGGTGAATATTGAATGCTTTGTTACCAAGGTAACTTAGATTACAAACCTTGATTTGGAGATTATATAAAGGAGAACTCTAGCAACTAGGAAAGGTAATCCCCACACCTCCTATGTGATACTAGTTGTATAAGTTAGAGTCGATTCTCCTTTAACCTTAGGTTTCTACCGAGACCCTGTAGGTTAACGACTTGAAGACTTCATTGGGATTGTGAAGCCAGACCCAACTATTTTCTCTGTAGTTGCGTGATCTGATCTTGTTGATTCTATTGTATTGAGTACAATTGAAATAATTAACTCGAGATTAATTTCTCCGATAGGCAAGATAAAAGAAATCACAAACATCTTCGTATCATCGTTTGTGATTCCACAATATCTATTTTCGTCATCATACGATTTAGATTATTGTGAGGTAATTGATAATTCTAGGTTATTCTTCGGGAATATAAGTCTGTGTTATCGATTGGTTCATGTTCACCTTGATTTATCAAAAGATGGAACAAAAACTTGTAGGTATTTCTGTGGGAGACAGATTTATCTATTCTTGTAGACTTTTCTGTGTGACACAGATTTGTTTATTAAAGTCTTCGACTTTGGGTCGTAGCAACTCTTAGTTGTGGGTGAGATCAGCTAAGGGAATCAAGTGCGTAGTATCCTGCTGGGATCAGAGACGTAAGGAGCGCAACTGTACCTTGGATCAGTGTGAGATTGATTGGGGTTCAACTACAGTCCAGACCGAAGTTAGTTTGTAGTAGGCTAGTGTCTGTAGCGGCTTAATACAGTATGTGTTCAATCTGGACTAGGTTCTGCATTTGCAGTTTCCTCGTTAACAAAACTTCTTGTGTCTGTGTTATTTCTTTTCCGCAATATATTTTTTTTTATAATTGAAATATCACAGGTTGTGCGTTGAATCAATCAATTGGGAAATCCGACCTTTGGTTGTTGATTGAAATTGATTGATATTTGAACATTGGTCTTTGGTACCGTTCAAGTTAATTTTTCTTGTATTCAATTAGACTCGCAGATTTCTATTTGCTTGAGTAAGGATTGAATCGAGAATTTTAGATATCACTCCTTGATATACTTTTTATTAAGATTGAGTCTGACCGTCTAGCTGATTCTCTTAAAATTATATTGGAGTTAGTCCATACAGATTGCTAAGCGAATTATTGGGTGAGGTTGTTGTACCCCCACTTTTTCAGACTCAAATGAAACTAGTTCTAGAGTTGTTCAATTGTTTATATTCTCATAGAAGTATATAAGACACAATTGAAGCAAAAATGATTTTGATTCCCTCGAATCAATTCATGAACATTATAGCCACGGTTTGCAAAAGATTGGATTCATTATTATATAAATGTATTAGTTCATGAACAAACCGATTTTAGAACATAACCTTCTCAAGTATGCGAACTGGTACACATACCTAAGTGGCCGGACCAAGTTTGGGTTCGCCAGTATGCGAACAGGTACGCATACCATCCAACCTCAGTTAAATTTCGGAACTTGAAACTCACGCCAGTACGCATACCGGTATGCATATTGAGTTCCCAGACTTTCATAAACCAACCAGTATGCATACGGGTATGCATACTATGGTTCCCGGACTTGGAATATCTTGCAACAATTAGCATACAAGTACGCATATTGTGTTATATCCAATCATTGTTATTTGTTTTAAACTCCCATTTCAATCATTGAAACATTCTTAGAAGACGACAATAGCTGTCTCACGCAAACTATTAGCTTCGAAGCAATTTTCAAGTGATCGAATGATCAATACGAAACATTCAGAGTCTACATCAAATGACTGTCTCACACAAATCATGTAAGATGTTACCAGGCAATTTTCACATGATCATCTTTTGACTTTCTTCAAGAATATAAGATGAACTTGGTTAAAGCGAAAGCTTACCAACATATATTTTGATAAATATATAAGCGAGTTAAACTCAACTCGAAATATCAAATGTGTATAATCGAAGTCTATATAGCTATACGACCTTTTTCTCAAATAGGAGATAGAGTAAATAGACTTTTGAGTGATAGATGAGTTCAAGTCTCCACATACCTTTTGTTGATGAAGTTCCACAAGCTCCCCTTAGTAGTTCTTCGTCTTCAATCGATGAACGACGTGAAGTCTAATGCTCAACTACACTTTCTATCCTAATCCGAGACTTAGCCATAAGTAGACTAGAAATCAAGACTTATAATTTTTGGCAACTAAACTTGACAACAAGCTTGAGATAGCAACGCTTGCGAGTTCGACCGAGCAGTGCTCTAACATTTATATTTCACTACCTTAAACACCTCCGGAAAGATGTATTTCAAACATTCCCCATCAAGCCATTTATCCTTCCAGAATATTATTCCGTTACCGTCATTAACTGTAAATTGAACCATGTTCTGAACCGTAGGTACCATCTTCACCACGTTCTTCTATAGACTTCTGCGTTAGGAAGTAGAGTCAACATCCGGCATTAGAAGATCACTATTCTGCTTGAACTGCTCTTGCATTATTTTTTTCCGTGTTTCTCTTGCACTATCTTCTTCCATAAGTATGGAAGATGTCTTTAGCCGTGTTTTTATTTTATTTTTATTGTAAGTTTGCAACAAAAAATTGAGATTATTTCAAGGAGATTTTCAATTGGAGTTTTATGATTATCGTTGGGTTTCAGAACTATGTTTTCCTCTTGGAATTATCCTCGGCACTCAAAGCAGGAGCACCAAATTTGAAACATGATTTGCACAGTTAGTATTGTGTACACCAAATATATGTCAGCCAAGTGTCTTAAAAATGTACACGTGTATGTCATACAACACCGGGGCATCGATTATAGATGCCACTCGTCAAACATTCAACAGTTCCCGGTACATCGAACCTTCGTCCGACACGTCATCATTGGATTAGTCATCTAACGGCGAAGAATTAAGGAGTATGTGATAAGAGGTTACACGAGAAGTATAATAGCCGCTCAGAGAATCACTTTATCATATCGCGAGAAAAAATTGAATTGGACGGATAAGATGAAGCCAAACTGATACTGAAACGACATATGCATTTACATATGTCTTAAGCGACTGCCAACCACCCGCATTAAATGCTACGACCATAGGATACGTGTCACCACTTTTATGGTAGAAGCACAAGTGGATCATCGTTGCATCATATTACCGTTGGACATTATCTGATCATCACGAATGCAATCTTCTGGATCGGCACACGAACCAAGACGATAAGTGACAGCTGTGTCGTTAAGAGGGGCCCACACGAAGAGCCTATAAATACCCTGCTCAACCAAAGAAGAGGGGGTCGACCAATTGGAGAGAGAAAACTATTAGTAGAGAGAGAAAGTGTAAACACTAGGTATGAGTTAGATCCCTTATTTTACCTTCGTTTCCTTACTCAAAGTCATTTGACTGAGCTTTGTAATTCCGATCAATACATAGTGAAAACCCCAACACCCCGTGGATGTAGGCCTTAGTGCCGAACCACGTAAATCGCCGCCTCATTTACATTCCGCACTTATCATTTTACGTATCTTTATCTTAGGCACTTGTTTATGATCGTAACTTTATATTTATGTTAAGTAGTGTAAATAAAACGATGACGAGCTCATATGCTCAGAGTTTTCATCTTTGTTTTATCATCCGACCGTCCTTATATTTCAAATATTGTATTTCATTGATACTGCGAACTTTGATTGTGAACACAAAGCTATCATCGTTACTTCTGTGTTCACAAGTATTTAGCTTGAAAGGAATGCTTGAGTTATTAGCAATGAATAAAGTACAATTATTGCAGTTCAGAACAAGGCCAGACGCCTTCTTTTAACTTGGTGTCTAGCTTTCAAAAAATTTAAGTTGCCAAGCTTCTGGATTGTTATGAAAATTGGCATAGTATTTACTTTGAACCTCATTGAACGTAACCGGAAGTCTACTGTTATCTCTTTTTTTTATTTTTGTTTTGTAATCTTTTAGGGTGGTATGAATGTTTTTGCACTTTTTTTTTCTAATCAAGAAATTTCTTGGCCAATAAAAAAAAAATAAAAAAAAAAAGAAGAAGAGGTTTCTACCAATTTTATCAAGTAATTACAATGCTCTCACCCATTAGTGTTTGTTCGCTTTTTTTTTTTCGAAAAAGAGGCTAACCTCAGATATATTGATAGAGCCGATTTAGGAAATCGGAAACCTTACAAAGATTTTTCAAGATCATAAAACAGTCATACAAGTTATAGTATCTCCCCCAATTCTTGCCCATCAAACGTATCCCTTCAGAACTAAAAACCGTTTCGGAAAACCTTCTTCTCTCTCGCAAAGGAGAGGAGCAAACAACATGTAGGGCCACACTAATTTTGAAAACAAAACCAGTATGTGTCGATGCACAAGGCAATGACTGGATCAAATCCAACCCAATGTTCTTCAGAGCATGTGAATAACATGAACTGGAGTTTTTTAAATTTAGACTGCCTAATGCAATCAAGGTAGCAATGACCCAACTAATAATAACAGTAGCCGAAAAGTAACCATAATGTCTCAAACGGTAACCAAAGTGTCTCAAGTGGCGGTGGTGATCGGTATCGGTCTTTAAGTGTCTGTATCGGAACGACGAATCGGGCTGACTCGGCTTGGAAGATGTGGGAACTGTTGATGTAATAGATGAACTGAATGTCGATCTTGATCGAGTTGCTGTTGTCTTTCTTTTCATTACTAAACCTAAAACAAGCAGATCTAAAACTAAAGCAACAAAGACTAGCATATTAACCATACACATTAAAATTAAAACAAGATATGTAATCCTATCAACCCCACAAACAAAAAAGATAATAGAAGTTCTGGAACGTTTTGGAGTAATTGAAGCCACTGCAAAAGTTTGTTGACTTATCTTATCTATCACTCGCATGCTAGATAGCTTAACAGGACGTACAACTTTGTAAATTAAGTTACGAGAGGACATAATAAAGAAGATCCACTAATTTTTCTAAAGTGGCTTTCGACGAAAGAAAATAAAGAAATTACAGCTTATTAGAATATGATACCATTCTCTACGATACATACACAGTGTCCTAACCCCAAAGTTTGAATGATGATTTAAAATAAAAGGCATCATGTTGGATTTTAAAGAAAGTTGATTTCAATTAAAGAAAGTTGATTTCAAAAATGGATATCCTAAAGAGGATAATCCAAAAAAACAAAACTATAATCAATCTAATTAGCCAAGATAATGTAATAAAAAATGTACTATTAATCAATTTAATTTAATTACTCTTCATAATGCACACCGGATCTAGTTATATGACTATACACAATGACTGTTGGAGAAACGGACAGTTTTACGTCCATATCCACGACATGTGCGTCTGTTTTTAATGCCCGCGGTGGTTCACATGGACATGGCAATGCAATGAACTTCGGTATGTTATCTCCTGGCATTAACACCGGTAAACTTTCCCTCTGGTTTATCTTCAAACTCTGCATAGAGGAAAAATACAAACAAATGAAGAAAAAAAAGAAGAAAAAAAAACGTACAAATTAAAACTCAATAACAGGTTTGAGAAATCAGAAGAAAAAAATAAGATGAAAAGGGACTTACTGGGTATGACGGGGTAATTTTGATGGGTGTGTTCGCCTCAAGATCATCATGAGCGTCGGAAGAGAAAGATTGGCGAAGAGAACGGAGTTTTTCCCAGTGATAACAACAAGAGAAGACACCACTTAGACAGAATATTACGATGATAAGAAGAGCTGTACCTAGAGGAAAACCAATTGAAGGTCGAGAAGCATCCATATGATGAGATGACACTGCTATATCTTGATTCTCCATTTCTACTTCTTGTTGTTATTGCCGTCTTTGCTGTTTTATCTTCTTCTCTGGTATGCATAAATGATGATATTTTCCTAGGTTTATTGTATATTTGGTTGCAGAGAAAGAGAGGTACTGGTCTAAGTACAAAAATGTACAATATGGTTTTTGGAGTGGAAGATGAGTGGAAGTATTTATTGAGATTGAGAGCACAATCAAAGCGGTGTAAGTAAGTGTAATTAAATAAAACTGAACAAACCTACTAATCCTTCATGGACTGTGCTGCAAATGAGTTGCATAGACGCGGACACGACACGACGCGGACGTGGACACTACAAAATTTTAAAAATACTAGGACACGGACACGTATATACATATTTTATTTATATATACGATCATGTATTTATACAGTAAAGTCAAGTGTTTCGATCCTAAAAATTAGAAAATGATGTTACATGTGTATAAATTTCAAAAGAAAAGAAGAGATCGTTTGTTTATACACGCCGAAGGTCAAGCAATCAATCACTATTAAACACATGGCACAATCAAAATGCATTCTTAGAACAACACATGCCCAACCAAGGGTATACGTGATGTCAATTACAAAACCCTAATAAAGACCTAAATGATTGATCTCAATGTTTGTCTTTCTACATTTAGTTAATAATAGTAAAAATAAAGGAAGAAGTTTAAATGAAAATGAAAAAAAAAAAAAACGCTTCAAACCCGAGTCATCAGTGCGTCCAAACCAGACGCGCGCGGGACGCGCACATTGGTGCTTCGGATACGCATCGTGTCAGCGTCCCACACGCGTCCTATGTCCGACTCGAGTCCGACGCGGATACGGCTTGAAAAATGCAGTGTCCGTGCAACCCAGCCGCAATAGAATGTGGGTCCTGCATACAGTTCTCGGCGTGTGGGTCCCACGTTGTACAGTACAGTACGTCTGCAGAATGACCGTTCATCCATTCAACTGCCATTAGTTAGTAATAAGCAGTAGAACGACTATAATCTGTGCGAAACTTTTTCTGTTCGGACCGAGTTTTTACCATTTGCAGACTTCTTGTTTGCAAGGACTTTGTTGGCATATTAGTCTGGAATTAAGTATAAAACACGGCCTCAATTTAATATGAAATGTCTAAGTATGTACACTAGCAAAAGAACCAACCCCGGTTTTGAGGTTTGATACAGTCAGTAAGCTCTCAAGTCTCTATTAAAGCTCCAAATACGCATATACTCTTTGTTTTGTTCTTTTTTTAATATCGGGACGGGGAGTTTGGGTGAGACTTTGACTTGATTATACAACCCAAATTCCTAGCGAGTTTCGCTGGCATAAATCAAGAATCAAGACAAGTTAGTGGTTTGATGCATTAACCCCGAAAAACTCCAAAAATAGCTTATATTTCTTATATGGCGCTGAATTCAACTTGCTATTTCGGACTTATAGTATATTCTAATTATGTTATGTTTATTACATGTTCCTTTTTCCGCATTTCAGGTCATTTATTTTCAAATTTAATATCAATGTGTTTTGTTTCCAGATCTTTATAGATTTTATTTGTAAGTCTAAATGGTAAATCACTAGTAAGTTAAAATCTATGAGCATCCCAACTCAAAACCAATTTCTAATCAGAAAAAAAAAAAAAAATCAAAACAAATTGCAAATGAATGAGTGGAGATGTCCTTCCGTATTATATTTAAGTTAATTATGCATCCGTATTATATTTAAGTTAATTATGCAGAAACAAACGAAGAAGGACTATTGTCCTTCCGCACAAGCCAAAATTACTAGATAACGATGGATTACAAAATTTTAATACAATTGTTTTTGTTTAGGCCCCTAATGGTGTATCTGTTTATTTTTAATATACATCACGGTCCACTAGGAGATGACCAGCTTGACGGCGGCTGTGTTTGGTTGAGTATTCTGATATATATATATATATACATATATCCGGGCTACATAACACCTGGCTTTTGTTCTTATCCTGATTAGGCCTAACATTTAAGGGGTCATTTAATACGAAAACCTTCCGTTTATGAAGGCAATACCCTTGCCAATTAAGCCTCTCATGTGTGAATCATTTTTATATCCTCAAAAGCCGCACAAGACCTCCTCGGTCAGTACAGAAAAAGGCCAACATGAATTTGTCCCAAAAACAATCTGGAGTATTTGGTGTAGTGCCTTTTTATGGAAAATTGTTATCTACGTACGTAACTAGGGAAACCCTACCTTATCCTTGGAATTTAGTTGGTGAATTTTATCCGGCTAGGCGGATGGAAGAGGATCCTACTAGTACTTTTGTTTCACTGTCATCAAATATATCTATCCTAAATCCTGTTTCCCACTAATTTCCAGCTGCTAGCATTATCCATTTCTTTCCTGTAATACCATTCTAGGTGACTGATAATTTTTCTTTTCTGGCTAGGTAGCCCGGTTTCCCAAGGTTGCTAATGGGTGCCATTTTGTTAGGGGGTGTACCAACCCAAAGGCAATTGTTTTTTTGTCCTATTTGTATATTGGTACACCCCCAAGCAAAATGGCACCCCCCGTTAGCAACCTTGCGGTTTCCTGTAATAGCATTATCCATTGTCTAAGACATGGTAGTGAATTCTTGAAAAATTGGGACATGATAAGTGGCATAATTTATATATTCTTAGAGTCCTCGTGCTTATATCAGCTAGTATTATTTTGCATATTACATGCTATCATGTTTGTGTTCTATCTTATGTCTTGTATTAGGTAAATCATTCCCAGAAGAGTGAAAATGGCTACAAAGGAGCTAAGAGGTGAAGAACTGTAAGTATCCAAGTGTTTTAGTCAAGAGAAGTGGAAGAAAGGCTATAAGAAGAGAGCATCGAATGCCAAGAAGCCAAGAGATATTAAAAAAGTCTTCGGATCCAAGAATTCATATTATCATTTTGAAGAGAACTGAATTACGAAACCAACGCAAAAAGATGGAGGTCATTCCGAATTCGGACGAAGAAGTTATGAGCAAAACAGTGAAACCAACTTGAATTTGGTTTATGTTGTGCCTTATTGGGCCTGCGCGAGAAGGAAACCAAAAATTTCGTTTTGGGCTTATCTTGAACGTGAAAGTTAGGATTTTCGTTGGTTTTTGAGGAGGTTAAGTTTCGTTGGATAAGGATTAAAAGGGGTGGAAGAGTTTGAGGAGTTTAGAGTTTTAAGGTTGAATAAACATCAAGAGGAGGTTACCAGAGCCTGTATGTTGTGAGCAAAACAGTGAAACCAACTTGGATTTGGTTTATGTTGTGCCTTATTGGGCCTGCGCGAGAAGGAAACCAAAAATTGCGTTTTGCGCTTGTCTTGGACGTCAAAGTTAAGATCCTCGTTGGTTTTTGAGGAGGTTAAGTCGCGTTGGATTAGGATTAAAAGGGGTGGAAGAGTTTGAGGAGGTTAGAGTTTTACAGTTGGATAAACATCAAAAACAGGTTACCAGAGCCTATATAGAGGGGAACCTTACGCAACTTATTTACATATAAGAGGGCTGATTTTGGTTTCCCCTTTAAAAGGGGAACTAGGATATTTTCTCTTCTTCTCCTATTTTCATTTTTTGTATATTCCTTGATAGGTTGTAGTAGCTCCATGCTGCTAATTCTCTTGTTGGTTCGGGATTAATTTGAAATCCTAGACATGGTGATTCAACTAGTGAAATAAGTTCTATTCTCTCTTTAATCGTTTATGTTCTACTATTGATGGTTTTCTAGAGAAAAAAGGCAGTGGATGGTGGATGGTGAAAGGAATTCAAAATAAAATCATAAAGATGCTTCTTATAACCAAAAAGTTAATGGTATTACCTCTTTGTTGGTAAATGGAGTGATGAATCATGATAAGGAGACAATCAATGAGGAAGCTAAGAAGTAAAGAGAATGTGCAAGTCAGACCCACTTTTGATGGTCTTGAATTGCCAAGTCTGCAATAGAGTATTATGTTGGAGAAACCTATTCTTGAGTAGGAAGTGGAGAATGTGATTTGGAATTTTGGCAAGAATAAGTCCCCTAGGCTGATGGCTACACAATGTAATTTTCTAAAGTTGTATGAAACATTATCAAGCCATAATTAATGGCAGTCATGAAGAAATTTGAGCAAAATGGAAATATTAATGGAGGTTGAATTGTACCAACATCATTTTGATTCACAAATGTGATGGTGCAGTTTCTATGAACAACTTCAGACCAATTAGTCTTATTATTATCTCAGAGTTTGATAGTAGGCAACTGTAAAACGGGATTCTTATTACTTCTGAGCTGATTGGTGCTAGAGTAAGAGATGATACTCTTAGGTTGGTTGTCAAGGTAGATTTAGAAATGACATTTGCCAGTGTTACTTAGACTTTTTTAGATTATACTCTTGTAAGATTTGATTTTGGAAATAGATAGAAAAACTGGATCAAATGATGTGTTTCTAGTACCATCTTCGAGGAAACAGCAAATGCAAAAAAAAAACGGGACCTAGTCCATATTTGAACACCACACTGTATTAAGCCGCTACAGACATTAGCCTACTACAAGTTAACTTCGGACTGGAATGTAGTTGATCCCTAACCAAGTCTCACACCGATTAAGGTACAGTCGCGTTCCTTACGCCTCTAGAACCACGCCGGATTCTGCGCACTTGATTCCCTTAGATGATCTCACCCACAACTAAGAGTTGCTACGACCCAAAGTCGAAGACTTATAAAAAAATCTGTCTCCCACAGATAAGTCTATTCTGATAGATAAATCTGTCTCCCACAGAAGTACCTATGCAGTTTTTGTACCATCTTTTGATAAATCAAGGTGAACAGGAACCAATTGATAATCCGGTCTTATATATACTCCCGAAAAGCAGTCTAGAAATATCAATCTCCTCACAATAAGTTAACTATATGGTAGTAGAAGAAGTTACTATGGAATCACAAAGTCTGAGACGAAGAACTTTGTGATTACTTTTTATATCTTACCTATCGGAGATAAATCTCGAGCAAATCTTCGAAAAGATAGTACTCAATACGATAGAATAAGTAAGATCAGAATACATAATTACAGAGAAAATAGTTGGACCTGGCTTCACGAATCCCATATGAAGTCTTCAAGTCGTTAACCTAATATGGTTTTGGAAAAACCTAGGTTAAAGGAAAATCGACTCTAGTCGCAGCTAGGACACAGGAAAGTGTCGGGATTAGGTTTTCCAGTTGCTAGAGTTCTCCCTTATATAATCTTTCAAATCAGGGTTTGCTTACAATCAAAGCTAAGATAGCTTAGTAACAAAGCATCCAATATCCACTGTTAGATGAAATCCTGATTTAAGATTAAAACGAAGTTTGCTTAAAACCAAAGCAATATCTCTCCACCGTTAGATGGTCATAGCTTGTTACACATAAATGAAATATACCTTCATTTAGATTTGGGTAACCGTACCTAAACGTGTATATTGAGTTGGCTCAATAACAGTTAACCGAAGTTAGCCATATGAACACTTTTGTCTTGACCAAATTCATCTAACACCTCTAGATCAAATATGATGATCAATCAATCATGAAAGATAATCAAACGAATATAATTGTGTTTCATAGAGTTGTTCAATTGTTCACTATCTCATAGAAATATATATGAACAAATTCAATCGAAATCGGATTGATTCGTAATCGTACAAAGTACTTATACAAGAATCAATTCATGAACATTAAGCCACGGTTTGCTTAGATTGCATTCCTTAATTCATAAATGTATTTGTTCATAAGTATGAAAAACATACTAAACAAATTTTAGAACTTTAACCACTAAGTTTGCATACCAGTACGCAAACTATAGCTTCTGGACTTTGGTCTTGTCCAGCCGTTTGCAAACGGGTACGCAAACAGCTGTCCCGGACCTAACTCGGGTATAACCGTTTGCATACTATGTATGCAAACAAGGTTCCCGGACTTAATAGTTAAAACCTTTCGCATACTAGGTATGCAAACAAGGTTCCCGAACCTGAATCATACCAAAACAGTTTGCATACTAGGTACGCATACTGTGTTGTATCCAGACAAAAGTTTTTATTCTAAACTCCCATTTCAATCATTGAAACATCCTTAGAAGACGACAATAGCTGTCTCACACAAATTATTAGCTTCAAGTGATCGAATGATCAATACGAAATTTTCCAAGTCAACGTCAAATGATTGTCTCACACAAATCATGTAAGATGTTTCAAGGCAATTTCCACATGATCATCTTTTGACTTAATATTTAGTTTCCAACAAATAAATTGTTTCCAACTAAACTCGTCAAGAATAATGATGAACGTAGTAAAGCAAAAATCTTTCAACTCGTATTTCGAGAAATAGATAAGCGAGATAAGCTCAACTCGAAATATCAAATGTGTATAATATAAAAGTCTATATATCTATACGACTGAGTCTCATTAGGAGATAGCCTAGAATAGATTTCTGAGTGATAGATAAGTTTTAGTCTCCATATACCTTTTGTTGATGAAGTTCCTCCAAGCTCTCCTCAATAGATCTTCGTCTTCAATCGATGAACACCATGAAGTCTAATGCTCAACTACACATTCAATCATAATCCGAGACATAGATATAAATAGACTAGAAATCAAGACTTATAGTTTTGGTCAACTAAACTTGACAAACAAGCTTGATATAGCAACGCTTGCGAGTTCGACCGAGTAATGCTGTAACAACTACCTTGCTTAATCTTAGAGCAGAACTCAGTGATTTAACTGACATTTCTGAAGACTTGGAAGAACTGAATGATCCCATCATTAACGAGTTTTTCAACAATAAGAAGGAATTCCCCGCTCAGGATATCAAAAATAACCTGATGCGTTACTAGGAAACTACTTGTGAGAATTTATTCTTGTGTTCAAGAAGAATAACTAGGGTTTGGTATAGCAAATATTGTGATTACACAAGCTATTTCCAATGATTTTTATCTTGCATGTTTTTAGATTTATTTATTTAAACTCAAGAGTTTTTGGAAGATGAACTTCAAGTATTTAATCATTATTGGTGAAAACACGAGGTTACCAAAATATACCACCAACTTTTTCTTAGGAAACCTGTATGAACAAAACCTAAATACAATTCCGAGTGTTCAACTTAATGAATCTTAATCGAGAAATAATATTCAGAGTTGTATCTCTTTCTCCCACAATCAGAAAGTTCAGAGAGACTAGTCCGTGAACCTGATTTACATGTGAGAGTACTTGGACGATTCCAAAGATCAATATCCAAGAATCAATCAAGTCGTATCCAACAAACAAGGATGGATGTAATTACTTTGATTGATTTACGTACAACCTATGATATTTCAATTATAAAGATAAACAATATAAAGCGGAAAAGAAATAACTCATACACCAAAAATTAAGTTAACGAGGAAACCGCAAATGCATAAAAACCCTGGGACCTAGTCCAGACTTGAACACTAAACTTCATTAAACCGCTATAGACACTAGCCTACTACCAATTAACTTCGGACTGGAATGTAGTTGAGACCGAATTAAACCCTCACAGCAATTCAGTTACAGTCGCGCTCCTTACGCCTCTTGAATCCCAGCAGGACTCCGCGCAAATGACTCCCTTAGTTGGCGTCCTTTACAGTCTAAGAGTTGTTTCAACTCAATTGAAGACTTTAAACCAATCTTCCTCCCACAGATAAGCCTATATGTGATTTCCTTTCTGATCAATAAATCAAGGAGAGACTGGAAATCAATAGCAATAGACAAAGTCTAGCTAACCTCAAATATGGACTTATGCTTTCCGAATAGCAACATAGATTATTATTCACCTTACAAATATTAAAAATGTGGAATCCCAAAGTCTGGGACGAAGAGAACTTTGCGATTTCTATCTATCTTGTTCGAGTGGGAAACTCAACAACCAAACAAGATCAGGATATCGAACTATCAAGATAAAGATAGTTGGACTTGGCTTCAAGAATCCCTAAGTGAATTCTTTTTAGTCGCTAAATCCTAGAAGGGTTTGAGGGAGAGGACGATTCTAGTTTACAACTAGGACACACAAAGAATAGTGTCAGGGATTCGAAA
This sequence comes from Papaver atlanticum, assembly GCA_023531105.1. Classification (NCBI taxonomy): domain Eukaryota; kingdom Viridiplantae; phylum Streptophyta; class Magnoliopsida; order Ranunculales; family Papaveraceae; genus Papaver; species Papaver atlanticum. Next base: position 3,694,858 of record JAJJMB010010308.1, on the reverse strand, counting down.
ATTCCAGTTGCTTGAGGTTCTCCCTTATATAGACTTTCAAATTATAGGTTGCTTTAGGTTTAAGCTAAAATAGCTTTGGAACCAAGCAAACAATATCCACCGTTAGATGAATCTTTGAAATGAGATTAACATACCAAGATATACACTCTGGTTAGGATAAACCGTAATCGAACCGTGTATAAAGACATTGTTCATGGGAGGTTAGCCAAGACTATTCGATGGAACCATAAGCTTAATCATTTTCATGTAACACTTAAGACTTTGAGCTTGAGTCACAACCATAGGATATAATGTGATCAATCATGTCTATATAGTGTTTTTAGAGATTTATTCAAATGCCAATTATCTCATAGAAATAATTTTTGTGCATCTGAAAATATTCGACAGGGCAAGTACGTGTACTCTACCTTGTTCGTGACTATTTTTGTCATGGTACAAATATGTGTACCCTTAAGACAAAAACGAGTTCAGGAACTCACGGAACTATTCAGGTGTGCGTTCCGGGTATGTATACCATTCCGGTTTCAAAACCAACAGTTCATTTACGGTATGCATACTGGGTAAGCGTACCATTCCTGGTTCATGAGTAACAAACTTTTTATGGTATGGATACCGGGTATGCGCACCAAAAAGTTATTGTCGACATATAGCTATGTCGGTACGTATACTTGGTACATGTACTGCGTCTCCGAACCTATAACAGTTCTCCTAGTATGTGAACTGGTATGCATACTGTCTTGTATCCAGATTTACAGTAGTTCTATATTTCTATCTAAATCAATTCAAAACATTCACAAATAACATCAATGACACATATCACTGTTCCATGCTATTTTCGAATGATAATCTTGAATTACGATTTAGATTATGAAAAATATCTTCTTAACGAAATTGTTAGAGCATAGCTCGGTTGAACTCACCAAGCGTTGGTATGTCAAGTTTGGTTGTCATATTTTAGTATCAAAACTCATCTAGAGTCGTTTTATTAAATACTAGAGTCAACTTTGTTTAGGTTAGACTAGGAAGTCTAGGAATGTCGAGACATACAAGTATTTCTCCTAAGACCTGAAGAATAAGAAGAAGTAACGAACTTCAACGATGACATCATCCTTAGTAATGTTGACTTGAACTTGTTTCATTCCTAACGTATCTTTCAAGTTGTGCTATATTAAAAACATAACATGCGAAGCTGTATATACTGTACATATTGTATATAATACTTTTGTGGTTTCCTCGTTAACAAAATCTTGTTGTGTCATTTACTTTTTTTTTCCGTAATTATAATTGTTGTTATTATAATTTAAAGTAAATTACACAAACGTTAACTCCGTATTACTTGATAGTGATCCTATAGAGTTTGGTTAAGTCTGAACCTTTTATCAAGTAATCACACTTTGATTGTTGTATTGTCTCGATCTTGTATCCATAGACGATCACACAAAGTGTGAATACCGATTCGATGTATTGTCTCGATTCAGTCTATAGACAATCACTTTCGGTAAGAGGACTTATAGGTGGAATTTTTTTAGATTGAGGTATATTTGGGTACCCTCGTCTTTTCAATTGGTGGGCAAACACGAAAAAGATCTAACAATCTGTTTTTGGTGCGATACAACCTATAAGACTGGAATCTAAAAATGGTTTTTATAGAACCTGATAATGATTCAGTTAACGTAAAACAAGGTATCAAGAGTTTTGAATTAACACTTGATGATGGCATCTACGAATCAATATCTGAAGACCTTCATGAAATCAACTCGAGAGATTCTACTTGACAAATTAATCTTGTTAATGATGTAGAAACTTATGACAACTGGAAAGTTTGTCTACAAAAGGGGTTGGATGAAATTTCCGATGATGATGACTCAGATTTTGAACGAGAAGTAGAAGAGGATATCTGAGAATACTCTAAACTACTGGATCCTTTGAAAAATAAAAAACTGAGAACTTCGGATTTTCTTGGTTTTATTACTCCTCTTTGTCGTGAGAACAAGAAACTGAAGAGGGTTTTTCAAGGATATTATAGTGGTTATCGCACCATTTATTATCTTCTTAAAGATCGTACGGACGAGCTAAATTCTAAGAAATTAGAATGTGAAAATCTACGAAGAGATCTCTTTTTGTCGGAAAAGAAACGTGCTGAATCTGAAGCAAAGTTTAACTCTCGACAAAAGAGTTTTGAAGAGAAAGAAGGTGAATATCTCACTCGATAAAAACACCTTGAGGCTGATCTAGCTGGTGCTCTTGATAAAATCAAGACATTGGAAGAAGAAAATTTGTACTTGAAAAAGTCGAATGATAGCACAAACAATTTATCCTCATTGTTAGCAGCGGGAAGATTTCATGGTGATACACGTAGATTGGGATATTATAAGGAATCAAGTGCTTCCAACGATAACAATGAGATAAAATTTGTTAAAGCTACAAATTCTTCTCAACCATAGGCTTCCACTGATGTCAAAGATGCTCACATTTCTTGTAAACAAGAAAATCATGTCAAGCCTAAGAATTGTGTTCAACCAGCAGCAATCAAAGAGAGCACTTTTGCTAATGTCTAGAAACCAACATTGTTGAACAAATATAAGAAGAAGAAAACTCGTCGAGCTCCAACGCAAGAGGTTCCACAAAAAGGTAACATTAAAACTCAGACTTCGTATGTTACTAAGCATTGTTATTATTGTGGTAATAAAGGGCATTTGCAATGGGGATGCAAAGTTCGTAAGATGCAAGATGCACTTTCTTTTGTATCAAACGAATTGGCTAAGTTTGCTCCCCGAAATAACTCAGATCGTTATTGTCCTAAGTTTAGGCAAAAGAATTATTATAATGATAGTTCAAATTTTGCCTATCACTCGACAAGGTCATCTCATAAAAGACCCAATTATAGAAAGAGAGATAACTTTGTAAATGTGAAGACAAGATTTGACGTTCCAAATTAGAGAAAAGTTGTTTCGCAAAATATTCAAAAGGGCAATAGTCCTAATGGTATGAAGGAGAAAGCTGCTCCTGCGAAACCCATCTCTAAATGGGTCCCTAAGTCCTCCATGTCCAAGAAGGGACCAAAAGTTAGTCATAAGAATGACACTCAATTGATAAATGTTAGTAACAATGTTTTTGAGAGTTTTCTTGAAAGACTAAAGAAAGACATCTTGATGTCTAAAGTCTCTTGTACGAATGAATGTTGTGATAATGGCACTCTTCATCACAAATCAAAGAAGAAAAACAAGAGATGGAACAAGAGTAATAAGAAAACCAAGAAAGAGGTCAAGGGTGATGATCCTGTCTTAGTCACTTGTGACAAAGAAGACAAGGCTCAACTCAGCACAACCTAGTTATGTTGGAATGTGCATGCTCACCTTTGTGCTCAATCTTATGAAGGGTTAGGAAGCACATGAAACTGAGCACATGACCTCTCGGTTATTATATGACTAATTAACATCTTTAGGGAGATTTATTTTCTTCTATACTCATACCTTCTCTATTTATATTTGATCTTTTGATAGAAATGGTAATTTTTAGTTTATGATGTTGATATCTACTGATCATATATGTGTAGCTCTTGTTTTTACGGTTAAAACGAGTCAAAAATCACTGAATTCGGACATTGTATGCAAAAGTTATGTCTAAAACAGTTTAGTGTTGTGATCCATCACAAGTAATCACCATAACCGGTCCTGGTGATTGGTATGACCCATCACAAGTATTGCAACCGGTCCTGGTGATTGGTGTGACCCATCACAAGCAATCACCGTAACTGGTCCTGGTGATTGGTGTGATTGGTCCATACAAAGGAGTGTAAAACTGTTTTGCCCATAACTTCTTCGTCCGAACTCGGAATGACCTAATTCTTTTTGCATTGTTTTCGTAATTTAATTCCCTACAAGATTGAGGTAATTGCAATACGTGATTTTCTGTTGAATATTTATGGTGTATTGCAAATTGGATTTATGAGATGTTTGATTTCGGTTTTCATAACCTTAATATTCGATCTCATATGATGTGAACCCTTATGGTTTGTGTGGCTTTTTGATTTAGATGGATTAAGTTCTATCCCATGTTGGTAGGCTTTATTGAAGAATCATAAGGTGTTTCGATTGAAACTCATATGTGAAAAAGTCACAATATGTTGAATTTTCGTTTAACATAAAAGCATATGTGTTTCGGGGTTTTCAACTTTTGTTATACACTAGTTAAAAACTGATTCAACCTTTCTATGGTAAAGGTTGTTGTTGTTGTTCTTTTGTTCTTGCGAGAGGATGACAACACAATGGGGGAGAGTTCTAACTTGAACTTGCGCTTAATGATATATCTTTCAGGGAGAAGAGGATGCGGAATATGAGGTAACGAATTTGTTAGTTAATTGTTTTCATGTTTAAGAAAAGCATGAGTTTATTGCATATATTTTGCTTTTGCTTAACAAAAATCGGTACAATTGATGTTTATTCCATTATGTGTGTATGGATGTATGTGTGTGTGTGATTCAATTGTTTCTGGTTAAGAAAAACTGCTTTGATATCTTTCTTTATTGTTTGGTATCAATTATTTTAGACTTAATGAAATTTCGGTGCAATTGCGGTGCTTTAATGTCTATGTTTTTTTCAATTGCTTCCGGTTAAGAAAAATAATTGTGCAAGTCGATTTATTTAGTTTGTATGTATTGTTTATGGCTTAACAAAATACGGGATCATTTGTTTAGTTCAATTCGATTCCGGATAAGAGAAACTAAGTTAATTCTGATCTTAGTTAGACTTATCAAAAGTAAAGGATTCGGTTATTCAAGTCTAATCGAATGCCTTGACAAGAAATATTAGTTAACTAACCTAGTATTTGTCTTGTCTAAAGTGGAAGGTCTAAGTTATTGTCTGAATAATTAGTGCCTGATGAGAAAAATAAAGTTAATTCTGATCTTTATTTTGGTCTTATCGAAACAAGCGATTGTACTTGTGCAATCGGTTTAGCAAGAGAACTAAGTTTTCTTAGTCAATTTGTTAAACTATTAGGGAAAATTGCTTCGGGCAATTGTTTCCTTGATGACATATCAAAACCAAATTACTTGTAGTTTCGGTTTTGGTATTGGTTATCTAAAATGGTACGTGAAACCTTCGTCCTTAACTCTTATAGGTTGTATAATTCTTTTAGATTGTAAGATCCTTTCGGTTTTTGGTATTTGCTCGTACCTTTGTCATTTTTTGACAAAGAGGGGGAGAAACATATGGAGTAAACAAAGTGATTTGTAATCACTTAGGAAATGACAATTGTGCTTAAACGTTATATCTTACGAAAGAGTAAAGCATTGACTAAGGGGGAGAAACATATCATATCTTTATTGTAGTTATTTGGACTACAAAGATGTGCGGATTGAAAATCTACCTATCTCATCTTTAGGGGGAGTAATAGGTTTGTTATTACAATGTCTTCAGCGGCATTTATGGATTGAATATATGCAGGGTATTGTGCCGTTGAAACTTGGAATCAAGCGTATGTATAATGAATTTTTGTAATTTGTTTACCCATATGATTGTAAGAGTTTTGTCACTAAAATTGACAAAGGAGGAGATTGTTAGAGCATAGCTCGATTGAACCCACCAAGCGTTGGTATGTCAAGTTTGGTTGTCATATTTTAGTGAATCAAAACTCAATTTAAGAGTCGCTTGATTATGTACTAGAGAAAACTTCGTATAGGTTAGGATAGAAAGATTAGGATAATGAGACATACAAGTATTACTCGAAGACTTGAAGAATGTGAAGAAGTAAAGAGCTACATCGACAACATCATCCTTCCTCTTGAGGTTAGTAATATTTTGAATTGAACTGTTTCATTCCCAACGTATCTTTCAAGTCGTGTTATATTGAAAACATAACTGCGAAGCCGTGAATGATTATACTCTAGTAGACATAGTGTTAAGGAATTAGAATACGAAGTATAACGCTTATCTTTTGAACTTCGTATATAAGACATCGACATAATCGTATGAATGCTATTGTGATTATGTATATGGGTATGGGTGAAGATTTCGTCCTAGGAAACAATGTTTACATTCGTTTAAAGGAAGTACATTCATGAACTTGTTTTCTGAATCGAAAGGGAAATCGCTAGGCTTATTGGTATTGTTATTCATTGCATATTTTTGGATTACCAATATGTGTGAGTTAGTAGAACCGATCGTAATTTGTTATGTATCTTGGTAAAACTAGTCACAATGCCTGACTTATGTATTGGTATGACTTTTATTAGTGTAACCGATCCTAAGTAATCACCTAACATGGTATGATCGATAGTTGTAATTGGTGTGACCGATCCTAGTAATTGGTGTAACCAATCCTGGTAACTGGTGTGACCGATCACAAGTAATACCATGAGAATATGGTAACCGGTCCTGGTAATTGATGTGACCAATTTGGTAACTGATGTAACTGGTCCCAGTAACCATATTCAGGTAGAACCGATCCTTGTGTTTGGCAGAACCGTAAACCCATGATTAGTGTGTTGATTTGATCAATCACATAGTTCTTGGAAATCAGATGAACAAGTTCTAAACTTGTTTGGAAGTGTGGTATAATCGGTTCCAAGATTGTAAATATGAAAGAGGATTTACAAAGAATTAAGATGTCGACATACTTTGAACATGTTCAGTAACTCTTATCTTTTATTGTTCAAAGATATTCCTTCATAGCTAAAAGAGATCCCGGACCGAAATAAGTTTAGAATCTTTTAATTAAGGTTGTTAATTTTTATATGCTTTTAATTACCAGCAATTAAAATGCATATCTCTAGAAAATAAAAATTGGTAATGTACATTTACTAATTGGAGATTTTCTAGTAGGATTTCGGTTATTTTTGGACCGAGCATTTCCAGGAATTATGAAAACCGATTTTGGAAATATTGCATATCTTAAGAATATTTCGGTTTTGCAAATTCCTTGGTGTCCAAACTTCCTTGGTCTATAAATACCCAAGTTTGTATTTCATGTAAACTATCCTAAGAGCCAGCAAAACTACCAAGTTGTGTTGTTGCTGGTGGAATCGTCTATTCAGAGAGGAAAGTACCCTAATTAGGCGAAATCTCTTACGACCGCTCGTTTAAAAGACCTCTTTGGGACCAAGAAGCTCTACGAGTACTGTTTGTGGGAAACTAGATAATTGTAGTATTATTAGTTTTCGATTTGATTTGATTGACTAACGGTTGTTGAAATTTGATTGAACCTAGTTTGTTTATTCTTGAGAATCTTCTTTTCTGATATAAGATTCACTCAAACTAGATCGAAGTGTCGACGTGATCTTTAGAACTGTTTGTAGATCTAAAGACGTCTTGTGATAATTCATTGTTAACAGACTCCGTTCTGTGCATGATTGATCACAAGAGATTCAAGTTGTGTGCAGGTGTTTATTGAAGATTTAAGAAGATTTGAAGACGAAGAAGATTTCTGATTTGGGTTCATAATCTTTGGTGTGCACAAAACTTGATTGGCTGGGATCCAACTATAATCGGTTTATCTTTTGGTAGATTTGATTGATTAGTTGCGTAGATCGGCATCAGTATTTAGTATCTGGATAGATCCTATTATTGATTGCAAAATCTAAACTCGACTACTTGTTAGTTGTTTGTTAGATAGATCTAAACCCGACAAAGGAGTTTATTAGATTAAACAGAAGAGCCTTTGTCTAACTCATATCAGTTGGATTGAATAGAGTTGATACCGAACAGATTTGTTGTTCCTTTACTGTTTGGAATATGAACCAAAGGAATTGTTCCAGTGCGTGCACTTATTAAATGTTGGAAGCGCAAGGATACTAAATAAACTAGGTGAACTATAGGTTTATTTGCTTGGTCTCAACTATACGAAGTTAGGTTGATTTTGTATAGCGGCTTAATTCTGAGAGTATTCAATTCTGGAATAGGTCCCGGGGTTTTTCTGCATTTGCGGTTTCCTCGTTAACAAAATCTTGATGTGTCATTTACTTTTGTTTTCCGCAATTATAATTGTTGTTATTATAATTTAAAGTAAATTACACAAACGTTACCTCTGTATTACTTGATAGTGATCATATAGAGTTTGGTTAAGTCCGAACCTATTATCAAGTAATCACACTTTGATTGTTGTATTGTATCGATCTTGTATCCATAGACAATCACACAAAGTGTGAATACCGATTCGTTGTATTGTCTCGACTCAGTCCATAGACAATCTCTTTCGGTAAGAGGACTTATAGATGGAAAAGTTTTAGATTGAGGTATATTTGGGTACCCTCGTCTTTTGAGTTTAAAGGAATTACATTCATGATCTTGTTTCATGAATCGGAAGGGAAATCAATAGGTTTATTGGTCCGGTTATTCATTGTATATTCTTTGATGACCAATATGTGTGAGTTGGTGGAACCGATCTTAACTCGGGTTATGTATCTTGGTATAACCGATCTCTAGAGCTATGCATTAATTGTTGGTAATTAAAGCATATAAAACTAAAAAACTTAATTATAAGATTCTTAATTTATTTCGGCACAGGATCACCTTGAGTACCAAGGAATATCTTTGAACAATAAATGATAAGAGTTACTGCTCGTGTTCAAAATATGTTGACATGTTTTCACTGCAAATCCCATTTCGTATTTACATGGATTTGCTTCTTGGAATCGGTTCTACCACACTTCCAAACAAGTTTAGAATTGGTTCTACAAGTATTCCAAGACTACTATGTGATTGGTCATACCAAGTCACAATGGTTAGTTGTGATCGGTCCTACCAAGTCACATACATGGGTTCGGATCGGTTATACCAATCACTAGGATCGGTTCTACCTAAACATGGTATCTACTTGTGATTGGTCACACCAGTAGCTAGGATCGGTTACACCAATTACAAGGATCGGTCACACAAATTACCAGAATCGGCCACACCAATTACAAGGATGGATCATACCATCTCATGGTGATTACTTAGGATCGTTACACCAATTAGAAGGACCGGTCATACCAAATCATAAGTCTAGGTATTGTAGAATAAAAATTAGTAATGTGCATTTACTAATTGGAGATTTTCTATGAGAGATATTGGACAAGCATTTATTGGAAATAGGAAAACAGAATTTGGGCATTCATTGCATATCTTGAGAATATTTTCGGTTTTTGAAATTCCTTGGTGTCCAAACATCCTTGGTTTATAAATACCTAAGTTTGCATTTCTAGCAAACTACCCTAAGATCCAGGCAAACTTCATTTCTTGTTGATTCTGGTGGAGCCATCTATTCGGAGAGGAAAGTATCCTAATTAGGTGAAATCTCTTACGACCGCTCGTTTAAAGACTTCTGTGGGATCAAGAAGCTCTACGAGTACCGTTGGTGGGAAACTAGATAGTTGCAGTGTTATTAGTTTTCGATCTGAATTGATTGACTAACGGTTGTTGAAACTTTGATTGCACCTAGTTTGTTTATTCTTTAGAATCTTCTCTTCTGATATAAGATTCACTCAAACTAAATCAAAGTATCAACGGGATCTTAGAACTATTGTTAAATCTAAAGACATCTTGTGATAATCCATTGTTAACAGATTTCGTTCTGTGCCTGATTGATCACAAGAAATTCATGTGGTGTTGTGCAGGTTTTTGAAGGCAATAGAAGATTTGAAGACAAAGAAGAATTCTCATTAGTTTTCGTATCTTATGGATTTAGTGCACAAACCTTGATCAGCTGGGATCCAACTAGAATCAGTTTATCTTTGATAGATCTGATTGATTAGTTGCATGATATCGGCATTCTCTATATTTATCTTCGAGACGTGATTGAGTGCGAATTTATACTTGACTATTTCGGTAGTTACTGTTCAGATTGATCTATCCAGACAAAGGAGTTTATTAGATTAAACATAAGAGCCTTTGTAAACAACTCATCTTATGTTGTAGCAAGATTGATTAGAGTGGTTAACAAACATATTCGTCCTTTGCTGTTTGGAATACGATCTAAAGGACTTGTTATTCACATGCGTGACTCTAGAAGTCGAAGGCGCAGGGATACTGAGGGAACTAAGCAGCTAGGGGTAGTTTGCTTGGTCTCAACTATACGAAGTTGGTATTAGATTTTGTATAGTGGCTTAATTCTGAGAGTATTCAAAACTAGACTAGGTCCCGGGGTTTTTATGCATTTGCGGTTTCCTCGTTAACAAAATCTTGTGTTGTGTTATTTACTTTACTTCCGCATTATAATTGTTTTATATTGTAATAAAGTAGATACACTTGTGCGTTAATCCTAATCACTTGATATTGATCCTATAGTATTTCGGTTTCGGACCGTAACTATTATCAAGTGAATATCAAGTTGTCGTATTGTCTAGAATTTTTTCATAGATGATCACACTTGGTATCAGACTTATAGGTTGAAATAAAAAGATTGTGGTGTATTTGGGTACCCTTGTCTTTTCAGAAATTCATCAAGTATGAACAAATGTTTATTAAGCTTAGTCATATATATTTCGAGAACGAATTACAAATATAAACTTGACTCAAAATTCTTGATATGCTTGCAATAATCTAATTAGTCATGCGACAAAGTCTCATAGGTAGAAGAATGAATATAACTTGAGAAATAGGTGGTTCAGTCTTCACTTACCTTTTGTTGAAGAAGTTCTCCAAAAGCTTCAGTTGATCTTCGACTTTAAACGGTAGAACGCAGTGATGTCCGATTCTCAACTACACACTTCTATCCTAATACGAGACTTGACTAAATGTATAATAGTGATAAGTGCTTAGTTTACATGTTTAGAATGTCAATTCCATACTTGTTTTAGCTATAATTCTTGCATATTACTTGTTATTATGATTACTTTCTAGTTTATGTGTCATATCAGGTGAATCGTCCAAAAAGGAGCTACAAAGTGCTTAAATGAACAAGGAAGTGGAGTCTATCAATGGAGAAGGGCCAAGGACCAAATTAAACTCATTCAAATCTAAGAGTTCTTAATACCATCATTAATATAACGAGAATACGAAAAGAACGCAAAAATAATGAGGTCATTCCGAGTTCGGACGAAGAAGTTATAGGCAAAACAAGGTTGATACTTGAAGTTACATAGAGAGGTTCGGCTCAAAATTCATCATCTCGAGTCAGCCGAACCTGGAGCTTAAAAATCAAGATTTTCGAAGAGTATACAGGAGAGTGTTCGGCTCAAAAGTAATTTAATCAAGTGAGCCGAACCTAACACTCGCTTGGAGAGAATTTCACTTGTAAGGTTCGTCCGGGAAAGGTCGGCAAGTTATGAGCCGAACCTGACAACTTCTGGGACATATTTGGACGCGAAATTGACTTCTAACTCAAGGAAACACGGTCCCGGAAGGAATCTAAAGCCTAACTTTGAGAGTTCTATGTAAGAAGACATCCAGAGCCTTAAGAAGACATCTTTTATCTCTTTTACTCATATCACAACTTCCATATCAAAACCTAGGGTTTACCACTTTAGGGGGAACCCATTCTTTTGTAATATGAGTAGCTAAACCTTTGATTGATTGAGGATGAATTCAATGTTCTAAGCGTGAAGGTTTATTATTATACAAGTTTGTTCATAGTTCTTATCATCATCGTTTGTCTTTACCATATCTGTTGTTTATGAGTGATTCTTAGAGTGATTTGGGATGCATACTAGATTAGTCTATTGATTGTTCTATTGCTAGTAGAAGTTATGAGATAAGTAATCGTCGATTTACTCTCTACACAAGTAGACATCGCGAGACCTTGCAGAGGAATTCTGTGGAGCTATTGCGAGTAAAGATAACATCAGCAAGTGGACCTTGATCTAAGAGTTCAACTACTGGGATCAACCTAAATTCACAAAGCTTAAAGCGTTCGATTGGATTACACCTTGAGTGATCTACTACTTGGTGGTTCGTTGAATAGAATCTGGTAGTCGAGAACTTCCTTATCCAGTGATAGAAGGAGTTTTGGGGATAACACTGATCTAGCTGTTATTCTACGGTTGGTGATGAATGGTTCTAACAAAGATAGATAAGTATTCTAATCCAGTTAACGCTTGGTAACGGTGAAGGATTCCTTGATAATCTTTCTTTTATTTGTTTATTTACTTTTATTCAACAATCCCCCTTTGTCTTATCTTATTTTGCTATCTAAATAACCTGTCAATTACACAGCTCTCTATGGGAACGATCCTTACTACCGCTATTTTACTAGTTAATTAGTGGGAAATATCTTAATTAATTTGTTGTGGTTACGACACGCATCAACTAGAAATCAAGATATAGTTTTGATCAACTAAATTTGACAACAAGCTTGATATAGCAACACTTGTGAGTTCGACCGAGCAATGCTCTAACAATATCCCCTTTGTCAATTTTAGTGACGAAACTATCAATACATATGGATTAAAAATTAAGCTTCAAAATCTCCTTGAATTCATCATGCTTGATTTCCTTGGTTTCTTCAACTCCTTGAATTCTTTATTACTTGAAGTTGCAATGATTCTGGACGTGATCAACTCAGAATCGTTGTTGTTGAAGATCCGTAGAGATTACCAACTTGAATAACAAATATTCTCAATCGTCATTATACAGAAGCATAATATTATTATCTTTTCCAAAGTTCAATTGTATCACAATTATGAAGTAATACTATGGTGATATGTTTCTCCCCCTTAATCAATACTTACATCTTTTGCATAATAGGTGAAACCTAAAGATATTGATTCACTCCCCCTTACATAATGATTCGTAAACCATGTGTAAGTATCGATTGATTATGCTTTCTTAGCTATTTTTCTTATAAAATTGTATTATTAGCTTTCTTTTATATTTTATGAGAATTGTTGAGCTTATTCCCGAAAAGAACAAGAAATCGTCCAATTGACCACAAAAAAGGCAGAATTACCATTGCATGGGAAACCACTATAGGCGTCAAGAAGCAATCAGCTTAAATCCATGAAGAATTATTGGAGGAAGCCAAACTGAAGGTATCCATTTGATTATAATCGGGTTCATTTACTAAGGGCACCCACTCTTTTACTATGAGGCAGTTAGAATTCAAATATTTATATGGCAGACGATACCATTACTCGGGGCTGTCATCTTCTCCTCCTTACTATAAATATGAACCAGATCGAGTTATCTATCGTTTAAAAATCCAGTTCATTGACGTGTTCGTCTCTCTAGTGCACCAGTCCACTGTGTAGCATAATCACAACGTGTACTTATGGTCTGATGGGCTGAGAGTGTTGTAAGATAATTTTAAGAAGAACAACGAAGTAATGGTAAGAGTTTAGGGTAATGTACGTTGAAATCAGGAATTGATTCTGATGATCAGGAAGAGAAGGACAACGGTCGAGAGCATAATGAGCATAGCTCGAGTTTAAGGGACTGCTGCCATTAATGGCAGCGATGGTAATATCGGAGATGGAGAAGATGCCTGTGATCGATGGTGCTGGGAATGATTACTAAGGACGTAGATGGCTTGGTGGTTGACTGATATTCAATGGAAAGAGTTTGAAGAAAAACAGTTTGCTGATAGGGGTTGAACGAATACCGAGTTTGATGGTGATGTTGCTTTCATATCCATCATTAGCAGTGTCGGAGATTGATGGTGGAGTTCGCTGTGGTTGATAATGATCTGTGATAGTGCTGCAATCATGTCTCGATGATGCTATATGTAAGATATGTTGTGGATGTGAAGTAAATTGCAGGTGGTCTAGAGAAGATATGCAGATGAGATGACTGCAATAATAGTGATGGCCTGGAGATGGAGGAAGGTGATTGGTGATGAAGTCAATGCAGTACAGGCCTGGTTTCTACTGCTGAAGTCGTATACAAGGAGAAGTTTGAATCAGTCGAGAGAACAAGCTAGAGATTGATGAAGATAGTGGTTCGAGAAGGAAACAAATAAGCTTGTAGGGAGATTGAGTTGTTGTCAATGATGGCTATGAATGGCTGAGATGAGACGTATTATTCTTTTCGTCTTACAGTGAACGTGACAAGGGTTACACTGTCAGTTTCACATGACCAACAGTTAAGCTACAAAGTGGGCCAGATCTTCACAGTTGATTGCAAGCCCAATAGGCTATTTAGCCAATATATTTTACACAAGAGAAACTTAGGCGTAGACCCAAAAGAAATAATATTCTCATTGTCAGGCCCACAATTAATTTTTAGTTCCGTGACACCCATAATTATATGAAATTTTGAAAAACGTCTGCATAATGGGTTATGCATCAGGGGTATAATTGGCAACGCAACTTGGATATAACATATCTAAAAAACCGCGCCTTGGAATTTTATAAATTTTATATCGTTGGAAATCTTTTTAAGAGAGCTACACAACGAGTACAAACAACAATATCAATTTTTTGTTTTTCACAAAAAAATCGGAGATGATCATCATTTTAGACTAAAATTTCGAAAACTGACTACATATTTGCTATGCAGCCTCCAAAAGAGATGCATAACATGTTATGCAACTATATTTTTGTTCATGCATCTATTATTTTGGTTATGCAGCCACTAAAATGTTGTATACGCTTGATTCCAACAAAAAAACAGACGCATAACAAATTATGCAACCATTTTCTCGACTGCATAACAAGTTATGCATCTATAACAAGTTATATAGCCATTGTTTAGGTTGATTTTAGTGCCTACAGAAATAATTGACGCATAATGCGTTATGCAGCCATATTTACGGATGCATATCATGTTATGCATTCATTTTCTCGATGCATAAAAGATTATGCAACAAATTTCTCGATGCATAATGCATTATGCAGCCATATTTTTGGATGCATATCAGGTTATACATCCATTTTCTCAACTGCATAACAAGTTATGTAGCAACTGTTTTGGTTGATTTTAGTGGATACTGGAAAAATTGATACATAATACATGATGCAGCCATATTTTTGGATGCATATTAGGTTATGCATCCTTTTTCTCGATGCATAAAAGATTATGCAATTCTTTGTGTACAATTAGCAATCATCGATGTCCAAGACACGACATTTAATTTTATCCCTTGGTTCTTAAACTATCTAAACATCTCTATTTTTTATTTTATTTATAAGCAAGGATGGAACAAAACAAAACTTACAGGACTTCAGTTTGTCCCCCTTGAAATCGCCACACAGGGCAGGAAAGAGCCAAACCGGTGGCATAGACCAAGCCATTTGGGTTACATTGTTCTTACCCCATTGGGCTAACTCATGAGAAGCCCCATTACAAGTCCGATTCACATAATTAAACGATATCGATTGAAAGTTACAAATTAGGGATTTGATATCCTGAAACATGCGTTCTTAAATCTCCCAAAAAAAAACTTTATATTTATCTTCACTATCACTTCTGAGGCATCAGCTTCGATTATAATTCGATCCTTCTTCATCTTCTTCGCAACTCTTAAAGCGTCTATTATCCCACACACTTCTGTTTTTTCCGCTGAAAAGCAAATCAAGTTCTTCGACTCTGCATAGATAATTTGATGAGAAGAATCTCTTATCAAGAAACCCATTCCCCCAATCTCTGAATTAAGATTCCAAGCACCATCTGTGTTAATCTTCAACCAATTTCTAGGTGGGCACGTCCAAAGAGAGGGTATTGATTAATTTTGAGAGAGTCCACAAACCAGCGCACTACAGGAGCCCACATCCATATGAGCCATCTCTTTAAACACTTGCAACATTTCTGATACACAACCACACTTCCCATACATGTCAATTAGTGCACTAACGACCTACTTGTCCTCCCCAAGACCTTGGTTCATCTTCAAAGCTTCCATGTGCCCTATCATAGGAAGGACGCTAGAGATAGTAGCTTAAATCCTTCTGAATGCATCCTATGTAACAATTGCAGTGACTGTGAAGCTAATCCATTATAATTAAAACCCGCAATTAAACCATTCCATGTTATCAGATTAGGATCAAACCCAGAATCCCTCATCTCATCAAACAACTCTTTTGCCTCATCCACGTATCCTTGCCGAGCAGAACCAGCAACTTAAACACTCTAACTAACCACATTTCTCTGACCTATTCTATCAAACAGCATGTGAGCGTCCTTAATTTCACCACATTTCACATACATATCGATCAAAGAAGATTGAACAAATGAATCTGATTCAAACCCACAAACTTTAACTAAACTATGAATCTGTCTACCAAATTTTCAATGCAAACAATCCAGCACAAGCTTTTAGTGCTCTTGGAGTAACAACATTATCAGATAAAATACCATGATTAAGCATTTGGCGAAAAAGCAAAAGGGCTTCACTGAAATGCCGAGAGATCGAACAAGATGAAATCAAAGTTGAAAAGGATAAAATGTCAGGATCAGTAATTGAATTTAAAAGATGGGTTGCATCAGAAACGAGATGATTTTTCGCGTAAAGTGGAAGAAGATTAGTGATGAGATAGGTATCGTTAGAATGTCCTGTTTTGACAATTTGTCCATGGGTTTGTTGGATTCTAAAAAAAGAAATGGAGTTTGATTCACAGTAGAGAAGAAGAAAAAGAAATTGAAGAAGGAATCGTGAAGAAACATAATTTTATAAATTATGGGTTTAGGAGAAAGTTTCTCACAAAAAATGGGGGCGCGCCTGAACTTTTCCGTCCGTGGGTTTCACAGTGAAGAAAATCTTAAAAATGGGTGTGGTAGTAGTTTTCACTTTACACAAACAGAATCAAGGGTGTGGCTATTTCAAGTTTCGGCAAGAGTTTGCAACCTACTTCGACAAGGGTGTGATGCACGGGACATAATTCTTAAGGGAGGTGCACTTTCCTATCTTAGCTAGGTTTCATAGTTAGACAAGCATCAAGGAGAGGTTACAAAACTCTATATATAGGGAAGCTTACATACAATTTGAGATATCTTCTACTCACCGGTTTTCTCCCCATTAGGGGGGAGAACTATCTCTTTTCTTTCTTCTTGTAAATATTCTTTATGAGTTGATATTCTTTTGATTGGTAGGGATGAATTTAATGTTTTAAATATGAAGCTCAATTATTAAAAGTGTGATTCGAGTTTTTAAGTTAATCATTGTGGATTGTTTTTACCATATTGTAGGTTTATGATTGATTCTTAGATTGATTTAGGTGCGCAACTAGATTAATATATTTATCATTCTATTACTAATAGAGAGTTGGGTGATCAGTAATTGTCGTTTATGTCCTACACAAGTAGAGATCGCGAGACCTTGCAAAGGGATTCTGTGGAGCAATTGCAAGTAAAGACAACACTAGTAAGTGGACCGAGCGTACTGAGTTTAACTGATGTGATCAACCTAAATTCACAAACCCTAAAGCATTCGCTTGAGTTACACCTTGTAAGCGAACCTCAAGGCGGCTCAGTTGGATAGAATCCGGTGACTAAGCGTACCTGTTATCCGGTAATACAAGGAATTTCGGGGATAGCTAAGTGTACCTACTATTCTACGGTTGGTGGCAATTGATTCTAACACTAGACAAACGGGTACATTGTTGAGTTAACGGTTAGTAGCGGCGAAGGATTTCTTAATCATCATCCTCTTTGTCTTATTATCCTTTTTATTATTCTTTAAATCAACCAACCCCCCTTCTTTTATACTCTCGCTAATTTAGATAACATATCAATTGCACTACTCCTCGTGGGAACGACCCTTACTACCGCTTTATTACTTGTTAATCAGTGGGAAATATCTTATTATTTTTGTTGAGTAAACGACGCTCATCACTTGGATAGCTCGTGTCGGAGATTTTAGGAAACGGGTTTGCGTGATAGAAAAAAAAGAGAGGAAGTGGCCAGTTTTGGGAGTTCTCTGGCTGGAAACGGAGACTACCGCGACTGCTATTATTGGAGAAGGAGAATAACAAGAGAAGAGGAAGAAGACTTAGCACCGGGTGACGAGGTGACAACTTTTACTTTTTATTTATCTTGCCAATTTATTTTTATGGGTTTTGAGAACCCTATCTCTATGTTTTGCTAAATCTTGGCTAGGATTTTTGGTGAAAACTAATTTGATAATGTAGACTCATCTATTAATACTCATAATAATGATTTAAATGTCTAGTAAAAAAAATGCAATACGCTTGGTTAATAATTGTGAAAAGACGAGGGTACCCAAATATACCACAATCTTTAAATTATCCACCTATAAGTCCTCTTACCGAAAGTGATTGTATGTGGACAAAGTCGAGACAATACAACAAATCGGTATTCACACTTTGTGTGATCGTCTATGGATACGAGATCGAGACAATACAACAATCAAAGTGTGATTACTTGATAATAGGTTCGGACTTAACCAAACTCTATAGGATCACTATAAAGTAAAGCGGAGTTAACGTTTGTGTAATTTACTTTAAATTATAATAACAATAATTATAATTGCGAAAAGGAAAAGAAAATGACACAGCAAGATTTTGTTAACGAGGAAACCGCAAATGCAGAAAAACCCCGGGACCTAGTCCAGAATTGAATACTCTCAGAATTAAGCCGCTATACAAAATCTAAACCAACTTCGTATAGTTGAGACCAAGCAACTAACCCTAGTTCACTTAGTTTCTTCAGTATCCTTGCGCTTTCGACATTCAATAAGTGCACGCACTGGAACAATTCCTTTGGATCGTATTCCAAACAGTAAAGGAACAACAAATTTGTTTGGTAACAACTCTCTTGATTCTTTCCAGATTAAGATATCTCAAGTCATATGCAAAGGCTCTTCCGTTTAAACTAATAAACTCCTTTGCCTGGTTAGATCAATCCAATCTCTATTACCTAAGTAATAAGATTCGGATTTGTAACAATCAAAATAGATCTCAAGAGAACTATTAGGCGTTACCGATCTCACGCAACTAATCAATCGAATAAATCCGATTGTAGTTGGATCCCAACCGATCAAGGTTTGTGCTACACAAAGATATAAGAAACCAATAAGAAATCTTATTTAATCTTCAATTAAACCTGCACAACACCACTTGAATCTCTTGTGATCAATCACGCACAGAACAGAGTATGTTAACAGTGGATTATCACAAGATGTCTTTAGATCTACAAACGGTTCTAAAGATCCCGTCGACACTTCGATCTAGTTTGAGTGAATCTTATATCAGGAGAGAAGATTCTCGGGAATAAACAAACTAGGTGCAATAAAAGTTCAACAACCGTTAGTCAATCAAATCAATCGAAAACTAATAAACTGCAATTATCTAGTTTCCCACCAACGGTACTCGTAGAGCTTCTTGATCCCACGGAAGTCTTTAAACGATCGGTCGTAAGAGATTTCGCCTAATTAGGGTACTTTCCTCTCCAAATAGACGGCTCCACCAGAAAGAAAAAAAAAGATGAAGTTTGCCTGGCTCTTAGGATAGTTTGCTAGAAATGCAAACTTAGGTATTTATAGACCAAGGATGTTTGGAAACAAAGGAATTTTTAAAACCGAAAGTATTATCAAGATATGCAATAAATGCCCAATCGGCTTTCATAATTCCAGGAAATGCTTTGTCCAATATTTTCTGAAATCACTCAATAGAAAATCTCCAATTGGTAAATGCACATTACTAATTTTTATTCTCTAGAGATATGCATTTAATTCCTGGTAATTAAAGTATATAAAACTAACAACCTTAATTAAAAGATTCTTAATTTATTTCGGACCGAAATCTCCTTGAGTAATTAAGGAATATCTTTGAACAATAAAAGATAAGAGTTACTGTTCGTGTTCAAAGTATGTTGACATCTTTTATTTGTAAATCATCTTTCATATTTACAATCTTGGAGTCGATTATACCACACTTCCTAACAAGTTTAGAATTGGTTCATCTGTATTCCAAGACAACTATGTGATTGATCAAATATCAAATCAAATTCATGGGTTCAATCGGTTCTACCAATCACTAGGATCGGTTATACCTTAATATGGAATACTTGCGATCGGTCACACAAGTTACCAGGACCGGTCACATCAGTTACCAGGATTGGTTACGTCAATTACCAGGACCGGTTACCATATACTCATGGTATTTCTTGTGATCGGTCACACCAGTCACTAGGATCGGTTACACCAATTACCAGGATCAGTTACACAAATTACTAGGACCGGTTACACCAATTAAAAGGATCGATTACACAACTCTTTTGTGATCGGTCACACCAATTACAAAAATCGATCATACCATCTCAGGTGATTACTTAGGATCGATTATACTAATTAAACAAAACTAGTCATACCAAATCATAAGTCAGGCATTGTGATTAGTATTACCAAGATACATAACAAGTTATGATCGGTTCTACCATCCCACACATATTGGTAATCCAAAGATATGCAATGAATAACAATACCAATAAGCCTAGTGATTTCCCTTTCGATTCATGAAACGAGTTCATGAATGTACTTCCTTTAAGAAAATGTAAAACATTGTTTCCTAGGATGAAATCTTCACCTTTACCCATACACATAATCACAATAGCATTCATACGATTATGTAGATGTCATATCTACGAAGTTCAAAAGATAAGCGTTATACTTCGTAGTCTAATTCCTTAATACTATGATCATATGATCATGGATCACTACTAGAGTAAAATATTCATTCACCGCTTCGCAGTTATGGTTTCAATATAGCACGACTTGAAAGATACGTTAGGAATGAAAAATTTCAAATCAATATTACTAACCTCAAGAGGAAGGATGATGTCGTCATTGTAGCTCGTTACTTCTTCACGTTCTTCAGGTCTTCGAGTAATACTTGTATGTCTCATATTCCTAGGCTTTATAGTCTAACCAATACGAAGTTGTCTCTAGTACATAATCAAGCGACTCTTAGATGAGTTTTGATTCACTAAAATATGACAACCAAACTTGACATACCAACGCTTGGTGGGTTCAACCGAGCTATGCTCTAACAAATTGCATAAATAGTTGAATTGATCAAATATGCTTTCTGTTTGATGCGTCATGCTTGGATTAAGTTCTTTGACGAGGTATGTTTCTAGATTGATATTTGATACTTTGCAACTTTATATTAGTTAGATAGCTCCATTGTTTATTTATACTTTTAAATTGATGTGCCATGCTTAGTAATATTTGATGTGACATGCTTTGCGATTGATAAATACATCTCTAGAACTATCAACTTAGAAGCGGAGGAAATTACAACGGTGAAACAATTTTATGGAGTATAAGTTTTATAAATTGAATATGAGTTTTGCATGATTAGATTGGTGGTAATCAGATTCCCTAGTTACCATCTTTCTCGTTGCATTTAAGTAATTCTTTTTAATATTATTCTTTTAAATTCTTAATTCTAAAAAAAATATCGAAACATCGTTTCAGGTAATTCGATTAGAGATATTGATTATCGGTATTTCCACCGCTCCCTATGGGTTCGACCCGTACTTGTCACTGTCTACTAGTTAGACGTCGTGCAATTGCGGTTATTTATATATAGGGTTTTCCCAGAAGCATATCAATTACATATCAACTTTTGTTTAAATGATATCACATAGTAAAAGATACTTAGTGCTCATCTAGGAGATTTAAGATACAAGCATCCCCTGTAAATTCCACAGCTACACATCCCACAAAGATATAGCAATTAAGCACATGTTCATTTAAGAACTCTCTACCATTTGAAGTCATTCCCAAGAGAACAACATGAGTGACCTTACTTTGATAAAAAAAAAGGGTTTTGTCGGACATTAACAAATCACGTGGACTTGTATCCTGAACATCGGCATAAATTAATCTCAACGCCAGTTACGAACAAAGAGATAATTTTAATCGGTATGACTCAACATAAGAAAATCTTATGGAGAGTATAGTGCAGTAATGACACAAAAATGTGATCACAAGTAGATCGATACTGCGAAAAATTCTCAGAAAGTTTGTTCTATTTTTAGTTCAAAAAACATAATAGATTTAACTTTTAAGCATATATAATATATCAGTTCAATTCACATAAAGTAAGGGACACATATATCTCATAATAATTTGCAATATATTAAACCAACAATGATTACATACTGCAAGTTCATCTTCCAAAAACTCTAAAATTTAAATAAATAAATTTAAAAATATGCAAGATGAAAATCGTTGGAAATAGCTTGTGTAATCACAATATTTTTGCTATACCAAACCGTAGTTATCCTTCTCGAACACAAGAATTAATTCTCGCAAGAAGTTTCCTAGTACAAGGAAATCCATTCAGACTTTAAACTTCATCTATTTCTTCATACCTTTCCATAACCCCATCGTAAAATATGTCAATGATGTCCTTAATTCGCTGAACTGTTGATAGACCATGTTCGTGGGTTAAGACACCAACCTTTCGATTGACTATGCGAGCAAGTTATTGAGCTTTTGTGCACTCAGAGATCAACTTCTTCTGGTTCCATATCAAGGATTTTAGTTTGACCATCAATAAGATGATTTATTTGCAAATGTAGATTTACAATCTCAACCTTTGAATCATTCTGAGAATTAATTAGATCTTTGATAGACTCAGAAACCCAAGAGTTTTGTTCTTTCCTTACAGCCATCTTTTTCAAAAGGGACCCTTGAAACACACTTCTTTCTTCTTTTACATCTTCATCATCAAGATCAATAGTTTCATGAGGTCCTTTTGAGATTTCCATCTTTTAAGTAGAATGATTATATGACTCAACTATTTATTCGATTAATACTGAGGTTTTCGAATGTATAAGAATCCTATATTCTTATTTATATATAGCATAATCTTAGCCCTAATTGGATACATGAACCGGTATGCAAGCCTTAGTTTGTGAGCCGATTTCAAGTATTAAGGGATATTTAGAAAAGTTTTCAACACATAATATTTACTTAAATAGCATTCAATCTCTTTGAGTGTCAATAATGAGTTTTTTAGTTCAATAAATAATGATTTCCAGAGGGAAACATATTTAGAGCACAAGAACCATTAATCATTCATAATGACAAAAGATCAATAAAACATTAAGGATCTTGGCTCAACTAAAATGTTATATGTTACTTTTCCAGAAAGAGATGAAAATAACTACTTAAGACTTGAGCAACCTCATTCTTCCTACTAGAATTGATATGAGCGCAGTCCTTATAGCTCTCAAGTTAGCTTCAAGGACCAGCAATATTCCGTTAGGCAACAAAGTGAGACACAGTCTCACTAGATGTATCACACGGTGATGCATTGAGGTTTTTCGTGTGTTGATTTCTTCTTTCTCTCTCCTTTCTTCTAGTTTGTTTCTTCATAGGAGATTCTGATCTACCTTCCTCTGTGAGAAGGAAGTTTGATGAGTTCTCCTGTTTCCTGAACCGATCAGTGACACTTGAACGCTCCTTATGTGAAGATTTTTTCAAGGAAAAAAATCTAGAACCTCGTGAAATCCGTTTCAAGAATTGAGAGTTACAAGGAACCAAACTCTTAGAGGTAGGATTTCCGGTAATACCCTATTTATCAGTAGGAGATCTGATACTAGAAGTGTAGGTACTACAGTAAGAGGGTATCTAAACTTATGTAAATTCAAAGAGGATTTCTTTTCATAAGACTTCAGTTTTTCTGCGGAATTAAGATCTATTTAAGTTTCTGACAAATTTTTCACTTCTTCAATTGCAAAAGTATGCAATGTTGTAAGTTTTGTTATACGTTTCTTCCTACTAAACACTTCAACACAAGATTACCTCTTTTACCGTAATGTGAAACATGTGGATTATCAGAAAACATTGTTGGGTCAAGATCTCTACCCAACGGACTCTTCGTTACTGTATTTTTACGAAATCGTTTCTTACCAGCTTCTTTTTCTAAGATCGAATTCTCAATCTTAGGAAATACCTTTGAAGATTCAAAGACAACGTCGGGACTTGAGAATTTTTCACTTATAAGAGCAGTATTATTATTTTTTGAAGAATTTAAGCTATTCTTGAGCCAAGAGGAGATCATATTCGAATTTTTGTTTTTCAACACGAAGTCATTCATCTCTGATGAGTAAGTATCAATTAGATGTTTCTCTCATATCGCATCTTCCTTAACAATATCCTCAAGACTACCAACCTTTTCTCTGTTCATGTTAGTTTCTTGTATGAGTCTTTTGATATCGTCAGTGAGAGAAATGATAATGTCAAAGAGATCCCGCTCTCTATCTAGAGACTGTTGAAGTTCATCATTACACCGAGCCTTTTCTTTTTCAAGTTTTCCAATTCTAGAAGCTTGAAAATCAATAATCTCAGAAGCCTTTTTTAAACTTTTGGTAAGCTCCAATTCAGATTCTGACATGGAACCATTTATGTGCTTGGGAGTTATATCAAAAGAGTCTGACAAGATACGCTTATCTCCTTCAGAATCGGAAGAACCATTCAGGGGGTTAGCCTTTGAGGAGAGTCCCAAACACTTGGCGTAATCAAAATCATTAGGAGATATGTTAGTACGTGAATATAGATTCCTATAGTATTTCAAAACACAGACTTATTAGGTCTTTCGCGTGTTTGCCTGCTCTGATACCAATTGAAAATGCGGGGGTACCAAAATACACCACCAACTTTTTGTTAGGCAACCTGTATGGATAAAACCTAAATACAGTTCTGAGAGTTCAACTTAATGAATCTCAATCGAGGAATAATATTCAAAGATATATCTCTTCCCCCCACAATCAGAAAGTTTACAGAAACTAGTCGGTGAACCTGATTTACGTGTGAGAGTACTTGCACAATCCCAGATATCAATATCCAAGAATCAATCAAGTCATATCCAACAAACAAGGATGGACGTATCTACTTTGATTGATTTGCGTACAACCTGTGATATTTCAATTATAAAGATAAACAATATAATGCGAAAAAGAAATTACACAGAAACCAAAAATTTTGTTAACGAGGAAACCGCAAATGCAGAAAAACCCCGGGACCTAGTCCAGACTGGAACACCAAACTGTATTAAACCGCTACAGACACTAGCTTACTACCAATTAACTTCGGAATGGAATGTAGTTGAAACCGAATTAAACCCTCACAACAATTCAGATATAGTCGCACTTCTTACGCCTCTTGAATCCTAGCAGGACTCTGCGTAAATAATTCCCTTAGCTGACGTCCTTTACAGCCTAAGAGTTGCTTCAAATCAATTGAAGACTTTAAACCAATATGTCTCCCATAGATAAGCCTATATGTGATTTCCTTTCTGATCAATGGATCAAGGTGAGACTGAAAATCGATAGCAATAGACAAAGTCTAGCTAACCTCAAAATCCGGTCTTATGCTTCGCGAAGAGCAACCTAGTTTATTATTAACCCCATAAGTATTAAACCTGTGGAATCACAAAGTCTGAGACGAAGAGAATTTTGCGATTTCTATCTATCTTGTTCGAGTGAGCAACTCCACAATCAAACAAGATCAGGATACTCTAACTATCAAGATAAAGATAGTTGGACGTGGCTTCACGAATCCCTAGGTGAAGTCTTTTTAGTCGCTAAACCCTAGAAGGGTTTGAGGGAGAGGATGACTTTAGTTTACAACTAGGACACACAAAGAATAGTGTCAGGGATTCAAAAATCCCATATGCTTGAGGTTCCCCCTTATATAGACTTTCGAAGTATAGGTTGCTTTAGGTTTAAGCTAAGATAGCTTTGGAACCAAGCAAGCAATATCTACTGTTAGATGAATTTTTGAAATGAGATTAACATACCAAGATATACACTCTGGTTAGGATGAACCATAACCGAGCCATGTATAAAGACATTGTCCATGGACGGTTAGCCAAGACTAGCCGATTAAACCATAAGCTTAATCATTTTCATGTAACACTTAAGACTTTGAGCTTGAGTCACAACCATAGGTTATAATGTGATCAATCATGTCTATATAGTATTTTTAGAGATTTATTCAAATGCCAATTATCTCACAGAAATAATTTTCGTAAATCTCGAAATATTCGACAAGGTAAGTACGTGTACTCTACCTTTTTCGTTACTATTTTTGTCATGGTAAATGTACCGGGTATGTGTACCCTTAAGACAAAAACGAGTTCAGGAACTCATAAAAAAAATCCGGTTTGCGTACCGGGTATGTATACCATTCCGGTTTCAAAACCAACAGTTCATTTACGGTATGCATACTGGGTATACGTACCATTCTTGGTTCACGAGCAACAGACTTTTTATTGTATGGATACCGGGTATGCGTACCAAAAAGTTGTTGTCGACATATAGCTACACCGGTACGTGTACTTGGTACATGTACTGTGGCTCCGGACCTATAACAGTTCTCCCAGTATGTGAACTGGTATGCATATTGTCATGTATCCAGATTTACAATAGTTCTATATTTCTCTCTAGATCAATTTGAAACATTCCCAAATAACATCAATGACACATATCACTGTTCTAGGCTATTTTCAAATGATAATCTTGAATCACGATTAAGATTATGAACAATAAATTCTTCTTAACTGAAATTCATCAAGTATGAACAAATATTCGTTAAGCTTAGTCATATATATTTCGAGAACGAATTACCAAGATAAACTTGACTCGAAATTCTTGATATACTTGCAATAGTCTAATTAGTTAAACGACAACGTCTCATAGATAGAAGGATGAATATAACATGAGAAATAGGTGGTCCAGTCTTCACTTACGTTTTGTTGAAGAAGTTCTCCAAAAGCTTCGGTCGATCTTTGCCTTTAAACGGTAGAACGCAGTGATGTCCGATTCTAAACTACACACTTCTATCCTAATCCGAGACTTGACTAATTGTAGACTAGAAATCAAGATACAGTTTTGATCCACTAAATTTGACAACAAGCTTGATATAGCAACATT
This sequence comes from Papaver atlanticum, assembly GCA_023531105.1. NCBI lineage: Eukaryota > Viridiplantae > Streptophyta > Magnoliopsida > Ranunculales > Papaveraceae > Papaver > Papaver atlanticum. Next base: position 3,668,102 of record JAJJMB010010308.1, on the reverse strand, counting down.
TGTGAGTTCGACCGAGCAATGCTCTAACAATTGGTTTAATGTATTTCAAAGTCTTATGAGATATATGTGTCCTTTACTTTATGTGAATTGAACTAATATCTCATATATGCTCAAAAGTTAAATATATTATGATTTCTGAACTAAAAATATAACAAACTTTCTGAGAATTTTTCGCAGTATTGATCTACTTGTGATAACACTTTTGTGTTGTTACTGCACTATCCACGCCGTAAGATTTTATTATGTTGAGCCACACCGATTAAAATTATCTCTTTGCTTGTAACTGGCATTGAGATTAATTTATGTCGATGTTTAGGATACAAGTCCACGTGATTTTTTAATGTCCGATAAAATCCTTTTTTTTCATTAAAGTGAGGTCATTCATGTTGTTTTCTTGGAAACGACATCCAATGTGGATAGTTCCTAAGTGAACTTGTGCTTAATTGTTATATCTTTGTGGGAGAATGGATGTGGAATTTACAGGGGATGCTTGTATCTTAAATTTCCTAGATGAACGCTAGGTATTTTTTACTCTGTGATATCATCTTAATTAAAGTTGATATGAATCCTTTTAAGTCTTGAAATATCTTTTGATTGAATTCATTACGATCCCGTAATTTTCTTACCTTTGCCAATTTTTATTGACAAAAAGGGAGAGAATTAATTAGTAGTTTCCACTACATACATATGGTTTACAGATCATTATGCAAGGAGGAGCAAATCAATATCTATAGGTTTCACCTATTATGCAAAAGATGTAAGCATAGATTAAGGGGGAGAAACATATCACCGTAGTAATATTTCGAAGTTGTGATACAATTGAATGTTGGAGAAGATAATAATACTATGTTTCTGTATAACGACGATTGCGAATATAGCGCCCCCAAAGCTAGCAGATGATTAATCCAAGAATTTAACTATAAAATGAGGCACTAAGGATCTAAAACCTCAATTTTAAGAATTAATTTAGAAGTTCTAAACAAAGATTTACCCGAATCTACACCCTCTCTTAAATAAATACAAGAACTCCTCTCTGATGATTATATTCAATAGTGAATTGGTTTACAAATAGAATATAAACACACAAAAAACATAGCGAAAGCTAACCAACTAGAAGAACCAACTCCTCGAAGCTTTCATCTTCACGCGCACGTCTTGATCTGTCTCTGAAACTGAAAGTGGGAATTGAGTGAGCACATCATCCCTAAAGGGGTTCCCAGTAGAAATAACAACTAACTTTCAAGTAATCACTAGAATGATTTAAAGACAATGCAGGTTTTGTTGAAAACCGATAAAACACTGAAAACAAATAAAACATATTAAGATAATAAGCTGTACGGAAAATATAAAGTTTTACCAACCAATCATTCGGTACACATTCAACAGAAATAATAGTTAAACGACGTAGTCCTTCGGAGTAGTAAGGCGTGACTCTTGCGGATTCTTCAATGATCATTAAAGCACCCTGAGGTTTGCGGCCCTGTAGTCAGATAAGATTGGTACCTTACCAGTACCTCAATATACGCGCACTCTACATAGCAAGTATCCAAAGAGATCTAATGGTGGTAACATTACAGCCGACGGAAGAACCTATTCATGGAGAGTCGTATCCGTCCACGTTTAGGTCCAACAATCAGACATAAGATTCTCAACATCATTCTCTCCAAACACCAAAGCATAATATAATAGCTTTTAAAAGTAATTTAAAAGAACAGTAAACATTCATGCACACAGAATAGTTACCTCTATGAAAAATAATCCATGGGCTGCTTTTACGCCTCCTATGGTAATATTGGACACCTCAGTAACCACTCAAGGAAACCCTCCGATCCTATGTAATATTGGATGCTTTTACACCCCTACACAAGTGCTTAAAAACTAGATATAAAGAGCTGTGAAGGAACTCATTCTATACGCCACAAAAGGGAATTTCCTCTTCCCATAACAATTATAAAGACAATTGAAACATTTAAATACTTTACAGTCAATGGAAAGAAGAAACTTTGGAAAATAAGTAATTATTCCCAAAACACAGATATTAGTTGTTTTTGAAGATCCAAACCCATCCCAAAGTGTAAAAGAAAACTAGTTTGTATTACACACAAATAATACATGCATACACATATCATATAGTAACAAAGATATGCATGAATTTCACAAAAGATAAATTTGTAAAACAATAATGAATACAAGAGAGTTCGTTATCGATTCCCACCTCTATGATGACAAGCCTCGCCTACCTCGAGATCCACAATCCACTGGTTCATCCTTTGAATAGATCGTTGTTAATAAAGACTAACTGTTAATCACAGAATCACTCTAAAGATTATCCAAAAGGCTCATAGCATAATCTCATACAAGTCAAGTTATAGGTTAAGTGAACTATCTAATGGTTCTAAGCCCATTTATGGTTCTACACCTTTTCATTAGAAACCTGTTTTGAGGCATACTGGATTTTTTCGAGGCATACTAAATAATGCCAAAATAGGGTCACTAAATAAAAAACAACATCACCCCTTATCCACCCTTTTTGATAATGGCGTAACTACCCTTACATAACTAGTGTTAATGATTATGATTAGATTTGATTAATTAGGAATTTTAAGGATTGATTAAAAATTAAATTATTAGTGGTAAATTAGTAGAGAAATCAAATTTATGTGAGAGAGTTGGGATTTTTGAGAGGAAGAAGAAGAAGAAGAAAAAGTGAAAAAAACTTGGGTTTTGAGATTTTAGTGATTTGAAGTGACCAAAATGTGTGATTCAAATCAGAGGTAGACTTCTATACGAGGTTTAATGTCCTTTTTATAAGTTGAATCTGTCAAAAAATTGAATTTTTAAAACCCAGATCTACTGACCATATGAATAGTTCGGCTGATAACTAATCAGCCGAACTTCACTCTATAACTGACGAAATTTAGGTTCAGTTGATTCAAACAAAATCTAGCAAAGTCACATCAGCCGAACATAGTGTTTCTCTAAATCATGCGCTAGGTTCGGCTCAAAATTGATATTCCAAGATCAGCCTAACTGATTTTCTGAAAATTTAAAACGAAGAAGAAAGCTAGGTTCGGCTGATTCGAAGAAAATCTAACAAATTCGCATTAGCCGAACATAGTGTTTCTCTAAATCATATACTAGGTTCGGCCCAAAATTGATATTCCAAAATCAGCCGAACTGATCTTCTGAAAACCCTAATTCCATCTTTGAAATCATATTCTATCGATCAAACAAAATAAAATCAATCAAAAACAAGATGGGTTTGTTACAAATACATTCTAAAATACATCTGAGAGCAATTGAGATTTGGATTTCGCACTCCAACATCGCTCACTTCGATTCGTGTTTCCTTTGCTTGATTAATTGCTTGATTGAATTGGAGTCCAAGATATTTAAGTCTAAAGGTTATTTTGATTTTTGATATTAGGTTTTTGAGGATAAGGGCACTCTAGTAATTTAATTTGTTTAAGGATATATAGGTAATTGCACTACCTTTAGACACCCCTTATAAACCCACCCTAGATGGGATAATGAATGAGTATGCCTCAAAAAAATTCAGGATGCCTCAAAACATGTTTCTTTCATTATCTATCTTTAACATAGTTAAGGTTTAAACCAAAGGCTGATTGGACCATAAGTGGTCCAAAATATCAATTTAGGAAATTAAGGTCCATTCTGGTCAACTAATAGTCAACGATAGCGGTCAATGGAGACAACTAACGGTAAACGTCAGTCAAGGTCCAGTCAACTGATCAGAGTCAGGACAAATGGTCAAGTCAAAGTCAGGTCAAATGGTCAAGTCAAAGGCCAACTGGTCCAGGTCAAGGTTCACTGAGTCAAACTGATTCAACTCAGTCAGATACACTGAGTCAGCTAAGCTGACTGGGCTGACTAACAGGCCAATGCTTATGCCAAAGCCCTTGCACGGCTAAAAGAAACGGTTGCACCATCATGGTGCAACAACAACACACAACCTGTCAAGACATGAACCAAAAAGCATTCTTAATTCTAATAACAAAAACACACAGTTTTAAGATCTCTTCATTGATTCAATTCAATCACTTTATTTCCATCTCTAGCTCTAATTCCTATACACCACCAGTTCCATTAACTTCAACAACAGTTCACCACAGCACCATAGCTCAGCCATCATCATATCTCAATATCATTGCCACTATCTTCAATCACTTCAGTTCAACAATACCACTATCATTTCAGAAGCTACCACCTTAACAGCATCTCAATCTTGCACACCCTCTTAACCTTCAACAATCAACTTGAATCTCCACCACTACCATAACTGTCACAACAACAACCCCATTCTTCTACTGACACAACCCAAACATCCTTATTGTTCTTTTCTCTAATCCACAACCCCACCAGTTACATCTTCCCTGCAATTTCAGTAACACAAAACCATTCACTTCCACTTCAATTCTGCAGTTACACTTCACCACAAGTTACACCTCTTCAAAGATTCTTCCATGTATAACATTCATCTAATTCCATTTCTCTAATTTCAGTCCATCACAAGCACATCCTAGTGTTCATTAATATCAACTTGCTATACTAATTCTAACACACACACATACACCTCAATTCTTAATTAAATAATAAACTCAAAAGACTTAACAATAAACAAAACTCTAAATTACCTTGATTTAACTTGTTCAAGCCACTGAGATCAATTCCTCTTTATCACAGAATTCAACTAGCCATCTCAACAAGCTTCATAACCAGCATCAGTTCTTAGTAAATCCTAATTTCATTCCCAGATCAAGACTTCTCTAAATTGAACCCAAAACAACAATCAAAATCTTCAATTACATCAAACCCATCCTTTGATTGTCTTCTATTCCTTATTAATCGAATTTCCAACCGGTTAAGAAACCCTAATTCTATATTGGGGAAGAACAGAAATCCTAACTCTTTGATTCTTCATCAAAACAACTTCATTCAATCAAACATAAACCCATCTCAATTCCTTCTCCTAGACACCAATTCCATCTCTTAATTCTTCTCTGAGCTTTTCGTATAAACCCTAACTTCTAATTCAATTCCTCTTCGAGTCTGAATCAACAACAAACAACGACACCATCACTATCAACTATTCCATGATCTTCTCCACCTCCTACCGATCACAAAGCTTCCTTTTAATCTCTCAATCGCACGCAGAAGAAGAAGAACATGAGAGAAAGAGAGAGAACAGATAAGAAGAAGAAAGAGGAAAAGAAAGAGAAAATGATCTCTCTTTGGTCCGGTTAGGGGATAAGACCGCAAAAATACTGAGGCGCCCAGAAGATTGGATAAGGGCATCCAAGTCGGTCCAAAGTTTAAAAAAACCATTTTGCCCTTCAAACTAATCCGATGATATCTTCTTCGTCTAATATCCGAGTGACACGTTCGAGTAGTCCATTTCGCATAACTTTTTGAGATCTCTAGTGATACTAGTTTCATATCTAAATTAAAGTTAGATTAATTTCTATTAATTAAGGTTCATCTCTAATTAATCGAGTCATTAGCGGCTTAGTCGTCTCTTGAGTGGTCTAATAACGTTGACGAGCTTGAGGGTCCTTACAGAGAATATATGTTTTCAAAGTTGTTATCGCTACAGATCTTCAACAACAACGATGCTGAGTTGAACACGTTCATAATCATTGCAACTTGAAGTAACAGAGAATTCAAGGAGTTGAAAAACCAAGGAAATCAAGCATGATGGATTCTGGAGTTTTGAAGCTTTATTTTTTAATCCATATGTATTGATAGTTTCATCACTAAAATTGACAAAGGGGGAGATTGTTTGAGGATTGCTCGGTCGAACTCACAAGTATTGCTATCTCAAGCTTGTTGTCAAATTTAGTTGTCAAAACTATATCTTGATTTCTAGTCTACATTTAGTCAGTCTCGGATTAGGATAGAAGTGTGTAGTTGAGAATCGGATATCACTGCGTTCTACCGTTTGAAGGAGAAGATCAATATGAGCTTTGGAGAACTTCAACATCTGTTGGAAACAGTGCACAGAAAATCAAATCATACAAAGGAAAATCTCAAACAGCTGAGTCGCGGACTAGGTCGCTATCTTTAAGGTGTTTCGCGACTCTGCCTCTTGATTGTGCTAGCAGTCAACTCTTGTCAAAAATCCTATGGGATAAAACAGCTGATAACTCTCTTGTTCGATTTCTCTTCACTATGAGAAATCGAACTAACAAATACTCTCTCTAACACTTGCTCAAAACTCAAAATAGATGAAAAACGATGATTTCATCTTCTCCGGAAACTTTTCTTATATAACTCAAAAGAAATCAATACGGTTTTAGTGAAAATAAATTTCGCAATAAGTGCCCACTGAAAATCCTCCATAACAGTCATAAAACGGCAACATTATAACTACCAATAAATTAATATAATTAATTAGGGAATATTTAGTTGAAAAACAGTTTTGGAAATCAAGAGTTAAAACAACAAAAAATAAGTTTTTGGATCAGCAGACCTCCCAAGACCCACAAGGCCCCGCTCTCCCGGATTTTATTAAATAATGTAGATGTATAAATATACCTAGTCAAATGCCTGGGGTGAGACTTGAACCCAAGTCTATAGTGTGGGAGCCCAAAATTATACCATCACACTACTTCTCTAAGTTTGATATAATATTACAAAACTATGTTTTTAAATATATATCCCAACAGTCCCCCACTTATATTTTAAAAACATTGAGCAAGTGCTATATAGTTGTGCATAAGCAAATGTTCCTTTGGACTTGAACCTCTACATAGTGTTATACTTTCAATTAATATTAGATTATTAGATTATTAATATTAGATTATTCAACACACACAACTATATCTAGAGTAATGTCCTTAAGTTTGCACATTAAGGCCATGTGCTTATCCCTTTCTTAACGAACGATCTAGAGAAATTCCCAAGTTCTCATAGAAGGTGGCCACACCTTCACATTCGTATAGGTGAGTCTATCAAGAATACTCATGTGTATCCCACTCTAACTTAAGAGCTATAGACATCATTAAGAGTTTAAACACTCAACCTGTTTCCCACTTCAAGATATCATGTTATGGGAATGCATGACTCTATCATATCATTTATAACTCCGTCTAGTCCCTTTGAACCTATTTCTAGGTTGGGTATCCATTAAAAATGACGTAACTTCTAACGGGAAAAAGTCCCATGCTTTTGGAGGTAGTCCATACCTTTTTTTTTCTAGTCCTTTCGTCAAAAGATCAGCTAAGTTTCCTTCAGATCTTATATGATCTACTCTAACAACACCAGTTGTGAGAAAATCTCTAACGGTGTCGTTCTTTCGACGTATCTGTCGATTCTTACTATTATTATAGCAGTTCTCTACTACTCCGATAGCCGCGGTACTATCAGTGAATCAAAGTGGTTGGTATCGGTTTTTCCTATACAGGAATGTTTGACAACAGACTTTTTAGCCATCTTGCCTCTTCACTAGCTGCTGCTAGTGCCATCAATTCAGACTCTATCGTAGATTGGGCTATTTTTTTATTTTATTTTTATTTATTTTTAATAGGAAAAGATGTTTATTATTTAAAAAAGAAACTACATGGAAGTTTTATCATGCTGTATGAGGGTAGATACCCAGTCAGGAACAGAGTGTGAGCATTGAAAACAAATAATTCGAGATCTAGCAAATTTAGCTAAAGTGTCTGCTAAATGATTTGCATCTCTATGCACATAAGTACAAGACCAAAAATTGAAAGAACTTAAAATATCTAATGCATCTTTAATTAAATTATAGGAAGTCCATTTCACAGCTGTCTGCTTCCCATTTAGAGCTTCAATCACATTCCGACAATCTCCTTCCAATTGAATCTTTGTCAAGCCTTTTTGTTTTGCCCACAAGACTGCTTCCAAAAGTGCACGAGCTTCCGACTGCTCCGGATCTATTGCAATAGATGCACCTCCTCGCAGTACATCGCTGTCACCTGTAAAAGATCTACATATTAGACCCCATCCAGACATAGTTTTATCATCAATAAAAGAGGCATCAAAATTAATTTTGATCAAGTCACCAGAAGGAGGTGACCAATAATGCTGAACTAGTCTAGTATTTTGTTGATAATGTGGTTGCACAAGTAAGGAACGTTTCCATTCATTCATCTGCATAATAGCAGAATTAGCAATGGCCTCAGCATTGAAATTTGCATTATCAAAGACTTTTGCACATCTGGCTTTCCAGATATGCCATATGCAGAAAGCAGCAGATTCATATAAAGTGAAATCAACAGGTACGTTATTAGTTCCTGTTTTAAAGAAATTGGAGAACCACTCCTGCAGATTATTATTCATGAGTTGACCTAACAAGGAACTATTAACTTTGTTCCACACATTCCTAGCAACAATGCAATCTAGGAAATGATGCTGAGGATGTTCAACATCTTGTTCACACATAGGACAAGTGTTGTTCTGATGAGAAGTGAACCTAGCTAGCCTAGATCTTGTGGATAAGCAATTATGAAAGAATTTCCACATGAAATGATGTACTCTAGGTGGTAATTTATGTCTCCAAAAGCATTTCCAATTAATTGACATATTATTCTTGCTGGGGTTTGCACTAAGGTTTTCTTGCAAAATTATTCTATAAGCACTTTTAACAGTAAAGGTACCATTATTACTTGGTTCCCATCTTAGTCTATCTGCCCCTGAGAAGGGTATCCTAATGCTCTTAATTCTATCCACAGTATCCCTGTCAAAAAGAGTTGAGTACTCATATTCCAGCATTTCAAGTCATGATCTATTAACTGACTGACATAGATCATATTAGAAGAATAGAAATTGGAAGATGGAGGTTTATGCATATTTGGAATCCAGATGTCCTTCCAAATATGCACAGATTTCCCATCTCCAATCTCCCAAACATAAAACTTTTTAACAAACTCCAAACCTGTGCAGATTCCATTCCATATCCATGATCCCTGCTTAGAAACACAGTCAGTTAATGGATTAGAATTAACAAAGTATTTACCTCTAAGAATGCAAGCCCATTTATCATCAGGATTTTCTATTAGTCTCCATGCTAATTTAGTTAAGAGAGCCATGTTGAGAATATAAGTTCTCCTAATATTTAAGCCACCTAATTCTTTAGGCAGTGCAATGTCTTTCCATCCTTTAGGATAATACCCTTTTTCATTATCTTTTTTCCCCCACCAGAATCTCATCTGCAAACTATCCATTTTATCTGTCAATTCTTTTGGCATAAGAAAGATAACAAGATGGTGACTTGCTAAGCTATCTAAGACAGACTGATTCATGACTGTTCTACCTGGTGGTGCTAAATATATTGGTTTCCAGATTGCTAATCTACCTTTTGTGTTATCTAGCAAATGTGAGAAAGATTTTATTTTTATTTTCTGAAGAAGGAGAGGGACACCTAAATATTTCTCATTTAGTGACATTCTCTTAATCCTAAGGATGTTTGATATCTCATTTTTTATATTGGTAGGCACCTTAGTACTAAATGTTATGGCAGATTTCTCAAAGTTCATAGCTTGACCAAAGAATTTGCTGAACTATTCTAGTAATGAGGCCAAGTTCCTAGCATCTCTAGTTCTAGCCTTAATAAATATTAAACAGTCATCAGCAAAGAACAAGTGAGAGACAGAAGGACAATGTTTATTAGCCTTAAAACCATGAATAAGATTAGCATTTTCAGCTTCAATCAAACCTCTAGATAATTCCTCCATGCAGAGAATAAACAGATATGGAGACAATGGGTCTCCTTGTCTCAATCCTCTTTGAGGATAATACACTTTACCTGGTGCACCATTCAGCAAGATAGAGGTAGAAACAGTAGATATGCATTGATTAATCATGTAACACCAATCATCTGAAAAACCAAACTTCTTTAAACATTCAATAAGAAATGACCACTCAATCCTATCAAAAGCTTTTGACATGTCCAGTTTTATAGCAACACATCCATCTATGGCCTTAGTCTTTTTCATGGAGTGAATTAGTTCATGGGCTATAACAATGTTATCATGAATGAGTCTACCAGAAATGAATGCAGTTTGGGCTGGAGAAATGATCTTATTGAGGACGCATTTCAATCTAGAAGCTAGCAGTTTAGATATTATCTTGTAAGTAACATTACAAAGACTTATAGGTCTAAAGTCAACAGCACCTTTAGGGCAATTACTATTAGGGATCGAAGTAGTGAAATTATGATTTAACTGTTTTAAAATGTGGTGAGTGTGAAAGAAGGATTTCACCATCTTGACCACTTCAGGACCAACAGTATCCTACATTAGTTGGTAAAAACCAGGTGGGAATCCATCTGGTCCTGGAGTGGTCCAAGGCTTCATTTCAAAAACAATTTTTTTTTTGATTTCATCACTAGAAGGCATAGATGTTAACATAATGTTATCTTGATCAGAGATACAAGCATTTATGTTTCTAAGATAAGGATCAGCACATGAAGGATTAGAGGTTCTACTCATACAACTAAAGTGTCTAAGTAATTCATCTTCAATATCCTTTCTATCATCTAGCCAAATACCCATGTTATTCTGCAAAGAATCAATTTGGGTCCTTTGTCTCCTAAAGTTTGCTTTTTAATGAAAATAAGCAGTGTTCCTGTCATCTAAAAGCATAGCCTCATCCTTACCTCTTTGTTTCCAAAAGTCTTCTTCAATATCATACCATTTTTGTTAATTCTTCCACTATAGAAGCATTTTGAACACTATTATTTCTAGTAATTTCAGCTAACTGAGATTCAAGATTAGCAATCTGAGAATTAATATTTCCAAAATGATTATAGTTCCAAAGTTTAAGAAAGTGCTTGGTATTATGCGGACAATTTGCTAGAGTATAAGCATCAGACCTAGGAGTATTACTTTTCCATTCAGATTTAACCAGTTCAGAACAAGATGGGTCTCTAAACCAGGCTTTGTTTACCCTAAATGGTTTTTTAGTACTACATTCCTATAGCGCCCCCTAAGCTAACAGCTGACTAATCCAAGAGATTAACTAAATAAAGAGGCACTAAGAATCTAAATCATAAACTTACGCATTCAATTAAGAAATCTGCTAGAAAACTTAACCCAAAAACTAGCCCCGCCCTGAAATATACATATAGACAAGAACTCCTCTCAAATGATACATATACAATAATCATTTGGTTTACAAATAAAATAAACAAGATGATAAACATATCCGAAGTTAACCAACTAACGGACTCAACCCCTTGGAGCTTCTGCTGCGCAACTCTGATCTGTCTCTGAAACTGAAAGTGGGAATGGGTGAGCACATCATCCCTAAAAGGGGTGCCCAGTAGGAATAACACTTAACTTTCAAGTAATCATTGAAATGATTTGAAAACAATTCATGTTTTCCCAAAACACAAAAACACAACCAAATCACAAAAATAAACAACCATGGTATATGGACCTAACTCCTTCTTCAAAACAATGAATATATTGGATGTCGACCAATTTCCTTACACATCTAATGGTATACATTGACAATGAAATATATCGGATGTCGACCAATTCCTTACACATCCAATATTATATATTTGTGCCGACCAATTCCTTACACACCAATGTTGGTGTCGACCAATTCCTTACATACCAAATGAAGGAGCGTATTCTATATACCTCAGATGGTAATGTTCATTTCCAAAACAATTCATAAAGACAAACAAAGCATACAATTCCTTTCCAAGCAATGGAAAGATTAAAAGAATCAATAGTACTTTCGGAATTTAAAATAAAACAATGCATCGAATACACAACTAGGCAATGCATGAATTTGTTAAACATAAACTTCTGTAAAAGAAAACAACAATAATCACAAAAGAGTTAAATATAAATTCCCACCTTTTTTGATGACAAACCACGCCTACCTCGAGATCCACGATCCATTGGTTCATCCTTGAATCGATCGTTGTTAAAATAGACTAACTGTTAATCACACAATAAGTCTAAGAAACTAGCCAAAATGGCTCATACAAGAATCATACAAGTCTATCTAATGTTTCTAAGCCCATTTATGGTTCTATACCTTTTTATTATCTATCTTTAGCATGTCTAAAGTTTACTAATTCAATTAGGTTGGTTATATAATCCAATAGCTAAGTCTTATAAATATCTACAACTTTGTAGAAGGAATCAAAGGCTAAATCAGACCATAAGGGTCCAATACATCAAAATAGGAAAAACTAAACCTAAGCCCAAGTCCACTAAACAAGTCCATTAACTTAAGGCCCAGTCCATCTGGGTCAACTGACAGTCTCTAACGGTCAAACTACCAGTCAACGTCTAAGTTCAGGTCAAAGGTCAAAGTCAACGTCATACTTAGTCAAATCGGTCACGGTCCACTGAGTCAAACCTGGTCTGGTCTAGTCACCGAGTTAACTCAGTCAAATATACTAAGTCAGTTAAACAGATTGAGTCAGATAGACTGACTGGGATGACTAAACATCCTAATCCTATTGCAGTTACAAGAACACAACCAACCTGATTCTATTCATTTGATCATTACACAAACTATCCATAATAACAGAATTCTATAATTTCAACACAACTGTAATTTAAGCTTTACCTGCAAGAGCAGTTCTAAGCAACACTCCTTCTACATCCTGCTACAACAATAATCTACATAGCAGCAGCAACTCCATGTCTATAACTGTTTACACAATCTTCTTTATAAGATTTTCAACACCACTAGCTATAACAAATTCCACTACTAAACCTGAATTCCATAGCTCAATTACAATACCAAAACCAACCACTCACATAACACCAACAACTTCAGGCCTGCAATTCATTTGGAATCACAACACCATTAACAACTCCACCAGAATCTTAACTCCACCTCCATCTCATCTGCCACTGCACACCACCTGCGACTCTAGTTCTTTAGCTACATTATCACCAGGCTCATTTACTGCAACCATCTGAGCTAAACAAATTCTGCAAATCCCTAAGCATTCATCTATAGTCACCATCACCAGCTGCAAAGACAACTATCTGCAAGTCTGAGTACTTTCAGCTAAACATACCCATTCAACCACCACTTACATCTCCGTTTCCATTTAATGTACCTAACCATCTCCTACATCTCAATCTCTTATCACTTGTACTCATCCACATACTGCCAGTAAACAACTTAGTTTCATAACAACACCATTTGATCACCATTCTAAGACAATACACCGTTTATCTCTAGTTCTGCAATTTCAACTACACATACAACAACAACACTTCACCTCAGGTAAACTCATTCACCCCAAATTCAGTTAACACCCTTCAATTCCATCTCATAACTTCATCCACAGCTGCATCTCGATACATTATAACATCTTAGCATATCACCATACCCTGTAACTCAATTACAACCCTAAACTACAACAATACTTCCAGACCGGCCTTAACACAATCATCATGCATATTGTAATCTCAGTTCCTTCAAACAAACCTAAACTATAATTATGAATACATTCCATCTCTGCCATACCCATTCCAATTAACAGCTAAAAGAACAATCACAAATAATCAACAAGGAAACTGAACCACCAAACTGAAACAACTCAGAGACAAATACCTCAATCAGCTTTGCCCAACATTAACCAGATTGTCACCAAAGATAACTTCATCATTTCCTCTTTAACAGAATCAAACCCTAGCTTCACAAATAACTTCAAAATCCTAACTTCATCAAACTCGAATTACTCCTTATCTCTAATCTTAATTCATTCAATCGATCAATACCCATCTCAAATCCCCTTCTTAAAACATCAATTTCATCTTCCGATTCATCTTTGAATTCTTCTCAGAAACCGCAACTCTTGATTCATCTTCAAACTGCTTCAGAACTTCAATTCAGCTACAACCCTATTGTTCTTCATCTAACAACAACCCAATTCACCTCTCAATTCGACACAAATCCTAACTTCAGAAACCCAACGTCCGATTTACAACAGCAACTTAATCTTCTTCTTCTTCGGAGCTAATAAACATCAACACCACCCTTATCTCTTCATCATCATCTTCTAATTCATCTGCTCTAGTTCATCGATTGTCTCTCTCTCTCAAGCCAACTCTCAATCACATGCAGAGAAAGAAGAACAGGGGAAGAAGGAAAGAGAAGAAGAAATAAGAAGAAAGAAAAGAAGAAAAGAGAAACTGAATTCTCAAACGATTCAGCAGGGAATAAGGCCGAACAAAATGTTAAAGGCACACGAGAAACGGATAAGGGCAGCCAGGCGGTTTATCTGAGAAATGACAGCTTTACCCTTCGTACTAATCCAGTAATATCTTCTTCGTCTGGTATCCGAATGACACGTTCGAGTAGCCCATTCCGCGTAACTTTTCGAGATCTATCCAATGGTACTAGTTTCGTATCTAGATCGTTGTTAGATTTACTCATATTAATTATCGTTCGTGTTAAACTAATCGAGTTATTATAGGCTAAATCGACACTTGACTGGTCTAATAGCGTTGACGAGCTTAAGGGTCTTTACAATTCCATTTTGCCAGTAACTAACATTAGGGGACAATGATCACTCCCTAGAACAGTAAGATGGTACAGAGCAGCATTTGGATATAAAGTATTCCAATCATAAGATATCAAAGCCCTATCAAGTCTTTCTATAATCAGTTCATTACCACTTCTCCCATTGGTCCATGTGAAGGGGTTACCTATATAGTGCATGCTAGTAAGGCCATTGTTAAACAACAGAATGTTTTTTTCATTAATCTCAGTTTGATTAGGAGCATTGCCACCTTCTTTTTCACTACTATTTAGGATGAAATTCATATCACCTATAACTATCCAAGGATAATTATTACATTGTCTAATATTCCTAATATGACTCCATTGTCTGTCTTTGTCAGCATCATTTAAGGCCCCATACAAACATGTTAATAAGGAACTATTGTTTTGACTATCTAGCTTGACAAGTCAATTAATCATATTAAGTTGAATATCAAGAATTTGGAGATCAATTCCATCCTTCAATAACAGACATAGTCCACCAGAGAGACCAATAGGGTTTAGGAGGCAAATATTTGGATACTTGTATCTTTTTAGTAGTAAATTCATTCTTTTCTGTTGGTTTTTGGTTTCAGACAAGAAAATAAGGTTTGGATTTTGAGATTTAGTAAGCAAATGTAGATGGTTTCTAGTGTCTTTGTTTCCAAAATCACAAACATTCCATGATAAAAATTTCATGATGTAAACTATTTTCCTATGAGCAGTACAACAAGTAATAGAAGATGATATGTGTTTTTGGCAAATAACTAGAAACAAGCAGGAATGAAAGCAAGAATTGTTTATGAATAAGGAATGCAAACCAGTGGAAAATAAAAGTTTTTGAGAAAAGTGTACCTTATTCTCCCCTCCAGTGTTAGCTTCATGTTTCCCTTTTGTTGTGATTCTTTCTGTAGCTTGTATTTCCAATTGATCATGCTCAGTTCGTATAGGGTTTTGGTTTAGAGTAAGAGGGGCAGTTGATGTAGTAGGTTCAGCTGGTTGTGCCTCTTTATTTCTAGGTCTCTTTCCATCCTAGCAACCACTTCATTCTCCTCCAGATTATTCTCATCTTCATTCAATTTGCAGATTAGAACACCATCCTTTGGTGGGACAAAAGGAGTGTGCTTTGTAATCTTTTTTGTTTGAAGCATTGGCATAGTGTTTCCAGTATTGCCTTCAATATCTTTCTTCTTTCCTTAAACACTTTTTACTCCAAAAAAATAGGGTTTTTTGTGAGCCTTATATAAGAATTCAGCAGCTGCAGAGCAAGCACCTCTTGTGTGTTTGATAATGTAACAAGTTGGACAAATATTACGTGGCTGTTTCTCATAAAAGAATTTGATCCATCTTGTATATCCTGCATTGGTTTTTGCCATAGTACCTCTCCTGAGTGGGTCATTTATATCAATAATAACACACACCTTGACTCCATCTTTATATACTAGAACAACATCCTTTGTCTCAATTCCTATAACCTCTCCCATCATCTTGCCAATTTTTGTTACAGATATAACATTCATATGCTCAGGAAGTAGTTTCTTGAGTTGAATCCAAAAACATTGTTTATTCCATTCCAGGTCATGGTATATAGTTTCAGAATCATAACCATGGAGGATGACCAGATACCCATTGATGCTCCAAGGCCTTGTGTCATAGACCTTTTTGAGAGTATCTTTATCAATGAACTTGAACACCATCACATTAGGGTCTATTTCCACAACCTTCAATTCATTTTCCGGAATAAACCACCATGTAAACTTTAAGTGTTTTTCCACTGCTTTGAAACCCATCTTTCCATCTTCCATGATAATCATGTCCACCAGACAGTTTTCCCATTCACCTTCAGATCCTGGCTCTCCTTCAATTACATCTTGAGCATCTAATTCATTGTCTTCATCCAATTCAATTGCATCTTTCTTGAATTTGGTTGTTAGGTCAAGCACCCGATTACTGTTCTCAGCTTCCATGACTCTCTTCAACAGAGTTATTGAGTTTTGTGTTGTTGTGAGTATAGGATTTTTGGTGTATAAAGGATGATGAAGAATATTATTAGGGTTTCCTTTATTTGCTATAACCGATATACCAAAATTATGAGATAGAGATTTTTGGTTGTTAAGAAAGAATAACTTATTTCTGGTAACTGTATGGCTGAATAATAGTATGCTGAGAAAAAAGAGGATGACTATCCTAGACTTACGATGACTTTTTTGATTCGTTTTTTCCGCTGTTTCCTAACCCATTTTTTATTCTGAGACTTTTTGGATCGATCCTGGGTGAGTTGAACCTTTACAGATTTGATGATCAATGGAAATACATCGGCTTCAAAAAGCACTAGAGCTAACAGAGCAAACGCTGTAATCACAATAACAGTAGCAAACGCCATTTCAAGGGAAACAATCTGCAAACGCATTAGGGGAGAGTAAAAGGATTAGTGCAACATCATTAACATGAAAAACTATGTTTAAACCTATTGAAAACTGTAATGGAGAACTTAAAAACAAATGAAACAGTTATAAGAAACCAGAATGTGAGAAATTGAATGATAGAATTACTGTAACATGATTAGATACAAAAAGATTATAGATCAAAACTCATGGAATGATTGAAATTATTGGAAAGTTATAGACTGAGTTGAGAAACCGATTTGTAGAGACTCTCTCTCCTATGGCAATGCCAACTAACCCCCGTAGATTGGGCTATAATTGTCTGTTTCTTTGATCTCCAAGATACGCGCCCCCAGCAATAGTAAAAACATATCCACTGGTGGCCTTGGAATCATCAGAGAGAGTGTTCCAATTAGCATCGCTAAATCCTTCAAGGACAGCGGGATACCTTTGATAGTGTAACCCTAGGTTTGTGGTTCTTTTTAGATACCGCATAACCCTCTCAATAGTAGCCCAGTGTTCCAAACTAGGATTACTGGTAAACCTGCACAGAACTCCCACTATATACATAATGTCTGGTCTAATACAATTAGTTGCATAACGCAGACTGCCAATTATACTAGAATATTAAGATTGTCTAATACTTTCTCCAGTATTCTTAAACAATTTCACATTAGGATCAAAAGGAGTACAAACAGGTTTATAATCAAAATAATCATACTTCCTCAGAATTTTTTCAATGTAGTGAGATTGATCTAAAGAAATACCACTATTATTTCTAGTTATTTTGATTCCCAAGATTACACTAGCTTCACCCAAATGTTTCATGTCAAAATTCGAACTAAGCATGCTTTTAGTTTCATTGACAACAGATAAATTGGAACCAAATATCAGCAAATCATCTACATACAAGCAAACAATCACGCACATATCATTCTCAGATTTATAGTAGATGCATTTATCACCCTCGTTTATTTTGAAATTGTTTGAAATCATTAAGTTATCAAATTTCTCATGCCATTGTTTAGGAGCTTGTTTCAAACCATAAAGAGACTTTTCTAGCTTACATACTTTACTTTCTTGTCCAGTAATTACAAAACCTTCAGGTTGTTCCATGTAAATTTCCTCTTCTAGTTCACCCTTCAAAAAAGCAGTTTTAACATCCATTTGGTGAATAACAAGATTATGAGCAGTAGCAGCAACAGCAAACAAAACACGTATAAAAGTTAATCTAGGAACAGGAGAATAAGTATCAAAAAAGTCTACGTTCTCTCGTTGCCTAAATCCTTTAGCAACCAGTCTAGCCTTGTACTTATCTACTGTCCCATCAGGTTTCAGTTTCCTTTTCGAAACCCATTTACAACCTATAGGCTTACAACCAAGAGGTAAATCTACTATACGCCAAGTTCCATTAGACATATGAGAATCCCATTCATTATCTACAGCTTCTTGCCAGAAACTAGACTCTGCAAAACTAAACGCCTCTTGTAAATTATAAGGTTCTTCCTCTATTGCATAAAATTCAAAATCAGGATATTTTGTCTCAGTCCTAGCTCTTTTACTGCGTCTAGGTTCAACTTCAGTGATCCTAGTTTCTTCACTTCTAGGTTCAGAATCAGCACTTGGTAAAGTACTAGGTATAGAACCCCCACTATTACCCTCATTATTTCTAGATTTAAAAGGAAATCTCTCTTCAAAGAAATCAACATCAATAGATTCAAGGATAACTCTATTATTAATATAATAAAACCTACAAGCTTTACTGTTTTGAGCATAACCAATAAAAACACATTCATAAGCTCTACTTTCTAACTTATGTCTTTTAGGATCAGATTTCCTAACAAATGCTAAACAACCCCAAACTCTAAAATAAGAGATATTAGGTTTTCTGTTCCTCCAAAGTTCATAAGGGGATATCTTAGTTTTATTATTGGGAATGCGATTCAAAACATGACATGCAGTAAAATCTCTTAATTATTGGGAATAACATAGTAACATATTCAGTGCCTCTATCACTACGAAATCTCTTAATTTTTCTACCATATTGATTTTAAATTTCAGCAATAAAGATTTTAAACTTTTCAATGGCTTCATTCTTATGGCTCAACAAATAAACATACGTATAATTAGAACAATCATCAATGAATGTCATGATATATCTCTTGCCATTTCTAGTTAGGATACCTTCATATTCACACAAATCAGAATGTATTAAGTCTGGAGGTTTTGATTCTCTAACAACAGATTTATGTGAAGTTTTAGTTATTTTTGCTTGACCACAATATTCACATTTTTCAAATTCATTTTCAGAAAAGTCATGGAGGACACCTAACTTGCTCATGTTATTCACTAACTTTTTACCCACATGACAAATCCTACCATGCCAAACATTAAAATTGCAAACCATATAAGCAGAAGATTCAATTTTATTCATAACATCAAGATTAAGCTTAAACATGCCATCAGTAGCATAAACCTTTCCTACAAACATCTTATTCTTAGTTATAGTGTAAACATCATACCCAATAGTTTGATACAACCCATCCTTATTGAGAAGATAGCCGGAAACAAGGTTCTTTCTCATTTCTGGAGTGTGAAGAACATCTTTCAGCATGAGTGTCTTCCCAGAAGTAAACTTCAATTCTACCATACCAGTACCTTTCACCATAGTGGTATGAGAGTCTTCTAGTAACACTTTCTTATCCTTGATTTCTTCGTAACTCTTAAATTGGGACCTATCAAAACAATAATGGCGCGAAGCACTACTGTCTATCCACCAACCATGTAGAACTCGGGATCTGAGACCAAGGCTGTTATAACGTCATCCACAACATTAGCTTGTGCGTTATTCTTTTCCTTGTTAAACCTGCAATTCCTAGCCATGTGGTTTGGTTTACCACAGGTATAACAAAAGAACTTATAATTAGAATTCTGAACATTTCTTGATGGGTGGTTGTTTTTGTTTTGATTAGGTTTTCATTTCTTTTAATTCGGGTTAGGTTTCATGTCATTATTCTTAGGTTTCAAACTCGCGTGAGTTTGATTCTTATTGTTAGAAACAATAAGAATCTCTTCCTTCTTATCTTGTTTCCGAGCTTCTTCCTCAACCCTGAGCTTAACAATCAAACTTTCAAGAGACAATTCTTTAGACTTGTGAAGCAAAGAATTACGAAAATATTTCCAGTTAGGAGGTAACTTGTCAATCATTACAACAACTTGAAATTGTTTATAAATTTTCATACATTCGGTAAGAATTTCATGGGCAATTTTCTGAAGTTCATGAGCCTACGCAACAACTGATCTATCATCTACCATTTGGTATTTCATATACCGGCTTACAACATACTTCTTCGAACCACCTTCCTCAGTATCATATTTTTTCTGTAATGCATCCCGTACATCTTTAGCAGTTTCAAATGTAGAGTAATATTCATACAAATCATCAAATAAAGCATTAAGGATATAGTTTTTGCAATCAAAATCATCATCGATCCATTTGTCAATGGCTTTTTGTTTCTCCTCGGGAGTTTGGGAAACAGTTTCTTTGGCACCACCGGCAGGAGGTGGATCAGCAGCATCAACATCATCAGCAGAGGTACTTGTCTTATCAGCAGCAGGGGTACTTTTCTTATCAGCAGCAGGTTCCATGGTTCTAGGATGAACGGACGACACAATCAAATGCAGCTTCATAAATTTGAGATAAAAGAACATCTTTTGTTTCCATCTTCTGAAATGCAGTCCTTCAAACTTGAGCTTCCTTTCATTCTCCATAGCAAAAACAAATACCTTAAAATTGTTGGAAACAATGCACAAAAAATCAAATCACACAAAGGCAAATCTCAAATAGCTGAGTCGCGGACTAGGTCTTTGAGGTGTTTCGCGACTCTGCCTCTTGATTGTGCTAGCAGTCAACTTTTGTCGAAAACCCTATGGGATAAAATAGCTGATAACTCTCTTGTTCGATTTCTCTGCACTGTGAGAAATCAAACTAACAAATACTCTCTCTAACACTTACTCATAACTCAAAATAGATGAAAAACGATGATTTCATCTTCTCCAGAAACTTTTCTTATATAACTCAAAAGAAATCAATACGGTTTTAATGAAAATAAATTTCGCAATAAGTGCCCAATGAAAATCCTCCATAACAGTCATAAAACGGCAACATTATAATTACCAAAAATTAATAGAATTAATTAGGGAATATTAAGTTGAAAAACCGTTTTGGAAATCAAGAGTTAAAACAACAAAAAAAAGTTTCTGGATCAGCAGACTTCCCAAGACCCCCAAGGCCCCTCTCTCCCAGATTTTATTAAATAATATAAATATACCTAGTCAAATGCATGGGGTGAGACTTGAACCCAAGTTTATAGTGTGGGAGCCCAAAAACTTATACCACCACAGTACTTCTCTAAGTTTGATATGATATTACAAAACTATGTTTTTAAATATACATCCCAACAACATCAAAAGGTAAGTGAAGACCGAACCACCTATTTCTCAAAGTTTTCACCTTTTTATCTATGAGACATTGTCGCGTGACTAAATTAGACAGCACATGCATAACAGAAATTTCGAGTATACTTTATCTTAAATATTGTTCTCGAAATATGACTACTTATGCTTAAGAACATTTGTTCATACTTGATGATTTGGTTAAGAATAATTTATTGTTCATGACTTAAATTATGATTCAAGATTTAATCATTTGAAAATATCCTGAAACAGTGATATGTGTCATTGATGTTATTCAGGAATGTTTCGAATTGATTATTAGAGAGATATATAACTACTGTTAATATGGATACATGACAGTATGCATACCAGTTCACATACTGGGAGAACTGTTATAAGTCCGGAGCCGCAATACATGCACCCAGTACACGTACCGCCGTAGCTATAGTTCGTCAGCAACTTTGTGGTACGCATACCCAGTATCCATACTACAAAAATCCGTGACTCATGAACCAAGAACGTTACGCATACCCAGTATGCAGATCAGAAAAGATTTGTTGGTTTTAATACCGAAAACAGTACGCATACTCGGTATGCAAACTATAAAAGTTATGTAAGTTCCTGAACGCGCTTTTGTCTTAAGGGTATCCATACCCGGTACACGTACCATGACAAAGACATTCACGAACAGGTACATAACATGTACTTACCCTGTCGAATATTTTCAGATGCATCAAAATTATTTCTATGAGATAATCGGCATTTGATCAACTCTCTAAAAGTACTATATAGACCTTTTTGATCATATGTGTGATTCATGAAAAGTCTTAAAGTGTTATATGAAAATGGTTAAGCATATAGTTCAATTGGATAGTTTCGGCTAACCTACATTATACACGGTTCGATTACGGTCCATCCTAACCATAGTGCATATTCTGCTATGTTAATCTCAAGTCAAGTTTTTCATCTAACGGTGATTATTGATTGCTTGGTTCCAAAGCTATCTTAGCTTAAACCTAAAGCAACCTTGATCTTGAAAGTCTATAAAAGGAAAACCTCTAGCAATTGGGATCTTTGAATCCCTGACACTATTCTTGTATGTCCTAGTTGTAAACTAGAGTCGTCCTCTCCTTCAAACCCTTCTAGGGTTTAGCGACTAAAAAGACTTCACCTAGGGACTCGTGAAGCCAGGTCCAACTATCTTTATCTTGATAGTTCAAGTATCCTGATCTTGTTTTGATTGTTAAGTTTCCCACTCAAACAAGATAGATAAATCACAAAGTATCTTTGTCTCATACTTTGTGATTCCACAAGTTTCGACTTGTGAGGTGAATAATAATCTAGGCCGCTCTTCGGGAGTCATAAGACCGGATTTTGAGGTTTGCTATACTTTTTCTATTTCAATCGAGTTTCTACCTCACCTTGATCATTGATCAGAAGGGAAATCACAAATAGGCTTATCTGTGGGAGGAAGATTGGTTTAAAGTCTTCAATTGAGTTGAAGCAACTCTTAGGCTATATAGGACGTTAGCTAAGGGAATCAATTGCGCGGAGTCTTGCTGGGATTCAATAGGTGTAAGGAGCTCGACTGTAACTGAATTGCTGTGACGGTTTAATTCAGTCTCAACTACATTCCAGTCCGAAGTTATGATAGTAGGCTAGTGTCTGTGGCGGCTTAATACAGTTTGGTGTTCAAATCTGGACTAGGTCTCGGAGTTTTTCTGCATTTGCGGTTTCCTCGTTAACAAAATTCTGGTGTCTGTGTTATTTTTTTTCCCGCATTATATTGTTTATCTTTATAATTGAAATATCACAGGTTGTACGTTAATCAATCAAAGTAGATATATCCATCCTTGTATGTTGGATACGACTTGATTGATTCTTGGATATTGATCTTTGGAATCGTCCAAGTACTCTCACACATAATCAGGTTCACGGACTTGCTTCTATAAACATTCTGATTATGAGAGAAAGAGATATAAGCTCTTCGTATAATTCCTTGATTGAGATTCATTAAGTTGAACTCTCGGAATTGTATTCGAGTTTAGTCCATACAAGTTGCTAGAGCTGACAAACCATCCAGAAACCCGCAAGTTGACCTGGCTCGGACCATGAAAACCCGTGCCCGTCTCACCTGGGTCCTAAACAAGCTGGCGCGCGGGTTGGAGAAATAGCGGCTTGTGACAAAACGGGTTAACCCGTCCCGTCCCGTAAATCCGCGGGTTAAACCTGTCAACCCGTCAGCTCCCGATAATTTCCACCGTACGATTATTACATTTAATCCCGTTCGTTCGTTTATGATATAAAACTCAAAAATACCCTAGAAGATTTCATTTTCTTTTTTCCCTATTTTCTTTCTTCTCCTCTCTGCTCTCTGCGCCTCATAGCACCACCTCCATCTTCTTTTTTCTTTCTTCTCAACGTCTGTTCTTCTTTGCATGTATAAATTGAAGCTTACCAATAATGGATTTAAGCTCAAGTAACTGATGTGGGGATTTGTTTCTTTACTTATGTTTTTGGGTTGAGTTTCAGTCGGCTAACTTATGTGGGTTCTGAGTTGGAAATTGGAAGAGAAAGTGAGTGCTTAAGGGTGGGTTTTAAAAGTAGAATATGAAGAAGAAGATTATTATCATATCAATAGTTAAGGTTAATTTCAGTGAAGAACTGGAATTGAGAAATCCAGAAGAAATTAGGGCTTCAATTGAATTTGGGGTTTTATGAAATTGAGAAGAGAATTGAGTTAATGATAAAAGAAGAAGAATAGGGTTGTGATTCAATTTAAGTTATTGGGTTAAGATGTATTGAATTCCTACAATAATTTTTGTCGCAGTACTCTCTGTTTATGATTCCTGAATTTCTCAATCTGATTCTGTTGTTGTTGTTGTTATCTTCCATGGCGGTGAGTCCTTAGGGTTTTATCCTTTACTCTTATTTTCTCTTCCGAGTTTTCAGTTTTGATCAATTGATTCTATTCTGAATTGAATGACTGTTATTGTATGTACTAGTTTGATTTTTTACAATTTGTACGAGGTGGTGGTGCAGAACTGCAGATGGGTAATATGATATTTGAATTCCACAAAACTAGTTAACTGGAAGCTTGTATGTGATTTTGTTTTGACTGAAACTTGTACATGTTTGATTGATTGTAAAAATATAAGTAGAGAACTAGAGATTATATTTACGAGCTTGTAAAGTTATAATTGTGGTTTTGTATTATGTAATCCTCTGTTTTGAACCAGTAAGAATCTTGATCCTTTCATTAAGTTTTTAAATTTTGGTGTGCCAATGTGACTGTTGAATCTGTTGATTGAATTAAATCGAAATATCAAATGAATTTATGAATTAGATGAATGTTTAGGTTGCAGAGAAGGAGCTTTAGATGGCCTGCATGTGGCCGGGATTAGACCATAAATCAGAGGAAACTCTGTCAAATTGGTTTCTGGCGAGTTGACTAACCAGAAACTCGCTAATCCGTGAACCCGCAAGCTTTACCCGTTACGGGCGTGGGTTGAAGAAATGATCACCCGTGAAGAATATCGACCCGTAGGTTTTGGCCCGTGTTAACCCGAACTCGTGTAACCCGTAACAAGCCAGCCCCTGCCCTCCAGTTTGCCAGCTCCACAAGTTGCCTAAGAAAAAGTTGGTGGTGTATTTTGGTACCTCACGTTTTCATATATGACTGAGACGGAAGGATCAACTTGATAGGTTCTGTGTGTGGTTGACAAAAAAAATGAATAATCTTTATATAATTTGTGACGACCCTATATTTTGAAGAAAATAAACGAGCCGTCAAGTTCCGATGTTACACTAGTGTGAAATAACAGGGACAAAATACATCTGCGTGATGGAGTGTAACTGGAATGTTAAAAAAGATCTTAAAAATATTGCGAAGAATAGTTTTACACATACTAGTTTGCACTTTACACATAATGGTTTCTCACAAAAATTATAGTTTTTCTCAAAAGTAAAACGCAAAAAACCATTGCTTACTAAAATAATTATGGCCGTGACCTAACCCGTGATACGTTTTTCAGATTTTCACATAAATTATAAATTTTCACAAAAGTGAAAAACCAAAAACCATTGCCTGCTAAAATAATTTTCTCGGTGAAGAACCGTGTCCGGCGGATGTGGTGATTCACAGGCAGCCTTTGCACTTATGCGGAAAACGCCTATGAACTACCACTTTTGCCTCGATTATCAGTTTTATCAAGGGCTGTGACCCTCGCAAGACTTGCTCTTAGCCTAACTGTCGCATTCTACCAGTAATCAGATGGGCAGTAATCAGAAAATGAAAGCGTAGCCGGTTGGGGAGAGCAGAGAAAGTAATGATGAAATTGGTTGAATAAAGGGGAGAGAGAAAGAGAAAAGGATTGGATTGGGTTCCCCACCCGGCAAAACCACTTCAAATGCCGCTTTCTTGTCTCCCCATATTTCTCTGCCCTTGTTTTCTTCTGTCCCCTCCGACTAAACTGCCCCCTCTGTTAAGTAACGTTGATTTCTCTCTCTCTCTCACGTACATAATTCCAAACAGATTTCCCAATTTATCCTTACTTTCTATTTGTATGTTTCCAATTTATCTTTTCGTGTGAAACAATTCAAATTTGTTGTTTAGGAAAACTAAGAAAAATTATGCTTAACTAAAATTTATACTAGTACAGTGTTTCTCACGGATGAATGAGATTTATTTTTAACTACTTTCCACTTTAGGAAGACTATCAGTCATGCGTCCCTGTTGCATGAGCAACCATAGCACGGGCAACGATGATAACAAATGTTTCAACATTGCAAATAGGGTACTTGATCATTGGGAGGTATCAAAATTCATATATAAAATACAAGATTTTCTAGTTTATATTATATTATATATATGGACTTTGGTACCTTTCTAGTAAAATCTCCATTAACAGCCAATATTTTCTCGTGAATGAGTAAAATTTATCTATTCTAACATAGTATCGAAGTGAGTGGGTTTAACAAAATAAACTAAGATTTGAACACTTGGTTGTAATATTGAGATTTTTAACACTGATCTTTTGAGAATAACATAGTATCATATTCAATGCCTCTATCACTACAAAATCTCTTAATTTTTCTACCAAATTGATTTTAAATTTCAGCAATAAAGATTTTAAACTTTTCAATGGCTTCATTCTTATGTCTCAACAAATAAACATACGTATAACTAGAATATCGTTGCCACGGTGGGGAAGGCCGACCGAAGAAAAACGAAACACTCTTGATTGCATAGTGCGTTATATATCATTTTGTTGTTGGAATGTTACTTTTGAGGCAAAAGTGAAAATATCATTTTTCTTGAAACGGAGTGAATACATTGTTTTATTAGTTGCAACTGAAAATTAGTTGATGCATAAACCAAATATGGCTACACAAAGTATTATGTTTCTTTTGTGGTGGTTTGTAGAATGGATATATACATTTAATTTTCTAAAATTGTGCCTAAAATGATAAACACCTACGATTTTTTCGTAAAAACTATAAATTTGATATTGTTGTTTGTACTCATTGCGTAGATCTTTTTGTAACCTTTCCAACAAGATAAAATTTGTAAAATTCCAAGGCACGGATTTTTAGATATGTTATATTAAAGTTTGCTTTCCAATTATACCCCTAAAGGAATATGATACATAAGAAGTTATAGTAATTGAACTAAAATGGAGGGATATTTTGGTATTATCAAATGCACACTACCTAAATCTTTTTATCAAATTGCAAATTTATGTGAGGTTTCATTTTACAAAAAAGTGGTCATAAAAAGGACTCCCTCCCTTCGGACCCTTCGGTCGGTCGGCCCAATTAGAACAATCATCAATAAACGTCATTATATATCTCTTGCCATTTCTAGTTAGGATACCTTCGTATTCACACAAATCAGAGTGTATTAAGTCTAGAGGTTTTGATCCTCTAACAACAAATTTATGTAAAATGTTTTTTCTTATAACGTCTGAGACTGCCCTTTACTTCTTATACTCAAATAGCCTACAAATATATTTATTTATTTCATTTCCGACTAATATCTCTTACACTCCGTTTAAGCTAATATTTATTATTTCATGTATCACATTTTAAGCATTTTAGAGCCATCCAATAGCATTAGGTACTTGCTGGTCGATACTTATAAGTAATTGATTTTAAGAGAAAATTTCAGTCAATTACATTACCTTATAAAGATCTACCAAGAACCAAAATGACCATGCTCTTGTCATTTACATATCTAGTCAAGTAGACACTAACCGAACACTCACCTAATCTTTCTTGTTAGACTTTGGTTAAAACCCAATAAAAACCACACACACATTTTTACTTTATTTTACATGATTTCTTGATTTGGAAACTTTTCCAAAAATCTACTGAATTCAAAATAAGTATGATGATCAAACTGAACAACCTTATAATAATTAGGTATAGATACTCCAAAACAGATTAATATGTTGCATCTTTGGCTAGACATATCATTTTCTTCCTCGTGATAATTACAATGACTACTTTATTTATTCACTCAGGGGTCTTTTAGGTAAACACGATTCCCATTCCCAAATCAAGAAAAAGTTAAAAGAATTTCTAAGTCAATACACAAAAGGTCCAAGGGTAATTTGGTCATTTAGAAAAGCTAAGAAAACCAGAAATCATCTTTTTGCAAAAGCTAGCCTCTTTTTCTTTTCCAGGACTAGATCCCTCCCTCCACTCGCTTATAATAAATACAAAAACTAAAACAATCTTTAAACTAGATAAGAAATATTTCAGCGGTTGAGATTACTTGTGTTTATTAAATCTTAACCATCAATTAAATATCCTCGTTTTAATCAAAGGGTATAAAAAGAAGATGTCTGAATTTCGGTTAGAATTATAAATATATATATTTATTAGTATTTTTCTTTTTTCTCTCAGCTTCGATTTTCACAGTGATTCAGTAATACTAAGTGAGAGAGAAAGAAAGAACTCAAAAGAAAAACAAATTTGTTGTTATCTGCAAAAATGGAGGGGCCTTAGCTTTCGCTAACAAAATTTCCTCTTCAGATTCAGAAATTTCGAGCTTGGAGTTTAGTTTTTCTTTTCATTTAGTCGATCTTTAGTTTACAGTGACTGATCTAAACTGATTTCTTCAGGTATGAGCTCCACAGAATTTCATTAAGGTTTATGTTGTTTAGTTGAATTTTGAGTTTGTTTCTTCATTTTTATGTTGGTTGGTCTTCATTTTGTGTTTAATGGTGGTTGATTTTAGTTTCTTTTGGTTGATCTCTGAATATTTTTGTGAGTTTTAGCTGAAATTTTAGTGTTTATGTTTTTTTGGGGTTGGGAAATTTAGGGTTAGGGCAGTTTAAAGCTGCATAGACTTTTTGTGATCTCTTGTTAAAGATACTTTTTAAAGATGTTCTTTAGTTCAAATTCTAGTGTAAGCTTTGGTATTGGGGGTTTTTACTTTCCCTTCTTTTGATCAGTATGCATTCCCTTTTTTTGATATTTGAAGAAAATTGAACTTTCTTTTTTCTTAGTAAATTTTTGTTAATGTAGGTTGAATGAATTGTTTATTAGGAGTTGTTGTTGCCTTTTGGGAAGATAAAAATTCTCCAGAACTAAGGATTCTGGTTGTCTCAAATTATCATTTGATTTTTCTGCCTTTGAATATTCTGCCTCGGTTTTAGTTATTTTGCTCAAATGTATAATTTACCTAATTAGAGATAGGTAACACTGTGGATTTTTCAGTTTGTTGTGTGGTTTCTGTAGGTGAATCTTGAATTCATGTGAACAATTATCTTGTTAAAGCACCAATTGTTGATCAGTGTAAAAGAATCTTGAGAGTTTGTCTTGTCAGTTGATAGGATAGGTTTTAGTTGTGAAGGAGTTTTTAATGGTTTTGATTGCGAGCAGGTTAAGAGTGATATTCGAGGTTTAACAGACTTGATGTCTACACCGCTGCACGGTGTTGCGGAGGAGGGGCTGAGTAGCAATGTATCTACAGTGGATAGAATTTCCCTTAACAGCTCGGAACCAAAAGAGCGTAATTATATGGGATTATCAGATAGTTCATCAGATGAGAACTCTGTATTATCTAGCTTATCTGATGGAAAAAAGAGCAATTTGAATCTTAAAGCGACAGAGCTAACACTTGGGCTACCTGGAAGTGGATCTCCTGAAAGACAACAAGAGCTTTGCTTGCTTAGTTCAGGGAGACTTGATGAGATACAACTGTTTCCTTTGCTACCATCATCATCGAAGACAGCTTTATCAGGCAACAAAAGAGGGTTTTCGGATGCAATGCATTTCTCATCCAAAAAATTTTGTTCAGATTCAGGAGTACAATCTACTTCTGTCAAGGAGAACTCTGAATCTCAGCAGCGCTTGCTGAAGGATGGGTCTCATACTATCAGTGAATGTGGTCCTTCTAATAACACTAGCAATAATTTGGCTCCCAAGTGAGTACTTGTTACATTCTTCCTTGGAACGACTTCTAATCACCATGTACAAAGTTGCTGACCTTCTTTCCCTGGCAGGGTACAAGTCGGAATGTTTCCATTGATGAAATCCTCTAATAACTCCAGTAATCCTTCAGCTGCTAAGTGAGTATTTATCAAAATAAATTAGTGAAATTGTTGTGGGTCACCATGTAAACAATAACCATCCTTCTTTTTATGGCAGGGCACAGCTTGTTACGTGGCCACCTGTAAAATCTTCTACTAACAGTTGTATTTCTCCAGCAGCCAAGTGAGTTCTTAAAACAAAATTACTTCCACTAGTCGTCTTTCAGTTGCCAATTACAGTTTTCTTACCTTCTTTTCATGTCAGGACGCAAGTTGTAGGGTGGCCTCCATTAAAATCGTCTAACAACATTAGTAATCCTCCAGCTGCCAAGTGAGTGCACTATAAATTATTTTCTGACTTGGCTTTGGATTCTAGTACTGTGTCAATAACATGTTCCTTCCGTTGCAGGGCACAAGTTGTAGGCTGGCCACCGATAAGATCGTTTAGGAAAAACACATTGGCCACTACTTCAAAAAACAATGACGAAGTTGATGGGAAACCTGGCCCGGGTCCATTGTATGTGAAGGTCAGCATGGACGGTGCTCCTTATTTAAGGAAGATTGACCTGAGTAGTTATTCTTCATATCAAGAACTGTCATCTGCTCTTGAGAAGATGTTTACCAGAGGTGAGTGGTGGTATGGCCTTTATTTATTTTAAGGTCAACAGGAAAATATTCGACCTTTATTTCATCTTGGACATTGTTGTTTTGCTTAATATTACCAGTTTTAACATGGATCCAGTCACTGCTGTTTGTATTTGGAATTAGGCCAATGTGGGTCCCATGGAGCTCAAGAAAGTGAAATGCAGAGTGAGCGCAAAGTGCGAGATCTTCTAAATGGATCAGAGGATGTCCTAACATACGAGGATAAGGATGGTGACTGGATGCTTGTAGGAGACGTACCATGGGAGTAAGCTGACTGCCATTTCCACCATAGTCTTTCAATTTTTGTTTTCTCAACTTTTGTTTCTTATGCATGCTATATGGTCCAAGTACAAAATAAGTTCTGGTCATCATCTTGATTGAATTTGAATCGAATACAAAATTCAGTGAGACCACAACTGTGAAAATATGAGCATGGACATGCCATTGTTGATTAATGCCGACCTTTGAGTAACTAGATGCAGTCGTGATACAGTTGTGAGTTGTCGTTTGGACAAAGAAGTGAGATATATTATATTGGTCACTCGTGCCTTTTAGATTGAGTAACTAAATTCAGTCATGCAAACTGCTGGTGTGTCTAAATGTTATCGTGGTCTTCACGGATGGTGTCCATACTAGGTAGTAAACTGCTCTAACCAGCCACATCATTTCAGAAGATTAAATACCGACAGTTCCAATCTTAGCTACTAGGTAGTATACTGCCCTAAGCAAATGCCATATGTATCTTATATATTTGGTAGCCTGCAGATCAAGTCTTTAACTATATTCTGGTTTTAATTTGTTGCAGGATGTTTATTGAATCTTGTAGAAGGCTGAGGATCATGAAAAGCACTGATGCAATTGGCTTAGGTACTTTATTTCCTGTTCCCTTCTAAGTTTTTACACCAATCCAATTAGTTGATGGTAGGTGCCCAGGAGGTTAAAGGGCAAACTCTTGTTATGAGTGAGTAGTGTCTCGCTAAGAACATCTACCTAACTAAAAAGTTTACAAGTTCTAGAAGAGCAATGAGATAGAGTAATCAGTCTAGCATGTGCATGTCGGTGTTGTTTTGGTTTACTGAATTGAACTGTGCTTCTATTACTGATTCTTCTTTCTACATAGTAACTTATGTTATGCAAGTTCAATTTTTTTCTTCCCAATGGTTGAATGTTGAAATATCATAATAATGTTCCATCACAATCTCTTTATGGTTATTTCCACATTTAGTTTTTCTCAAGTTGTTCGATACAACCACCATTATGACTAGTTGACTTGAACCTAAAAGTGGTCTCTGTATGTACCAGTTTTCATTATTTGTCAATTATTGGTGCAAGGACTCGATTGAAACCAGAAAAGCAAAATTTCTAACTTCTTAGTTGTCTTGTTATAAAGTTTGTGAGTGGTAATTGTGGTGTTAACTTCTTAACAAATATCTGTGACAAGTTTCAGCTCCAAGGGGGACGGAGAAATGCGTAAACAGAAAGTAGCCAAGTCTAAGCAGAATAAGTGATATTCTTGCCTCCAGTCAGAATGAGAAACCAACAATCAAAGCAATGGTGAGAGAAGCACTTGAAGTAGATTGAAATTAAGGAAGAGAGGGGAGAGAATGCAGTTCAATAAAGAAGATCAAAATGGTGTTTTGGATGCTACAGCTCTTATCCTTATATAATTTTGATTTTATTTGCCTGTGGGAGTTCATGTAATTTCATTTTGTCAAGGCTTAGTTGTTGATACGCCTAATGAAGAAACACTATTTCGGAGTCCCTAATTAACATATAATTTGACTAGTGTTGTGAGTGTCGTTTGTCCATGATTACTTGGACTAATAGTTTGTGAAGTGTTTGTGATGAATTTGTTTTTTGTCAAGTGTTCTTTAAAGACTACCTTGGAGTTGCGTTTCTTCATCTTCCTGATGAATATTTGGAATTCATGGTTTAACCACCATTTTTGTGTCCAAAAACAATGAAGAAGGCAGAGGTGAGTTGCACACCTTTGACGTCTATCCACTTGATATTTAATGGAATTCGTTGTGTAATTGACTTGTTTCACGTGCCCTTTTGGTTAAATGTCTACCCTATCTAATGTTGGGATTCTTCATTGCAAAAACTGAACATAGTTTCTGGTGGGACAAAATTAACAGTGCTGCCAAAGGCATATATGTACCATGAAACCTTTGGGAGATTTAGGTTAGCTTGTTAAACTTGCCTGGAAACTTCTCACTAAGCCTTCATGGCTTCCATGAACCATTTTTGGTGGCCTGCTATAGATTTTCTGGAACTGGCACGTCATTCTGGGGGGATAACTGATAAAATCAAGGCATTTTCAAATTTGATGTTGCAGCTGACTTGGTTCAATGGGCTTTAACATTCCAAGATCACGACAAACTCGTCTAAGAATCCTGTATACGGATCAATATCAACATGGATTCACAATTTGTAATACGAATTTAGCTACAAAAAGTCCTAAAGAGCTATAGATTGTCTAACGAGAAACTTCTTTGTTTATTTAGCAGAATCCTGCAGTGTTAGCTCCCAATTTCATTAACTAGCTCTGTCCCACCACGCTTTCCATTTGGATAATTGCTCCTCTCTTTATTAACTGTCTGGTTAAATTCCGATGCAAAATTACTCCCATTTGTGTCTCAATATTGTTGCGCAGTTGATACATGCTGGGTGAGTAGGACGCGCATATTGTGCAATCATAACATTGTTTGTTTATAGTGCAGCAGGGCTCATGTATTCCTTGGCATGAATTTTTGCAGTTAAAAGTTCTTAAAATCATAGAAACTGCTTTATCTAGATTGTCACAGAAATGGTTCTTGATCTTGGTCTGCTAATAAGATTTCTAATGACACGATCCAGTGCATTTAAAATTGATTTCGTACAGTATCCCTCAATGTCTCTGCAGTCCTCCAGATATCTTTTCTAATTATGATGCGATATTGCGCATTAATGTCAGATTGCGCATGAAACCTTAGAGAACAACTGTCTCTTAACATTTGCAACAACAAGCGATCTCGTATTCTAAAGCATTAAAAACAAAATATGACTCTTCCTCGGTATAGGCGAGTTGGTCTAGGCAAAATGTGACTCAAAACGGCAAAGTTTGGATACATTGCAGATTTTGGACGAGATCACGAGTCACATTTTGAGGTCGCTTAACATCAAGAACTCATGAAAGAAACACCAAATCCACAAACTAATGGAAGATCGGTTAGCAATTTGATAGAACAAATCACAAACCTCCTATACTACGCCAAACAATTACATTAACTAAAATAAAATAACAAGAAGAAAAAAAGAGAGGGTCATATAGTTAACTGGTCCGGAAAATGCATCCCACTCTTGCACATTAAACTTATTATACCATTGAGACGCAGTTGAACTGATTAGCTTTCGAACACCAATCCGGAACCATGCAACTTCTCTTCAAAAAGACGGTCGATTCGTTCAACCATTGAAGATGTCAATTGATTCTTCCAGTCCCCAACTTCACCCTTCCTGAAAAATATCTTGTTTTCAAAACCAAGTCCATTAACAGATCCTTCTTTATTCACGGACAAACTCTTCATGAATTCAAAACTAGACAACTTCAATATATCTTCAATAACCTGTCCTTTCTCTTCCTCAACCGAAATTGGAAAGCCTAAGAACTCGGCCAATTTCTTCAAATGAGACTTGGGTTCTTTCTTCAAATCTTCATACTTCAAAAACAACACTTTTTCAGGGTTTTCCAAGCTTGCTTTCCAGTAGCCAAGGACATTGTCCCAAACTGGACCAAATAATGAAATACCATTACAAAACAACTCAAACGCCTTTTCGATTGGAAATGGGTTTGTAATGTTGGGTCCTCTTTTGTTTAAATAGTTCCATAGTGATATGAAGTTGTCCTTTGGATTTCTACACAAATACACAATCTTAGAACTGCTGGTACGGCTTTTGAGTGATTCAGGCAATGAATGGTATGGCATGTGAGTAGCCAAAAGCCTGCTGGTATCAGCAGAATATTGACTGCTAACAAAATCCGTCAGAGAATTGTAAGTACCAAAAGACTGATAATACTCGATGTTATGGACAAGATGATGAGGATTAGAAGTAAGCAACGGATGCTGTTCAGAAGAAACTGGATATCGAGCGCGGTTTACTATTGCAAATGCCATGGATTTCAACCATATGGTACCTGACTTTGGTAATGTGGATAGCAGTATATCGGAATCAGCCGCCTCAAAGTCTCTTTGGAATTCAGCTACACCCTTTAGTTGTGGAGAGTAGACCCAGAAATCTTGATACAGGCAGAGGTTATCATCTAATCCCCAACCATCGCCTTTGGGAAGAGAAGCGAGTTGTTTCTGAAATTCATCATTGCTCGAACTACTACTATCGCCACTGCTTGTCATGGTTTTTGTGCAATTTCCCTCCATCTAATTGTAGGTAACTTGAGTATTTGATACTTGGAGAGGGTGAATCCATCTTACATATAATATCCTGATGACGAGGTACAACAATTCGGAATCCATTTACAATAAATGTGGTTTGATCTTGGCCATTATAACGTAAAAGAATTTAAGGTTGGGTGCTGGCAAATTCAGTAACATGTCTTAATTCAGTGAAAGATAATTACAATTAACTATGGCATGATCATGGGTGGCATTTAACAAAAGATATTGTACTACTATCCTGAGATATAATGCTCAGATATGTTGCCTAAAAATATGCCCTACCTATAATAACACGATAAGATTTGGTGTATTAAGGCTAGGTTAATTTGAACAAAGAGATTTCATCATTAAATTCACGAAACCTAGGAAATAAACTGTTTTTATTAGGCTGCAGTAATATATTACTAATTTTTTTTATTTTTTTAAAAGTGTCCGTAAACTACAAAAACTAAACTCTGATCATTTTTGGATAAGACACACCCTGAATGTCAGCTACAAGATTATTAACTACATTCATTGGTGGATTATTAATCCACACTCTTCAAGTAGTCTATCAAAAGCTTTCTTCGATAAGGTATCAACAACAAAGTTTTTAGATTCTTGTCATGTACCTATGACTATGGTTAGCACTGAGTCCGGTCAATTAGCCTAAGGAACGATGTGCGAGGGTAAATTAGGAATTAATATGTTATTTTTGAGATAGGGTTTTCATTTCCTCGAGTTCAGTGTTTGTTAACTGATGTAATTGATAACCGTCATCTCAATTGGGTATTAAAAGACCAATCATTATAGACCAAAGGCTTATCAATGAAAAGTTATTTTGCTTTCAATTGAAGTGTTTGTTAACTGATGTAATAAGAGCAGTTGATAACCGTCATCTCAATTGGGTATTAAAAGACCAATCATTATTGACCGAAGGCTTATCAATGAAAAGTTATTTTGCTTTCAATTGAAAGTTAGGCTCTGTTTTTCAGAGAGAAAGCAGCTTGCTGCTATTTATCTTCATCATCTTCCTGTAGTTGTACATCAGTACACTACCATTGGTATCAAATTCATTTTCTGGAACCTATTATCATGGCTGAGAAACTTACAGTTACTGGGGTCAACAACAATCTTAATCAACTAGCCGCCACAATTAATCAACTAGCTCTCTCAGTGAATCAACAATCTGAATCTGTTGGTAATCTAACAAAATGTGTTACCCGATTGGATTCCGATTTGTTTGCGATGAAAACTGATCTCAGTGATATTATACAACTCCTTGGCATCAATCGACGCCCAGATCCAGGGTCAAATCTCAACCAAAACCAGAAAATTCTCCCAATGAGATTCGTACTCTAGTCAATCGGATGTCTCACAGAGAACATGGTAAGTTTACTCGCACTCATAAGGTCGATTTTCTACGATTTAACAGCACTAACCCTCGTAGGTGGGTTCTTAAATGTGAAAGATATTTTCACCTTCATAAAATTCATTATGAGGAACGTGTGGATATGGCTGCAATTCACTTCGATTCTCAAGTGGATCCATGGTTTTAAACTATCAACAAGGTAAAGGATTCATCACTTGGAATATTTTTGTTCAGGATTTATGTGCTAGGTTTGAAGATGTTGCTCAAGATAATTATGTAGGTAGTTTCAATAAACTTTCTCAAACTACTACTGTTGAGGATTATTATGACCAGTGGGAACATTATAAGAGCTATATGGTTGCTAATAATCGTACTTTGGTAGAGAGTTTTTATACTTTGAGCTTTATAAGTGGGCTGAAGGAAGATATACGCGCTGCTGTACAAATGTTTAAACTAGAGACTACTTCAAAGGCTTTTTTCATAGCCAGAATGCAACAAGCATCTCTTCATACCAACCTAGACCACTCAAATCATTCTCTAAACCATTTGCATCTACACCGTTATTTGTTTCCCACCCACCTTCTGCCATCAAACCTTTTTTCTCTCCATCTAACTCTTATAGCAAGAACCATATTTTTTTCATCACAG
The DNA here is from genome assembly GCA_023531105.1 of Papaver atlanticum. NCBI lineage: Eukaryota > Viridiplantae > Streptophyta > Magnoliopsida > Ranunculales > Papaveraceae > Papaver > Papaver atlanticum. The sequence goes on along the minus strand of JAJJMB010010308.1, from coordinate 3,631,132 downwards.
CCTATTGTGACACATCCCACTAATCCTACCAAAAATTCACTTGATAACTCATTAACACCTATAAAACGACTTACTCATGCACAAATGCAGGTGAGGAAGAACAAGGGGCTCTGTTATAATTGCGATGAATTTTATAGGCAAGGCCGCATATGCAAGTCTCAACTGTTATTCATGTTAATTATTGATAATGAATTAGAGGAACAAGGCTAGTTATCACCTGAAGAAGCACCAGTTACTTCTCCTTCTAATGGTGACTCTACTATTGAAATTTCTTTACATGCCTTAATAGGACATGTTGTTCATGATACTATTTGTATCTCAGGTCACCTACATTAGCATCCTATCATGATCTCAATTGACATAGGGAGTACACACAATTTCATTGAATCCAGCCTTACTGATAAGTTAGGCATTCATGCCTCTCCCACGGGTCAAATGGTGGTTATAGTGGTAAATGGTGACAGCACGTCAGTGAAGGCATGTGCCAGAATCTTCATTGGGAAATGCAGCGCAGGGTTACCAGTTTACCTTTGATTTAAGGGTTCTTCCATTAGGTGGATATGACATGGTCTTGGGGGATGATTGGCTACATCAGTTAGGAGATATCACCTTCACCTTCACTCAACTCAGGATATCATTCATGCATCAAGACAGCCACATTACACTTCGGGGAAGTTCTGCTACTCTTTCTCTTAGACTTATTAGTGCGTCTTCCTTTAATAAATTTATTAAGAGTAGAGTTCCTACCTTACTTGGTCATTTTTTTTCTATTTCAACTCTTACACCTATACCCCCTCCAATCACCGAGGTTTTGGATTTTTACTCTGATATTTTTATTGGGCCATCTACACTGCCAACCTCCAAAACATTGGACCATAAAATTCCTCTTAAAACACACTCTACCCCCACTTCTCATAGGCCCTATAGATGCCTCTACATCCATAAATATGTTGTTGAACAAATGGTTCAGGAAATGCTTACTACATGACTTATTCAAAACAGTAATAATCTTTTTGTTTCTCCCATTCTTCTTGTTAAGAAAAAAGATGGTACATGGAGATTTTGTGTTGATTATAGGAAACTGAATGACCTAACTGTGAAGGATAAATTTCCTATTCCCTTGATTGATGAATTAAATTGATGAATTAAAAGGAGACATAATTTTTTCTAAGATAGACTTAAGGTCTGGTTATCATCAAATCAAAGTTTATGGTCCAGACATTCACAAGATATCATTCAAAACTCACCATGGCCATTATGAGTTTAGAGTGATGCCTTTTGGACTTACCAATGCACCTGCCACCTTCCAGGCTCTCATGAATAAAAATATTTCAACCATTTCTGAGGAAATTTGTGTTAGTATTTTTTGATGACATTCTGGTCTACAACTCTTTCTTTGAAGAACATATTACTCACCTACAACAAGTTTTTATCATTCTTGAGGCCATATTCCTTGTATGCTAAATTATCTAAGTGTGCTTTTGCTCAGCCTCAGTTGGATTATCTGGGACACTTAATTACTATTGAGGGTGTAGCTGCATATACTGACAAGATAGCTGCAATGCAAAATTGGTCTTAACCAGTAACTCTAAAGCGGTTAAGAGGATTTCTGTGCTTAACAGGGTATTATAGAAGATTTATCCAAGGTTATGGTACTATTTCCAAACCTCTTACCGATATACTCAAGAAAGATGTTTTCCATTTGGACTGCATAATCAAGCTTTCAGTGATCTTAAAACTGCAATGACCAAGGCTCTAGTTTTGGCTTTGCCTGACTTTTCCAAACAATTTACTCTAGAAACTGATACTTGTGTTAGAGGAGTTGGAGTAGTCTTACTGCAGGTTAGTAAACCAATCTCTTCTTTCAGCAAAAAACTATGTCCACTTATGAAAAAGTGTTTTTGGCTATTATTATGGTTGTCCAAAAGTGGAAATACTACCTGTCCCATAGCCAGTTTATTATTCACACAGATCACCAGAGTCTCAAGTATTTGATGGACCAAAGATTTTCCAATGTTCTTCAATAAAAATGGCTCATTAAGTTGTTGGGTTTTGATTACATAATCAAGTACAAGAAAGGTTTGGACAATAAAGCTGATGATGCTTTGTCAAGACTTCCAACACACTCTGCTGACTGTCATGCTATATCCTTGAGCATTCCTCAGTGGTCCCAAGATGTCATATCTAGTTATGAAGATGAAACTGTGGCACAACAACACATATCTCAACTACTTATTTCTCCAAATCACTCATCATTTTCTTATTTACAAGGTATTTTTAGGTCCAAAGGCAGAATTTACATTGGTTCAGGAAATAATGTTAGGCACTCCATTTTTCAATCTCTATACTCTTTTGCAGTTGTGGGGAGCTAAATCTCATTTCTTTTGGCCACACATGAAGCATGATATTCTCCAATTTGTTGTTTCTTGTGAGGTGTGCCAATGTAACAAAGGAAGTTTTTCTTTTACTAGTGGTCTTCTCAAACCATTACCAATTCCTGAGACAGCATGTCAGGATATCTCCATGGATTTTATTGAAGGACTTCCACTGTCCAACAAGAAGAGTGTCATTTTAGTAGTGGTTGACATGCTTACTAAGTATAGCCACTTCCTTCCCTTGAGCCACCCTTTCACAACTATTACAGTGGCAAAGGAATTTCTCAACAATATTTTCAAGCTACATGGCCTTCCAACTCCATTGTTAGTGGTAGAGACAAGATATTTGTGAGTCAATTTTGGCTGTTTCAATTTGTTTTTAAGCTGTTTCAGTTTGTTTTTAAAATGTTTCAGTTTGTTACCTTTTACAAACATAATTAGGTTATGACTTAAAGACTTCACTTAGGAATTCATGAAGCCATGTTAGACTATCTTTTACCTGATAGTTCGTGTATCCTGATGTTGTTCTTATTGATCTTTGAGGTTCTTGTTATCTCAGATCAGGAACGAGATAAATAGAAATGGGAAAGTTTTCTTTGTCTCAGAGTTTGTAATTCCCCAAAATAGATATCTAAAGCTCTTCTTTATTGATTTGTTTAAATCCTTCATGAGAGGTGGTTAAGCCTTAACTAACTAATTGTAAGTGTTCCGGATTCGTGAGGTTTGCTAGACTTTGTCTATTGCAAAAAGATTTCCTAACCTAGATCTAAAGATCAAAAGGGAAATGAAATAGGCTTACATGTTAGAGGAAGATTGGTACCAAAGGTCTTCATTTAAGTTGAAGCAACCCTTAGGCTATAAAGGGGGTCAACTAAGGGAATCAATTGCGTAGAGACTTGCGATGCCAAGAGATGTAAGGAGCACGACTGCAACTGAGTTTTTTGGAGGGTTAATTCGGTCTCAACTATATTCTGGTCTGAAGTCTAATAGTAGCCTGGTGTCTGTGGCGGCTTAAAACAATTTGGTGTCTGGACGTAGGGCTGTCAATGGATAACCGAATATTCGATATCCGTCCGAGTCCGTTCGAATCGTTAGGATATTATCCGAAATTTCGGATAAGGGATAACGGATACGGATACCTTATCGGATATTCTTACTTTAACGAAACGGATACGGAAAAGGTATTATCCTATAAGATAATATCCGTTATCCGCTAAAGAATGCATATGCAAAAAAAAAAATTTTTTTTTTGAGTAATATATTTAGTTGTTAACTTGGTAGTATATGAAGACTTAGAAATAAAAATATTATGGAAGAAAAAAAAACACAACTAGTTTTGTTGGTTGTGAGAAAACCGGAGGATTTTTCAATTCTGATAGAGAAGATTAAAGATTTGAGTTTTGTTTAAATATAATTTAATATAATAATTTTAAAGTCAAAGTTTTTGCATTTGATCAAGGTATTTGGCTTTATTTAGTTGAATTTCCTTAGAGTTTCTTTGATTTATTTACAATTTATCAAATGTACAGAAAGACTAGAAAAGAATTTAAATTATTTTTATTATAATGAATTACTATCGGATATTTTTGGATATTATCAGATATCCGGCATTGTTATCGGAACGGATACGAAAAATCTTTTTGAATATCCGTCGGATATTATCGGATATCGGATATCCGGTAATCTTATTGGTAACGGATATGGTAGAGTCCATATCTGTTTCGATAGGTACCATTGACAGCCCTAGCTGGACGAGGTCCGTTTTTTTTTATGCAGGTGCATTTTTCCTTGGTGACAAAACTTACGGTGTCTTGTTTTTTTTGTTTTTTTTTCCCCCGTATTATGTCAATCTAGGTAGTTTAAGTCCTTATTAATTGTGATCAATAACGAGACTTGTTCTTGTTGAATTCGTATCTTGAAAGATAGATTACAAGTTTCATACTTGTCAGAATTTGGATCCTCTTAATTTGGATACAACTAGATTGATCTTGCTATTGATTTGTGAGATTGTGCAAGAACTCTTCTACACAATCAGGTTCACGAAATTCTTAGTCTAGACATATTGATTCCGGAAGAGATAAAAGAAAACTCTATGTATATAGTGTTCAGGGATCTTTAATTTAGATATACTTGCAGTTGTATTAGGTTTTGTCCATACAGGTTGCCGAACGAAAAAGTTGGTGGTGTACTTGGTACCCTCTCATTTTCACTTGGTATTAGAGCCGACAAGTATGTTATACCTAATAAGCATGTGTTTGTATTGTTCCTAAAAGTATTATCTCAATGGGTAACTGTTTTGGGAGGCTTGTGTCCTTCACATGTAACTTATAATTAATAGGGCATGACTCTAGCAAGCAACTAGGACACAAAAGTGTGTCAAGGATTGAGAAGTCACGTTGCATGAAACTCTTTACTTATATATTTTCAAGGCTCTAAGTAGATTTGAATTCAGGATAAGATAACTTGAGATTCAAGCAAACACCTCTTCAGTTTAGATGAAATTCTTATTAAGTGTTCAAGTAAGCATGTGAGAAGTTCTCCTTGAAATTACACAGAAGAATATGCACTATGGTTCAGGGTTCTAGAACCGCGTACAATGATAGTTCGCGGCAAATATGCCTTATGAGTTTACAAGCATAAATCGTGCTCACTAACACTCAAGATTTAAACCATGATTCACAAACGCATAGTTATTTAGTGAACAAGAAGAAGTGTTTATGAGAGTTGTATCAATACCAAATGTATCTGTGAAAATACCTTATGAGCATCTGCTTAGTTCGATACTTGGTAAGTATGTGTACGGGTACGCATACCTATGGATCAGTCTGTGATCTCAAGTTGTTAGGGTACACATACTGGGTATGTATACCCTTAGCCATTCACGAGTTCAGATCCCATGGGTACGCGTACTATGTATGCGTATCTCCCTCCCATTCACGAACTCAGAAGCTTAGGGTATGCGTAGTGGGTATGCTCACCTACTCTTTCCGAACTTAGATCATTAGGGTGCGCGTACCTACCCTGTGTCCAAAATTTTAATAAGTTCTGAAAACTCTTTTTAAACAATTTGAAACATTCCCAATCACCATAGATAATAACATCATTGCTTGGGCAATTTTCAAATGATCAACTTGAAACAAAAATAGTTCGTGAACAATGAAATTGTTCTTAGCCAAGATTGTCAAGGATCTAGAGCATCCATTGCTTGAATCATATTTCGAGAGATTTATCAAGACAAGCTTGACTCAAAATTTCTTATTTGCAATATTAAATCTATTAAAATCATACGGCAAAGTCTCATAAGATAGAATGGTGAATGTCGTGACTAAATAGGATGGTTCAATCTTCACATACCTCTTCGTTGACGAATTTCTTCAAATATCTTCGTTTGATCTCCAGTCTTCAATCTTAGAGGGTTATTCTTTGATGTCTGATATTCAACTACCATATTTTAATCCTAGTACGAGACTTGACTTTAGTAGACTAGTAATCGAGATATAGTTTTGTGCATCTAACATTGGAAACAAGCTTGAGATAGCAAAATTTGCGAGTTCGACCAAGCAGTGCTCTAACACCTATAAAAGTATCTTTCCTGGTCTAGACTTCGTGATACAAAGGCTCCAACTTTAGACTTCTTACTAGGAGAAGGTAAAGTGCAGATTTGAAATTGCATAATCTGTCGGAATGTATTTGAAACTAAGCCACTTGTTTTTGAATTGTTCCATAACTAGTCAAGTATGGGATTATTTCTTTAAATTTCTGGTTACTCTTGGGCCTTTGGTGAAAATGTGAAAACTACCTTGTGCAAATGGAGCTGCAACAAAAGTAAAAGGAAGAAAATTAGGATCTGGTCTATTGTTCCTTTTGCTATCTAATAGAAGTTGTGGTGGGAGAGAAACGATAAATATTTCTCTAATATATATAGAACACTAAAGCAAATTATAATGTTAGTCAGATGTGCCCTTTTCAATTGGTCTATTTACTAACTTTGATTTGCAACTGGAACGCAATTATTCTTAGTCTGTAACTTGCTTTTACTTGTGGTCTTGTTTTGCATCTTGGTGGTCTCACTTTTTGTGACACCCCTTTTACCTTTTGCATTTGACTTTTGTTATATGGAGAGCAAAATGTGATCCAAGGAGTGCAAAAATCGTAGTCGACTCAGTATATTTTTCTAACTTAGTCCAAAATATCCTTATCAGTCACCCAAACCATTTACACGCGTTAACAAAATTCTTCTTTTTCTTATCGTCTTCTTCTTCTGAGAAAAAAGCTGTAACTTCTGAATCAATTATAATCTCTATTGACTGAATCGATTTTAGTATCTTCTTTTTTTTCCATTGGAGGATCAATTTTTTTCTTCCATCTACTAACACATGCCAACATCATATACGAGTTGTTTTCTCGGCCAAAACATCTTCAATGAACGGTAGTAACGACAACAACTTTACTGACTTTTTGGTGATTAACAACAGAAGTCTACACAAATTCACATCATTCTTATGCCATGTCTTACCTTCTGAGTGTTTTTCGTTCTCCTCCTTTAATCTTCTGGATCCATACTTATTTCTTCGTCCCATTTTTTGTGACTTGAATTACAACATCAAATCTTTCCCAAATTTAAAATAAATTCGTACCCCATATTTCATTTGCCTCTCGGCTTCAAATCCATATGCTTCTTAATTTCAGAAGTCCATCTTCACCGTCACTAGTTGGACCCTAACTTGCTGGCAGTGGACTTGTTTCTGTCGCGCTCTTTTTCTCGTTGATTTTCTTTCCGCACCCGAGTACCATTTCTTTATTGTCTCAATTTTTGTTTGGCCACTATAATATGGAGATTTTAAAACTCTGATTTAAGTTTTCCAGGGTTCATGACTTTGTTATGGAAGAATTAGAGGACAAAGGAAGTGTTCTTCTGGATGTGCGAGAAACGTGTGCGGCTACCAAGAATACTTTAGACCGAGTTAGAAATAAACCAAGGGTTGACCCTAGTTAGCGAGTTAATTACAATTTTTGCACTCCTCGGATCACTTTTTGCTCTCCCTGTACCAAAAATCTTGCATTTCGCAGAAACCGGAAAAAAAATTCTACAAAAAGGACCGAATTTTTTTTTTCCACTAAAAACGGAAGTGTGTGCAGTGGTGGTGATTGGCCTGTCGCCTGATTAAGAAACTCGCCATACGGACCGAAATAAATATGGTGTGAGCGAGGTGTAATAACCTGATCAAGGTTGTTCCGGCACTAAAATTTCAGAAGCGGATTGAAATTCAGAAACTCCCCTATCTATTTTACTTTCTTCCTGTCTCTTCGACATTCTCATCAAGAGATACCATAATCTTTCATAAAATTTCCTGAAACCCTAAAATTAAATCCAAAATGGCGTTAAGGATTTCACTAATTTCCCCCAAATTCAATAGAAAACCCTCAAATATCCAAACCGAACGATCCCTCTTACCACCACCAAACCCTATGAACAGAAGAAGCACATTCCAAGTTTCTTGCAGCAAGAAAAAAATCACTGATGCAGAGATTGCAATCGATTTAGCGACAGAGATTGCAAGAATAAAGATCCCTGCAATACAGAGAAAAGAAGCCATGAATAAAAGCAAGGAGCTTTTATTTGGAGAGTTTTGTCAGTACCTAAGTCAGAAACCAGAAGAAGTGGAACAGAAATGGAGAGATATGGATGAAACAGAGAAGATGGGTTTAGTGAAAGGGTTTGTTTCTGAATGGAGTTTATCATTTCATCCTTTATCTTCAAGGTCTGTTAAAGATATGCTGGAAGAACACTTGAAAAAAGAAGTAGAAAACCCTTCTGTTAATTTATCTTCTTCTCCTTCTCTAATGTTTCCTAGTTTGAAGAAAATTCTGGGCATGACCCAAAATGGTACGTAGATTTCACTCTTTGAATTATTGAGTTTTTTGCTTTTAACGTTTGAGTTCAATTTAGAGTTTTGATATGTTTTTGGATGATCAAAATTGGGTAGTTAGAGGTCTGTAAAAGATAAGTTAGATGTTATGATCAAACATTCAGGATAGGACGGATAGGAGAAGCCTATTCATTTGAGTTCAGTGAAAACTGTTAGGTGAAAAATTGATCTTGCAAATTACTTGAAACGTTCATGAGTAGCTTATTTTGTTTAGAATTTTACTGCCTTAGAGAATGATCAGTAGGAAATGCAGCACTAAAAATATAGATGCAATTGTTGTTACATTCAACCATGTAGGTAAAAGATTAATTAGAGTGACCTATTGATTTGAATTCAGAGTTCGGACTATAATGTAGATGAAATCCTTCTTTAATTCGTCTTGTGAATGCAAACTTGATCCTGGAAACTATTTGGCTTTGTTCTTATGCCCACGAGTTGCTTATTTGTTTAGAATCCAGATATGGGTATATAAGAATATAGTGTCCCAGAGAATGATTAGGTGAAAATGTAGCATTAGATCAAAACATTGTTCCTCAATATTAGCTTTTGCATAGATAGTCATCATACTGTACTATCTTGATACTAACTGAAAACCATACCTTCGATACACACCTGAATTGAAGATTGAATCAAGGAAAAGATGACGAAATATCTGAAACCAAATATCCTCTGTTAAGTACGTTCCAGTAATTGAATTTGAATTTGAAGAAGCACCCATCGACATGATTTTCTTCATTGTAAGACTTGTTGTGTTTGGCAGAAAATCTGATTATTCCAGGTTTCTTGTTCAATTTGGCTAGAATTAGAATTTCCTTTTGGGCAGTTTCAGTCTGAAAATTTGATTATTACAAACTTTCAATTTGACCTTCGGTTTTGATTGGTTATATTCTTTATGGAATATATATGCTTTATACCATACTTATGCTTAGAGTTACTGGTTTATTGTCAGTTTTGAACATGATTTGGTATGGTTTCAGAAGCTTAGAAACCATTACCTTTGTTTCCATTCTGGTTTAGCCCAAAACCATACAATGTGTAAGCCCTCCGTACAATTGTCTGGCCAACAACCACTTCTCTATAGGCACCTCCCTGTCCACCCCCCGGGCTCTTTGAAGAAAGTGCCTTCTTGTGCTCTGTCACTTCACAGTTCACACATGACAGACAATCGATTTAGTAAGTGCTCCTTTTATTATGTGATAACCCTTAGGTCAGGTGCGAGTCGGGTTATATATTTTGGTTATCTGCATTAAGAATTTGACCATGGGTGAGATGTTAATCTCATCAATAGACATATATCAATAGTAATTATGGCATGCGTAACTTTGTAACAGTGCAAAGCATGTTAAGTATCTTCTCTGCTTCTTTATCTTCTGAACTTGATGTTTTCATATGGATTCTAAATCAAATAAAAAAATCGGTAGAGGAAAACTTCTGATTGAGAGAGAAGTCTCATTAAGGGATTAAGAGAGAAGTCTCATCAATGGGATAGTTGCTTGGAATAGTAAAATCCCTTCAGAGATAAGTCTTGTTTTGTGGCGAAGCATGCTAACCAAACTCGGCACTCGTGACTATATATGATTAAAACGGGCATACACTGCTCTCTTGCGGGCTTTGCTTCAAGTCATTAGAATCGAAATTAGGGGATTGAACTGAAATGGGGATCTGGTGAAATTAGGGTTTGATATTTTTTGTTGAAGAAATTGGACGGATGGGTTTACCTCAGATTTGAGTTCTAAGTGAGATTGAAGTGTTCATATATAAGGGGTTTTGTTTGAATTCAGTTTTGGAGAGATATTGTTGATGTTCATGGATGCAGTTTTTAAGGTAGCTGTGATGATGATTCAAAATGTCTGAGATGCAGATAAGTTTGAAATGGTGGTGTTCTGCAATTGGTAGTATTGAGATGCTGTTTGAATGAAATGGTTTGAGCTGAATTGTAGAAGGTGTATGTGATCAGTAAGAACAGGAAGAAGGGGTTCTGTGTTGGTGGTATTGTATGGATTGGTGTGGTGTTGTTTGAGTTGTAAGTGCAGAAAAGATGAATTGAATCTGTGTAGATGAATGCCTAGGTTTCAGGTACAAACTTCAGGTGAAGATGATGTTTGTGGTGATGCAGGTGCAAAAGAGAGCTGAAATTAAGTTGGTTAGTAATGAGATGCTGCAATGAGTGAAGTGAAAACTGGTGGTAATGTTGGTGTTGTATGTTGTCTCAACAATGAATTTAGATGTATGTTGGGACAGGGAATTGCAGGTGAAGGTAGTTGAGGTATAGTTCAAATTGGTTGGATGGTACCGAGACTATAAGAGATGATGCTACTGTTGGCTTGAGGAAAATGTGGTGTAATGGGATGATGTAAGTGGTATTGTAGTAGCAACAGCTGCAGTTTCGTATTGTTGTCTTCAGGTAATGGGATATGAGCAGCTAGGTGTTGGTATGAAGGCAGAAGTGATGTTGTAGATGGAGATGGAATTTGAGTTGGAAATGGAACTGTTAGTGGTGCTGTTATGTTACTACAGACCATGGAATTTCAGCTGCATTTGTAATGGTTTAGAGCTAGGGAATGAGATGCAGATGCTCCTGGTAGTGTTGTGGTGCAGTCAAGAAGCAAAGGAGGTTGTTGCAGAGAGCTGAACTGGCCAGGAGATTATGTGTGCCGCTGCTTTGGAATTCAAGAATGTATCGGTGGCCTGTGCAGCTGAACTGAAGCAAAAGGTATGTGTTGCCTACATGGTGGAAGCTATAGTTGAGAAGATAGAAGCAACAAAGAATAGCTATTACAGCTGAATTGAGATTTAGATGAATGATTAGGAATAAATTACAGGGGAGGATATCGCACCATGATGATGCAGCATTGGGCATTATAGAAGCTGAGCTTGAAACCAGCATTGGGCATTCATGAGCTTGAACAGATGAAGATGAATCATTTACTGAGTCAAATCGCCAGAACTCATTGGATCAGATCAACTCTAAGGAGGGGTTCAATGGACTTTTTTCAGCTGCCAAATGGGATATACCGGCAACTAACAGCCGTTTACTGTTTTTTTTGAATAAAACGGTCAATGTGAGGGCACTTTTGAAAAGTGCAAAAAAAACGGGGTCACTTTATTTACGACAATTCAAAACGGGGACATTTTATCAAAATTCCCAAGAAATTTTTTTATACATGTACTTCGGAAAATACATCCATATGCATAGGAAACAGAAAATTGTATCTATGTAAATATAAATACTACTTAAATGAGGATTTTATTTTACATGTATGTATATATGAAATCAATTTACATAAAACTTAACTTTGACACCGAAAATTAGAAAATGAAATCGTATGAGTGACAGAGATTCGTATTAAGTTGTGCACAAAAAAGCAAAGAATCAACTTGAAGCAAAATGATCATGTAAAATGATTGTAAGAATCTCTTCGTCTTAAACTTTGATGTATCACAAGACCTATATTATTTATATTATACTGTCAATTGTTCTTATATGGAGGTAGGGTCCTTAAGACGGGACTGGAAAAAATTATGACTTATTCCAATATGGAGTTTATTCTTAAATATAACTGACCCAAATCGGGACCAAATATTTTTATTCTTATATGGAGTTTATTCCTATATGGAATATTCTTCCGGAGAGGTTTTACTGTATAATGTCTTTTTTTTTTTTAACAAGCTAAGCTCCAACGACGTACTACCACATTAATTGCACAGGTTGCCGTGCTAGCCTACAATGTCAAATTCTGACATACCGCGCCATTGGGGACTCGAACCTGTGACCTCCTGGAGGTCATCAACCTTTGAGAAAAGGGGACGACCAGCTGAGCTAGCTACCCGTTTTGTTTTTTGAAAACTGAAAATTTAATTGATTAAGTAGAAGTGATTACCTAGTTTTTCTGTGGAAATTAAATAATTATTGAAAAATAGTTTTTTTCCTCTTCTAACTGATGAATAATAATGACATCAGGCGCTACTTGCAACCAAACCCCAGAAATCTTATTAACTCTAGTAAATTTTGATAGAATATCTGCAACTTTATTTTTCTCTTTTGTCACATAGTTACAATGCCAAAGAGTAAACTTACGAAATAACAACTTTATATCTAAAACTAAGTTGCGCAGTCTCCAATCAATGGTGAAAGAAGCTTTGTTCACTGCATCAACAACAATCTTTGAGTCCAGCTCAGACTCCACCTTTTCCAAATTCAAATCCTTAGCCCATTGACAAGCCTCCCACAGCCCTCTGCATTCAGCTTGTTCTGGACCTGTTGAGGTTGCTAGATAGAAGCACTTTGAACCCCTGTGATTACCTGCAAAATCGCGAATCGTTAAACCAATCCCTCCGGTGTTATCTGTATGCAAGTATGAACCATCAGAATTAATTTTATAAGTTCCCTTGGTGGGGGACACCAATTTAGGTTAAGATGTGTATGCTCAAGTATTAAATTACAAGAGGTCTGAGATTTGCTTTCAAACTCAGTTAACTCTCTTCTGCATTGGTGGATAATTTTATCTGGTGTTATGTTGCCTCCTTTAAAGACCTTCTCACACCTCTCAGTCCGTTTGCACCAAGCCACAATGATTTTACGGAGTTCGAGATCTTCTCTACATAGTTCATACTTCTCTTTCCGTCCTTAAAAATATGACATATTTCAAGTTTGCACAATTCTTGAGGCAAGGTGGAGAAAAGAATATTTAAAAAAATAATCAATTATACCCTCGTGGATAACAATTAGTAAAAATTGGAAATAATATATCTCTCAAACTATACCACAAATATTTGTAAACTTTATATCACTGAAAGACACATTAAAACACTTACATAACGAATATAAACACGGCAATCAAATTATACATATTACTTATACACATAATAATCAATTAAAAATATATTTATAGAAATATATCCTTGTTTAATGATATAGGTCAATTTTTAGTTCGACAAGATTTCAAGATGAAAAGGTCATCTTTTTAGGGATCGAGTGGTATGATTTGCCTGAAGCTCATGATACAGTTTTAGTTGTTTGGGGAACTATATCAAGGACTTCACTACAACTATCTGCAAGCACTTGTTTCAGGAAGTAAAAACGTGTAAAACGAGAATTTTCAATAAGCCAAGTAATCCTTTTCATATATATCGAGAAACGAAAAAGCCACCAACCTGGATTAGTCTAATAGCTAGAGAAATGGTTCAAGCAAAATAAATATTTTCTCGAAACAAACAAAAGACAGAGGTGGGCTCTTTTATACAATTGCGGTATTTAAACAGAAGGTAAAGAAGTCATTTAGACAGGCGCAAATTAACAGAGAAGATAACTGTAACAAAAACGGTAAACAAGTGTCAGACACAATTGGTAGTTAAAAAAGTAGCGATCGTGCATATGACATTTTAGTCTCCTCAATTGACTTAATTCTGGGAGTTATTAATGAGGGTCGAGATCCTAAACATGAATGGTAATCGGGCTATCTATTAACTAATCAACCAATCAAATTTACATGTACACTCTTTAGAGTAGCGTGCACAAAAATAGACTGTTACACAGTCTGTTACAAAAATATAATTACATCACATGTATGAAACAAACATTTACTACCCACTCTCCCTCTCTCAAGATACAGTGGTGGAATCACTTTAAGCTCAGATTACAGAAAATCAAACTCTTGAGTAGCAAGTCCTTTAGTAGACAAAATGAAAATCTATTGCCACACGGTTCATTCAACTGTGAAAACGAGATTTGAAGTTAAAGCAATAGAGTTCTTGTTGTCACAAGTAACAATAGGAGATTTAGGAAAGAAAGAGAAGTCCCGTCGTATATGACAAATTCACAGTACCTCTGCAGCAGTAGAAGCCAAAGATATGTACTACGTAGTTTCTAGAAAGAGTTGGTTGTTTCTTTGATGACCAATAAATATGATTTTCACCAAAGAAAGCACAATGATAACACTATCATCCCAATCAACATTTGTATAGCATTTAAGAGCAGTGAATCCCTTGGAGAAATAAAGACTATAATAAAGAGTACCCTTCCAATACGTGAGAACCTTCTTAGCGATAGTGAAATCTGAAGTAGTTGGATCATGCATATAATGACAAGTCTGATTAACTACAAAGCTTAATTTTGGTTGTATCCAAGCGAGGTACTGAAAACACCCAATAAGAGATTTGTATTCAGTTGGGTCGATAAGAGCACACCATATATAGAAAAAAGTTTGAATTTTGCTGGACAAGGTGAATTACAAGGCTTCATTCCGACAAGATTAATTAATAGTCTGAAGTAAGTCAAGAATATAGTTTGTCTGATAGAGAAAAAGACTTGTAGCATTTATGTGAGCTTCGAAACCCAGGAAATAATGAAGATTACCAAGGTCTTTGACTGGGAAATAAGTACTTAAGTGAGAAATAATTGCATTGTAGTGTGAGGAGTGATTTTCAGTGATGATAATATCATCCCCATAGAAAAACATGATTGTCAGTTTGGAACCAAGCTTTTGTACAAATAGAGAAGAATGCAGTAGATAGTGTGAAATCTAAACTAACTAAAACATAAACAAGCCACTCATACCAAGCTCTTTCTTGGAGATTGTTACAAACCATAGAGAGGCTTATGAAGTCGACATATGTAGGTTGTTCTAGTCTTATCCTTATATCCAGGTGATTGAACCATATACACTGTTTATTTCAAATCATCATGCAGAAATGCATTGATGACATTTAACTGCCTAATCTAAAACTCACATTGAACCATATACACTGTTTATTTCAAGTCATCATGCAGAAATGCATTGATGACATTTAACTGCCTAATCTAAAACTCACATCAACTGAGAGCACAATTCTAGTAGCATTTGGTTTGACTGCAAGACTGGACGTGTTAGTGTTACTAAAGACCCTCAAGCTGATGGAATACCTTAGCTACCAATCTAGCTATATATCTTTCAATAGTGTCAGCATTATAATTTACCTTAAATAACCATTTGCATTCCACCAGATTCTGAGAAGCATCATGTGTGACTAAAGACCAACTATTGACATCCATTAATTAGCAATGTATTCTGCATCCATTATTGGCCTCCAAACTAGTGATTTTATAGCTTTAGTACAACAAGAAGGAGTAGGAGGTGTGATATTAGACAAATGAGCATCAACTAAAACATGTTTAGTGGAGAATACAACTTTGGCAATGTATATACGATTTTTTTTTTAAAATAAGAATGGGAAAGTAGGAAATGTAAAAATGGGTCTCAATTTATAGATTCTCCAATTAACTTATTGAGATTCAATTTGTTTGTTTTACTTTGGAAATGGATTTGAATGTGAAAATGAATAGTATTCCGTAAACAAATTGTTTATATTATATTATTGTATTAATGCTTAATGTAAGCTGAAAAGGAGAGGGTAACATGTATACCACCATTTTTTTCGTTCGAGAACTTATATGGACAATCCTTGTACAATATACACGTTCTGTTACGAAATTGTATTCAAGATTGTATTAACAAGGTAAACCTAGTTTTTACCCGAACTGTTCACGAACCGAATTCCAACAATAACAAATCTTGTAATATATATTTCGAGATACGATCCCAACAAGAATGAGTCTTATATATTCTTTACAGTTGAGTTAATACTATCTAGGTTTAAATACGTACAAGATGTGATATTTCAATTACAAAGATAAAACAATATACTGCTGAAAAGAAATAACACAGACACCAGAGATTTTTGTTAACGAGGAAAACTACAATCTTGTAAAAAAACCTCGGGACCTAGTCCAGATTGAACAAACACGGCCTTAAGTTGTTACACCAATTACCTACTACCAGATTTCGAACTAGATGTAATACCCGCTTCAATTTATATTCGTGCACCTGTAAAACTCCTAGCAGAACACCGATTTTCTTTAAGAATTGGTCTCCTAAATCTTCTATCAGAACGTCAATTCTCTTTAGATGATGCTCTCGAAAATCTTCCAGCAGAATTCTCTTAAGGAATTTATATTCCTTGTAGATGATACTCCTCAACGATTAGGTTTACCGTTCCGTAACCTAATTAATTCTTCCTCACAAGATCACCTAGAGATATCTTGATCTATCAAATCTTTGGTTTATAAAAGAACACCTGGAAACAGGTTCCGTAAATATCAAAGAAGTTAAGTTTCATGTGATTTACGATCCCTAAGTAAAGTCTTTTGGAATCTCACTCTTGTTCGTGAAGAGCAAAGATATGGAAAACAATCTTATGCAACACATACGCACAATTTTCAAAGGGAAAGTTTGTATGGTTACATGAAACCTCTATTTATAGTGAATGATCAAAGCTAGGTTGCTTGAAACAAAGATACCTTGTCTAGGAAAGGAAACACCAAATATTTAACTAAAAAAGCCTTTTAGTCACATATTTCCCGGTTTACTTCACGAACTGTTGCCAAAAGTTTGTATACAATTTCCTATTCACGAATTGCCTTAGCAACAGATAAGTGTTGCTTTAATAGATCACGCATAATTTCTTCGTTATAACCCGAAATTGAGTGATTCTTGTCTCGTTGATTTTGTATTCTCATTCACTACAACATGAGGACCTTTCCAAAGAAAAATGTCATTCTCACAAAAGTGTTTGGCTCAAATATCCTCGAGTATATACATAAGTATATATTTACTGTCATAGGAATTACTAGAGAGGTAGAGTAAGCAAGAGAATCAAGTGTTTGTTACTAACATTTAATGAAGTTCCAAGATGTCATCGTGTAGTCTTCAATCTCCATTCTTCAAGGATAGCTTTGGTTTTATATTCTACTACTTAAACCTAATCTAGTCCAAAACTATCTTTTAGTAGATTGAATAAAGAATGCGTCTTTTCATCTAAACTTGACAACTAACTTGAAATGCCAACATTAGTGGGCCAACCGAACAATGCTCTAGCATGGGCGTGCTATGTTAGTTGTGGAACTAAAAAGATAAGTGGAGTCATCATTCATGTGATGCAATAGCATTAGGAAATGCCACTGGTAGAAAACCGAGTAAAAATCATTCCAAAACGGCCCGATAATCCAAAATCGAGCCAAGTCCTAGCCCTTTCGGTTGTGTTAATCTGATTCGACTGACGTTTTAAACAAAAATCGAGACGATCGACCGATGTGCATCCCTAGACGAATGTCGAACTAAGATTTGTTTTTATATCATGAAACAGGGAAAAAAAAACAAAAAAAAAACTTTACAATAGAGATTTAAATCCGTCGGCTTAGAGTGCATGGTATTTAGGGAATCAAAATTTAATAAATGGAAACTCAAATCCTAACTAAAAGTATAAAATTATGCATACAATTAATCATTAATGGTTGTCAGTGATGATTCCTTCCGATTCTAATAGTAGTTATTGAGTTCATCATATAATGTCATGTGCTACGGAATTATGGCAACTAACCAACCACCAAAGGCTTAGCTACAAAACCCTTTAATATTCAATCCCATATAGTTATTTAACAATTTCAAGGCCGCTAATGGGGTACCATTTTATATGGGAGTGTATCAACTCAAAGGCAATTGATTTTTTGTCCTATATGTATATTGGTACACCCCCAAACAAAATGGTACCCCATTAGAAGTCTTGATCAATTTGGAAGTCTCCCTCAAAATTTTAACTAAAAAAAAGAATCAAGCTCCCCTTACTTAATCCATGTGATCACGCCAACTACTAATTATTGTACTGATAAAAGTTAGCAAATGTGTAATCCCATTTAACAAATCAAATCCTTAATCATTAGTTCACTTTTGTTTTAGTACCTACTATTCTTTTTAAGTGAAAATTTAAGAACTCCCAACTTGTACAGGGGATCCGTTCCAAAATCGATCAAATCATTGATTGTCATTTTCATCAGCATCGTGGATAACAGACTTGCTAAACTTCTATAGAAAATGTTTTTCTTTTTGTTGAAAATGAGCATTTTTAACTCCTACGAAATGAATCGATTCGGAGCGCACCACTTACAAAATCCGTACATTTAAGAGATCCAGCTCTACCGAAGATACATATACATCGAACCGTAAAAGATTGTGTTTTCTTTATAATACAAAACAGATTTTCTAGTTTTTCTATATCTCTAAAGATCAGATTGCTCAACTTAATATTCATAATGACCCTACTTAACTTTCTACTAAAAGGACATTTGTGGATCTTGATCTTGATCCTGTATCATTATGTGTACTGTGGGTTGTTATTTGAACTTAGTTTGGAAGTCTACATCATGCTTATTTGAACTTTTATCAAGATAAAAAAAAATCAAACCTGAAATGCTCGTTTTTGATGTAAACCATCTCATCAGTGAATATGTATCCATCTATCATAATTCAAGAGCACGTTCATCTATCCTGATTCAAAAGCACGTTCATGTATGTAACGCAGTCTATATATTCATCCCATACAGGAGCCGAAACTTTCTTTGGTTGGATCAAACAAAATCCATTTCAAAATTTATTTATTATTATTTTTCTAGACGAAATTTTAGAGGATAATTATTAATTTATTTTTATAAGCAAATAAAATTACAAAGGAGTTAAACATGAGCCAGATACTACCTATTAGCATGTATCCTGTCATGGTTTAGAGTATCAAATAAAAAACAGGGTGGATAATAGCTAGTGCGATAGGTCGCGTTTGCATTAGTTTTGTGAGCTAATGCAAAAGCTGCCTGGTTAACTTGCTTGGTTACATAACAAAACATAAAGGTTTTAAATAACACATTGTTCAAACTATTTTGCAAAAAATTGGTTGTCCAGTAATCTTCCCAGTGAGATTTGGCCTGCCACCCCAACTGGTTCTTTACGCCATTTAGCTCATTGATGATGTTACTACAGCTGGATTCCACAATGGTGCTTTGTTTGCCTAGAGAGATGCTCCATTCAATAGCCTCCACCATTCCCAGCAGCTCCATCTCATCCCTGGTTTGAGTTGTCGCCGTTTTGGTCCTTACCTCCCTGCAAAATCCTTCACAATCTCTTAGAATAATAGCAATAACACCTACTTGGTTATCCATGTTCCATTTGACTGCAACATTAAATTTTAGCCTGTCCGAAGAAGGGGGTTGCCATCTATTGGATACTATAACTCGCTGGTTAGTTTGCTGTTTAGATTCGCGCCATTTGGATTGGTCTATCCAATACTGCCTAGCCATGTTATATATGTTTCTAGGGTCAGGTTTGATTCCCCTAAAAGTCTTGTCACATCTGGCTTTCCATATTAATCAGACCTGTATCATTAATCAAGGGAAAATAAGAGTGGGGTTGTAAGGCCTTACTTCCAGAAAAATAAATAAGAGAAAAAACATAAGTAGGTATTAATCCTTTAAAGCAAAAGCTTTGTAATTTTATAATCGTGTAAATTGGCGGTGACGAAATATAACCCATGCTAGAGCTAAATACAATCAAAAGGTAAAAGCCCAAATATTTGTGAACTGAATTTACGTGGGTAACAAAACCCATAATTATCTTCATCTTGTTCTTCTGTTCCCTAAAGGTTAGGGTTCACTTATCCTTAGTTTCAACTTTCATGGACAGAGAATCAATTGTCTCAAACATGTAATAATTATTTATGTATTTTTTAATGTTTTCGATCGATATGTGGGATGTTGCATCTTTTCTGTGAGGCTTAATTCCTTTAATGTGAAAAATAAGAATCTAAGATTTTATTTTGAATCGTCTAGCCATGGTTTGATTTGAAATGTTCTGAAAACCATGGTTGCCTCTGATAACGATCACCGAAGTAACTAAAACTAGAAATCTCTTGTTAACTACTGATTCATTTTTTGTATCTAACATTTGAACTAATCTTGATACACTTTTCTCATCTATAACAAATTCCCTTCAATTTGACTTCGATATCAGTAGAGTGATTTAAGTTTATGATGATGATGTTGGGTGCAATAATCAAAAAACAAAGAAAAAAATCAAATAAGCAAAAGTTATTGATACTTAGCTCCTTTATAACGGAAGTGATCGATTTGACGAAACGGACGAGCTTCCCATATCTCCACAACAGCAACAAGGCAAAACTTTGGAAAAACAGAGTGAGTCACGTGTTCAACACGCTGTCCTTAAGACATTAGCGCCCGACTACACTCAAGAGTGATGCTATAGCTCTCACAAGACAGATATCTCTAGGATAAAACACCATAATACACCTATTACTAGCATATATAGTAGATGCTCAACTTGAGCTTGGCAACTCCAAAAAACCATTAAGAAAAATCGCGAACGGTAAAGAAAACAATATAAAATATTTTCCCTTGGAGGTCTCTCTAAATTATAGAGAAACTCCTTTCCCATACAATTTTACAAAAGTAGAGAATTTGTTTATATAATGGAATAATACAACTTAAAAAGAGGAACTCCCCGATTTGGGACTAAAAAGTTTCATTCACAAAAGAAAACAATAAGTTATTATTTTTCTTAAAAACTTTAAAAATCAATTTTCAATTAATTGTTTTCCAACAGATGATACTTGTAAACCTATAGTCTTTTACGATTCTATCATCATCATTATTTTTTACTAATTATACCATACAAGTTGATATGAAATGTACAACCCGCACTTTTCGCATGACGCATGCTCAAAGTTGCATCGAACAAGATGAAGCCTCATCTTAAGCTTGGGGATGTTTATCCAAGGAAGCATCATTGTCCCTATGTCCCTTACTCAAGGAAGTAAAGGATGTTCATCAATGAAGTGTTCCTCGAGGAGGTATTGGTTGTTTTAGTTTCCTCGAGGAATTTCCCCCAAAGAAGTGGGGATGTTTTCCACAAGGAAGCACCGGTTACACACGGAATTATGCATGTCTTATGAAATACCCTTTGGCCAATACAGACTGGGGTTTTCTTGGCTTTGGCCTTGCAACACGAGTTGGCTTTAATTGCTTGTCCCGACGATGATGAACTATGGTGAGTGCATGATCCCTTCAAGGTACATAAGAGGGTACGTAGGCATCCACAATGAGTTGCAACATTAGTGGTCCAGCATCTTGTTGCTTATATTCATCTAATTGTGAGGTGATTACGATATTATGGTAGCTCATATCATCTGGCTTGGTAAAGCAAGGCAAGAGATGATTGTTGTTGTTAGAGCATATCTCGGTTGAACCCACCAAGCATTGGTATGTCAAGTTTGGTTGTCATATTTTAGTGAATCAAAACTCATTTAAAGAGTCGCTTGATTATATACTAGAGTCAACTTCGTATAGGTTAACTTGAAAGTATTAGGATATGAGACTTACAAGTATTACATGAAGACTTTTATGGAGCTACAACGACAACATCATCCTTCCTCTTGAGGTTAGTAATATTTGACTTGAACTGTTTCATTCCCTAACGTATCTTTTAAGTCGTGCATATTGAAAACATAACCGCGAAGCTGTGTATGATACCCTAGTTAGACAGAGTATTAAGGAATACAATACGAGGTTTATTGCTTAACCATTAAACTTTGTATATAAGACATCGACATAATCGCATGAATGCTATTGTGATTATGCATGGGTATGAGTGAAGATTTCATCCTAGGAAACAATGTTTTACATTCGTTTAAAGGTAGTAAGTTCATAAACTCGTTTTGTGAATCGAAAGGGAAATCGCTAGGCTTATTGGTATTGTTATTCATTACAAATCTATTTTGAATTACCAATATGTGTGTTTAGTATAACCGCTCATAAACTTGTTTATGTATCTTGGTAAAACTATTCACAAGGCCTGACTTATGTATTGGTATGACTTATATTAGTGAAACCGATCTTAAGTAATCACTCAAGATGGTATGATCGATGCCTTGTAAATAGCAACTTTTATCTAGCAATTGAGGAACCGATCCTAGTAAGAAGTGCAACAAATTTACAAGAGGGGAATCGATCCTTGTAAGAGGTGCAACACGTTTTTAGTAGATGGGGGAACCGATCCTATGAACATGTGCAACAAGTTTGTAGTTTTGGGGGAACCGATCCTATGGAATGTGCAACCGAATACAGGTAGTTACCATAAGTTGCGGGGAACCAATCCTAGTACCTCGTCAACTGAATTTTGGTAACTAGTGTGACTATGCACAGTACTCACATGGAGGTAGAACCGAACTTGTTTTTTGTAGAACAGTGAAACCCATGATTGGTGATTTGATAGGATAATCAATCACATAGTTCTTGGAA
>JAJJMB010010308.1:3439561-3608644 GCA_023531105.1 Papaver atlanticum | reverse complement strand
CTATAATCGGTTTATCCTTGTGATAGATTAGATTGATTAGTTGAGTAAATCGGCATTAATACACTTCTTTGTGATTAATAGTATTGATTGCATAATCTAACAATTACTTCGGTAGTTGTTGAGAGATTGATCTAAGGACCCGACAAAGGAGTTTATTGGTTAAACGGAAGAGCCTTTGTCAAACTCATATCACTTTGTTTGAAAAGAGTTATTACCGAACAGATTTGTTGTTCCTTTACTGTTTGGAATATGAACCAAAGGAATTGTTCCAAGTGCGTGACTTACTGAAAGTTGGAGGCACAGGGATACTGAGGAAACTAGGTAAATTATAGGATTAGTTGCTTGGTCTCAACTATACGAAGTTGGTTTGATTTTGTATAGCGGATTAGTTCTCAGAGTATTCAATTTTTGACTAGGTCCCGGGGTTTTTCTGCATTTGCGGTTTCCTCGTTAACAAAATCTTGTTGTGTCATTTACTTTTATTTTCCGCAATTATAATTGTGTTTATTATAATTTAAAGTAAATCACACAAATGTTAATTCCTATTTTAGTTGATAGACAATCCCTAGAGTTTGGTTAAGTCCGAACCTATTATCAAGTAAACATATTTCGTTGTTGTATTGTCTCGATCTCGTATCCATGGACGATCACACGAAGTGTGAACCGATTAGTTGTATTGTCTCGACTTAGTCCATAGACAATCACTTTCGGAAACGGACTTATAGGTTGAAAAGTTTTAGATTGAGGTATATTTGGGTACCCTCGTCTTTTCAGTTGCAATACCTGATGAGGTAAGTTGTAGTGCATTCCTTAGGTGCTCATACTTCCTATCTAGTTGTTCGACGTAGGAATGCACCAATTGCACATTGGGTATGGCGAAGAAAATAATTAAAATCGGTATGCAAATTAGGGGAGCTTACATAAGCCACTTGCACATAAGGATGATGCAAATACAAGTACGACATGAGACTGACTGATGCACTGATACATATGAACAAGTTATAGCAGGCGCGCTGAATTATTTGGAAGTTCAGAACCCGGGAGTCGTAATTAGATCAAGAGGGGTCCATTTTGATGGAGAACGAGTGGTCTCCAGAATTTAACCAAATTCCATCGTTTAGGGCGTCAAAAATTCGTTTTTGCTATTTCAGGAAAGTTTTCGCAAAATAAAATACTTGGGAATAGGCTTTGAATTGCCTATGTGCAAGTCCAAGGCATGCCATATATCTTCCTGGAAAAGACTCGGAAACCAGTGTTGCATGCAAGAATGCATCGCCATTATATTTTATGGATTTAAACCTTTCGCAGAACAAGGGTAAAATTGGAATATTGTGGAAGCTATGTTAAGGAATCATGCTTACGAAACATGTTTGCAAAGGAAAAGGAAAGTGCATTTGCTTGGTGAGTCTTGAAATTTTAAATCCCAATCACTGCATTATGGGCGGCGCATTGAGAAGCTAACACGATTAGAGTCATTCGATCTTTTACTTTGAAGATCAATCGATTTACATCTCAACAAAGAAGATATATCACTCTGTGGTTTGTGTTACAAGCAAAATATGTAAATGGTATATTAGCTGAAATATGCTCTAAATACCCGATATTGGGTTTGTAGTAAACATGTAAGTCTGGTTATACCCATCACCAATATAGAGACATTGGTCAGAAGAAAACTCCTTCATCTTCGTAGTACCATTAAGCTTAGTATTTTACATGAAAGATCGCACAATGTTTCCCACATAGAAAAGATACTCAGACTGTTTAAGTTTTGATTTTTTGTAGGTTTGTTAAAGCAGCCAAATATTCTTCTAGCTAATAATCTGGTAGTAGAGGATACTTGTTTATCCTCAGTCGATTATGATTGTTCAGACGAAGCTAGAGAATAATACAAGGATGGCACAACCAGACGATCATTAAGAAATTACACAGTGGAAGATATGACCGAGTTTTATAGAGTAAAGGAAGCATATGAAGACTTTAAAAGATGGTTCGTGATCTTTATGCAATATTACCGAGAACATTGATCAAGTGAGACGGCTACCTATCAGGGGGAGTAAAGCCATAGAAGACTATGGTTATCAGACATATTGGACATTAAGTCATGTACTATTTTTTCTTAGTAAATATTTTGTCCAGCTGGATTTTGTTCGTCAAGGTTTTAGACAGGCATGCAGGTCCAGTGTTATATGCAGTTCAAAAGGTTGTAATCTTATTCCTTCGTCCTGGTTTTTCTCCCTCTGGATTTTTCCAGGAAAGGTTTTAATGAGGCAATGTCTGCGGCTCCCGTACTGTTCTGAAGACTCATGTTTTCGGACGTTCAAGTTTTTGTCCCATTGGGTTTTTATGCGGTTCTCGGATAATAGCGTGTATTTTGGTTCATGTTTTTACCGTACACAGTTTTTTCCTGACAAGATTTTGACAAATTTTTACCAAGGAATAATATTCGCGGCGGTAAATAAAACTCGAAATTCTTTACTTTCCATTGGTCAAGTTTCTATCCTATCGTATTTTCTGACGAACGCTTTAACGAGGCAACAAATTTACTATACTTTTTGGTTGGATTTTGTCCCATCGGATTTTACAGACAAAGTTTTAACGTGACATAATTTTGGTGGATTATCCAAGAAAGAGTGTTGTGTAATGACTATTTTAAGTGGCTGACCTACCAATGGATCCATGTTATGTGGGACCCAAAAAGGCACCTCATGTAAGACACATGCACCATAACATGTGACTCATGTTTTGATAGTTACTCCTGTTAGAGCATTGCTCGGTCGAACTCAAAAGTGTTTTTATATCAAGCTTGTTGTCAAATTTAGTTGATCAAAACTATATCTTGACTTTTAGTCTACATTTAGTCAAGTCTCAGATTAGTTTTAGAAATGTGTAGTTGAGTATCAGACATCACTGCGTTCTACCGTTTGAAGGCGAAGATTAACTAAAAACATTTGGAGAACTTTATCGACAAAACGTATGTGAAAACGAACCAACCTATTACTCAAGTTTTCTCCTTTCTATCTATGAGACTAACTCGCATGATTAAGTGGACTTTAAATTGCACAATAGAAATTTCGAATCAAGTTTATCTTGTTAATTATTCTTGAAATATGAATGATTAAGCTTAAGAACATTTTGTTCAAAACTTGATGAATTTAATTAAGAACAATTTATTGTTTATGTGCTAAATCATGATTCAGTTTAGTCATTTGAAAATAGTCTGGAACAATGATATGTGTCATTTATGTTATTCGAGAATGTTTCAAATCGATTAATAGGGAGATATAGAACTACTGTAAATCTGGATACAGGACAATACATATACCAGTTCACGTACCTGAGCAATTGTTATAGGTCCCGAGCCGTAGTACACGTACCGGCGTAGCTATAGTTTTGTTGACTCGTGAATACCAAAACTATGGATACCAAAAAGTTTTGTCCGGCAACGACCTTTGGTACATACACCCAGTATGAATACCAAAAAGTTTTGTTGACTCGTGAACTCGGGAAGGTACATATACCCAGTATGGATACCAAAATCCAGAACTATTTTTATCTTAAGGCATACCCGGTATACGTACTGTGATAAAAATAACTCACAAACTGGAAGTAAGTACATGCACTTACCAAGTCGAATATTTTCAGATGCATCAGAATTATTTCTACGAGATAATAAGCATTTTAATAACTCTCTAAAACACCTCTAGACATATTTGATAACATTATAACCTATGGTTGTGACTCAAGATTAAAGTCTAAAAGTGTTATATGAAAATGGTTAAGCTTATAGTTCGTCTGGCTAGTTTCGGCTAACCTTTATCATGAAAATTATACATGGTTCGGTTACGGTTCATCCTAACCAGAGTGTATATTTTGTTGTGTTTATCTCAACTCGAATTTTCATCTAACGGGGGATAAAGACTGTTTGATTCCAAAGCTACCTTAGCTTAAATCTAAAGCAACCTTCGATCTTGGAAGTTTATAATAGGAAAACCTCAAGCAACTTGGATTTTTGAATCCATGACACTCTTCTTGTGTGTCCTAGTTGTAAACTAGAGTCGTCCTCTCCTTTAAACCTTTTTAGGTTTAGCGACTAAAAGGACTTCGCTGAGGGATTCATGAAGCCAGGTACGAATAACTTTATCTTGATAGTTTGTGTATCCTGATCTTGCTACTGATTTTTGAGTCTCACTCCGATCAGGTAAGATTGATAGAAATCACCAAGTTCTTCGTCTCATACTTTGTGATTCCATAAGTATATTCCTCCATAATGATTCTTTGTTGAAATTGGAGTAGGTTTTACTTGTGAGTGAACAATAATCTAGGCTGCTTTTTGGGAGTCGTAAGCACCGGATTTTGAGGTTTGCTAAACCTAGTCTACTGCAAACGATTTCTTATCTAACCTTGATCTAATGATTAGAACAGAAATCACATATATGCTTTTATATGGGAGGCAGATTTGTTTAAAGTCTTCACTTAGGTTGAAACAACTCTTATGGTGTAAAGGAACTCAGCTAAGAGAATCAATTATGAAAACTCTTGCGAGATTCAAGAGGCGTAATGAGTGCGACTGTAACTGAATTACCGTGACGGTGGATTCGGTCTCAACTACATTCTAGTCCGAAGTTTCGATAGTAGGATAGAGTCTGTAGCGGCTTAATACAGTTTGGTGTTCAAATCCGGACAAGGTCCCGGGTTTTTTATGCAATTGCGGTTTCCTCGTTAATTTTTTTTTTGGTGTCTGTGTTATTTCTTTTCCGCATTATATTGTTTATTTATATAATTGAAATATCACGGGTTATACGTAAAACCAATAAAAGTAGATACGTCCATCTTAATTGTTGGATTCGACTTGATTGATCTTGGATATTGATCTTTGGAATCGTCGAAGTACTCTCGCGGTAGAATCAGGTTCACGGACTTGTCCCCGTTTACATATTGATTGTGAGAGAAAGAGATATAAACTCTTGATATAATTCCTGATTGAGATTAATTAAGTAGTAACTCTCGGAATTGTATTTGGGTTTAGTATATACAGGTTGCATATGAAAAAGTTGGTGGTGTATTTTGGTACCCCCGCATTTTCAATTTGTATCTGAGCAGGCAAACACGCGAAAGACCTAATAAGTCTGTGTTTGAAGCAATTTGACTATATGGATAGAGACGAAATCTCTGATAAATGTACACAGTCTTGAAAATATTGTTTTTATGGATTCTATAAAAGAGACTGATTTTTCAATCTCTCATATAAATGAACACTCTGTGTTAGAGCATTGCTCGGTCGAACTCGCAAGCGTTTATATCTCAAGCTTGTTTGTCAAATTTAGTTGTCAAAACCATAAGTCTTAATTTCTAGTCTACTTACAGTGAAGTCTCGAATTAGGATAGTAAGTGTAGTTGAGACTTGATCAACAAAAGGTATGTGGAGACTTGAACTTATCTATCACTCAAAAGTCTATCTATTCTATCTCCTATTTTGAGACAAAAGTCGTATTGCTAAATAGACTTCAATTATACACATTTACTATTGCGATCCGAGTTTATCTCGCTTATCTATTTCTTGAAATATGTGTTGGTAAGCTTTCGCTTTAGCCAAGTTCATCTTTACTCGTGACGAAAGTCATATTGATTATTTCAATAACTTGAAAATCGCTTTGATGAAAATAGTTTGTGGATAACAACTATTTTAACATCCTCTAAGAAAGTTTCGATGATTGAAATAAGAGTTTATAACAAGTCATGTTTGGATATAAACATAGTGTGTTCTCACATTTATGTAAAAGTCCAAAACCGAGAACCTGAAGTATGCGTACCCGTACGCGTACTGGCGGTTGTTGGAAATCCGGGTAAGTATGCGTACCCGTACGCATACTGGCGGAAGTTTCACGTCCGTGAATTTCTGCTGGAGTTTGAAGTAAAAAACAAACTCAATCCGGGTACTTAAGTATGCGTACCCGTTTGCATACTTAAGGAGGTTAATTTATAAAATCGGTTTGTTCATGAACTAAAACATTTATATAATAAGGAATGCAATCTTTGCAAACCGTGGCTATAATGTTCATGAATTGATTCAAGTGAATCAAAATCGATTTTGCTTCGATTGTGTCTTGTATACTTCTATGAGATCTAAGCAATTGAAAAACTCTCTAACTAGTTGAAATATCACAGGTTGTGCGTTGAGTTACTGAACATACTTTGAACATGTTCAGTAACTCTTATCTTTTATTGTTCAAAGATATTCCTTAATAACTAAAGGAGATCCCGGACCGAAATAAGTTGAGAATCTTTTAATTAAGGTAGTCAATTTTTATATGCTTTTAATTACCAGCAATTAAAATGCATATCTTTGGAAAATAAAAAATTGGTAATGTGCATTTACTAATTGGAGATTTTCTAGTAGGATTTTGGTTATTTTTGGACAGAGCATTTCTAGGAATTATGAAAACCGATTTTGGAAATATTGCATATCTTAAGAATATTTCGGTGGAAATTCCTTGGTGTCCAAACTTCCTTGGTCTATAAATACCAAAGTTTGCATTTCATGTAAACTATCCATAGAGCCAGCAAAACTACCTTGTTGTGTTGTTACTGGTGGAGCCGTCTATTAGGAGAGGAAAGTACTCTAATTAGGCGAAATCTCTTACGACCGCTCGTTTAAAGACTTCCGTGGGATCAAGAAGCTCTATGAGTACCGTTGGTGGGAAACTAGATAATTGCAGTATTATTAGTTTTCGATTTCATTTGATTGACTAACGGTTGTTGAACTTTGATTGCACCTAGTTTGTTTATTATTGAGAATCTTCTCTTCTGATATAAGATTCACTCAAACTAGATCGAAGTGTCGACGGGATCTTTAGAACTGTTTGTAGATCTAAAGATGTCTTGCGATAATCCATTGTTAACAGACTCCGTTCTGTGCGTGATTGATCATAAGAGATTCAAGTTGTTGTGTGCAGGTGTTTATTGAAGATTTAAGAAGATTTGAAGACGAAGAAGATTTATGATTTGGGTTCATAATCTTTGGTGTGCACAAAACTTGATCGGCTGGGATCCAACTATAATCTGTTTATCTTTTGGGAGATTTGATTGATTAGTTGCGTAGATCGACATCAGTATTTAGAATCTGGATATATCCTATTATTGATTACATAATCTAAACTCGACTACTTGTTAGTTGTTTGTTAGATAGATCTAAACCCGACAAATGAGTTTATTGGATTAAACAGAAGAGCCTTTGTCTAACTCATATCACTGGGATTGAATAGAGTTGATACCCAACATATTTGTTGTTCCTTTACTGTTTCGAATACGAACTAAAGGAATTGTTCCAGTGCGTGCACTTATTGAATGTCGGAAGCGCAGGGATACTTAAGAAACTATGTGAACTATAGGTTTAGTTGCTTGGTCTCAACTATACGAAGTTAGGTTGATTTTGAAAAATGGCTTAATTCTGAGAGTATTCAATTCTGGACTAGGTCCCGGGGTTTTTCTGCATTTGCGGTTTCCTCGTTAACAAAATCTTGTCGTGTCATTTACTTTTGTTTTCCGCAATTATAATTGTTGTTATTATAATTTAAAGTAAATTACACAAATGTTAACTTCGTATTACTTTATAGTGATCCTATAGAGTTTGGTTAAGTCCGAACCTATTATCAAGTAATCACACTTTGATTGTTGTATTGTCTCGATCTTGTATCCATAGACGATCACACAAAGTGTGAATACCGATTCGTTGTATTGTCTCGACTCGGTCCATAGACAATCACTTTCGGTAAGAGGACTTATAGGTGGAAAAGTTTTAGATTGAGGTATATTTGGGTACCCTCGTCTTTTCAATTGGTATCAGAGAAGGCAAACACGAAAAGATCTAACAATCTGTGTTTAGTGCTATCCAACCTATAAGAATTGAATCTATACTGATTCAGTTAACGTTATGCAAGAGTATGAATACTCATATGTTTAAGATGTTACAACTTTGTTAACTCATGATCCAGGAGTTATGAAAACATCTGAGTCTATCTTTAATGGAAAGGAAGATTCTGATAAATAGTTGGTAAAACTCCTAAACCTAATAAGATCTTCGCTACATGGATGCTAATACTAAAGACAGAATCTAATCTTCTTAAGAATGAGATCAGAGAAAAAGACATTCAACTAAATATTCTAGCCAAAGAGAATATGGATCTCGCTGTCAAACTAGAAGCCATTGGTAAATCTCTTACTCAAGATCAAGAGACTCATCCCGTGACTCTGGCTGATGACGCTGTTGTAATTTCTTCTGATATTGAAGAAACTAAAAGTCCTTGTTCGACTTTTACAGACTGTGATAAATTAGTCACATCTGAAACAGATCATGATGATGGTAGTTTGCCTAACTACATCAAGTCAGAAGAGGATAAGATACCATCTTCTACATCTACTGATGATCAGACGAAATCTTGTCCAAAGGAAACTCTGAACCGATTCCGTGAGCATGATCTTAAGGAATACAACTTTCAGTCACTTGACAGGAAACTTTTACTTCTTCAAAATACGGTAATAAAAATATTGAAAGAAGTTTCTTGTCTTATAAAACTAAAAGATCGTTCCTCAGTAGAAAGACAGAATATATCTCAATCCAACAAAGTCAACTCTAAACAATCTATAGTAAGAGTTGATAATCACTTCTGGAAAAAGGTTCCTCCCCACTCATGTCGAAACAGTCCTTGTTTACATGAAGAACAATTCCAGGAGAAAGGGAAAGAGAGAATCTCTGCCGAAGGAAACAATCAGGAATTTCCAATAATTGTTTCAAGTAATCATTCTGATGTGCACAATAAGGAAATCCTTAGAATGAGAAAATCATATGAAAATCTCATTGATAGAATTAAAAGATATTTATCCATCTCTGAAAATTCACACATCAGTACAGTTTCTCCTAATGATCATTTCTTTAAATTAAGGAGGGATCACCTTCTTAGGAGAAAATATGTTGGCAGAAATTCCCCAGGAGAAACATGAACTTTGTTTCCAATACTCATTGTAAGAAAGAAAAAGCTTACTCTGATGCTACCTAGTAGTATCGAAATTATGCTCTCCCGTTCTTTTTCGTGCTCATATTTGTGGATGGGAAAAGCACATAAAAATCAAGGGCACATGTTCATGATAGCTACTATTTTCGGTAATGAGAGATATTTAAAGAATATCTCCCTTTCAATAAAAAGAGAAGGTCGAAAAATATTTTTTGTATATTCAGAAAACCTGTATTTCTGAACTGAATATATATTCTTATCTATATATGAAAGATCTTCTCTTAGGTATATTGCCTTCCCTTGGTAAGACTTGATAAGCATGGCTCCTATAACTCGCAGTGTTACAAGGAGTAATAAAAGGGAAGCTCGAAAGGTTAGAAACTGTCAAGGATTCGTTTCAAAACGAAAAATCAGAAAGATTGTCTCAAGAATTGTGTCTAGATCTCAAGAAGAGTCATGTCTTCTGGATTTCGATTATTCAGATTTTACCAAGTGGTTTCCAACAGATGGTATGTGTGAAGTTATGAATGGGTTTGAAGAACTCATAGGAAATATTTTTACTTTGGTTCAAGATCGAGGTGGACTAAAAGATAAAATAAAGGAGACAAAAAGTGAACTTGTAGACTTGAAGCTTCAAGTTGAAGAACTCGGAAAACAGAAAGTGGTTGCGGACAAGTCTCTTGAGACATGCTTCAAGAGTTTGAACATTGAAGAAACTTCAGTGAACAATAAGAGCACCACTAGAGATTAAGTGCTGTAATACTTAATCCAAACAAAATAGACATCAGTTTTTGATTTCTTTCAATTATTGTGTAAGGTCTATTGATGAATAAAACTATCTATTTATGAATAAAATTATTATTTTATAGTTTTTCTTATGATAGTTTTTCGATTACATAACATGTGCTTGAATGCTTTATATTATTGCTATGTGTTATGCGATGTTTGATTTCGGTTATCTTAACCTTAATATTCAATCTCATATGATGTGTGAACCCTTATGGTTTGTGTGGCTTTTTGATTTAGCGGGATTAAGTTCTAGCCCATGTTGGTAGGCTTTATCAAAGGATCATAAGGTGTTCCGATTGAAACTCATGTGTGAAAAAGTCACAATATGTTGAATTTTTGTTTAACATAAAAGCATATGTGTTTCGGGGTTTTCAACTTTTGCTATGCATTAGTTAAAACCGATTCAACCTTTCTCTAAAAGGTTGCTTTTGTTGTTGTTCTTTTGTTCTTGCGAGAGGATGACAACACAATGGGGGAGAGTTCTAACTTGAACTTGCGCTTAATGTTATATCTTTCGGGGAGAAGTGGATGCGGAATATGAGGTAACGAATTTGTTAGTTAATCGTTTTCCTGTTTAAGAAAAGCTTGAGTTTATTGCATATATTTTTATTTTTCTTAACAAAATTCGGTACAATTGTTGTTTATTCCATTATGTGTGTATGGATGTATGTGTGTGTGTGATTCAATTGTTTCCGGTTAAGAAAAACTGCTTTGATATCTTTTTTTATTGTTTGGTATCAATTGTTTTAGACTTAACGAAATTTCGGTGCAATTGCGGTGCTTCAATGTCTATGTTTATTTCAATTGCTTCCGGTTAAGAAAAATAATTGTGCAAGTCGATTTATTTGGTTTGTATGTATTGTTTATGGATTAACAAAATACGGGATCATTTGTGCAGTCCAATTCGATTTCGGATAATAGAAACTAAGTTAATTCCGATCTTAGTTAGACTTATCAAAAGTAAAGGATTCAGTTATTCAAGTCTAATCGAATGCCTTGACAAGAAATATTAGTTAACTAACCTAGTATTTGTCTTGTCTAAAGTGGAAGGTCTAAGTTATTGTCTGAATAATTAGTGCCTGATGAGAAAAATAAAGTTAATTCTGATCTTTATTTTGATCTTATAAAAATAAGCAATTGTACTTGTGCAATCGGTTTAGCAAGGGAACTAAGTTTTCTTAGTCAATTTGTTAAACTATAAGGGAAAATTGCTTCGGGCAATTGTTTCCTTGATGACATATCAAAAAAAAATTACTTGTAGTTTCGGTTTTGGTATTGGTTCTAAAATGGTACGTGAAACCTTCGTGCTTAACTCTTATAGGTTATACAATTCTTTTAGATTGTAAGATCCTTTCGGTTTTTGGTATTTGCTCGTACCTTTGTCATTTTGTGACAAAAAGGGGGAGAAATATATGGAGTAAACAAAGTGATTTGTAATCACTTAGGAAAGGACAATTGTGCTTAAATGTTATATCTAACGAAAGAGTAAAGCATTAACTAAGGGGGAGAAACATATCATATGTTGATTATAGTTATTTAGACTACAAAAGGGAAATAACAAAGATGTGCGGATTGAAAATCTACCTATCTCACCTTTAGGGGGAGTATTAGCTTTGTTATTGAAATGTCTTCAGCGGCATTTATGGATTGAATATATGCAGGGTATTGTGCCGTTGAAACTTGGAATCAAGCGTATGTATAATGAATTTTAGTAATTTGTTTATCCATATGATTGCAAGAGTTTTGTCTCTAAAATTGACAAAAGAGGGAGATTGTTAGAGCATAGCTCGGTTGAACCCACCAAGCGTTGGTATGTCAAGTTTGGTTGTCATATTTTAGTGAATCAAAACTCAATTTAAGAGTCGCTTGATTATGTACTAGAGACAACTTCGTATAGGTTAGGCTAGAAAGATTAGGATAATGAGACATACAAGTATTACTCGAAGACTTGAAGAATGTGAAGAAGTAACAAGCTACATCGACAACATCATCCTTCCTCTTGAGGTTAGTAATATTTTGACTTGAACTGTTTCATTCAAAACGTATCTTTCAAGTCGTGCTATATTGAGAACATAACTGCGAAGCTGTGAATGATTATACTCTAGTAGACATAGTGTTAAGAAATTCGAATACAAAGTATAACGCTTATCTTTTGAACTTCGTATATAAGACATCGACATAATCGTATGAATGCTATTGTGATTATGTGGATGGGTATGGGTGAAGATTTCGTCCTAGGAAACAATGTTTATATTCGTTTAAAGGAAGTACATTCATGAACTTGTTTTATGAATCGAAAGGGAAATCGCTAGGCTTATTGGTATTGTTTTTCATTGCATATCTTTGGATTACCAATATGTGTGAGTTCGTAGAACCGATCGTAACTTGTTATGTATCTTGGTAAAACTAGTCAGAATGCATGACTTATGTATTGGTATGACTTTTATTAGTGTAACCGATCCTAAGTAATCACCTAAGATGGTATGATCGATAGTTGTAATTGGTGTGACCGATCCTAGTAATTGGTGTGACCGATCACAAAAGAGTAGTAATCGCTCCTTGTAATTGGTGTAACCGGTCCTAGTAATTGGTGTAACCGATCCTGGTAACTGGTGTGACCGATCACAAGTAATACCATGAGAATATGGTAACCGGTCCTGGTAATTGATGTGACCAATTTGGTAACTGATGTAACCGGTCCCATTAACCATATTAAGGTAGAACCGATCCTTGTGTTTGGTAGAACAGTAAACCCATGATTAGTGTGTTGATTTGATCAATCACATAGTTCTTGGAAATCAGATGAACCAATTCTAAACTTGTTTGGAAGTGTGGTATAATCGGTTCCAAGATTGTAAATATGAAAGAGGATTTACAAAGAATTAAGATGTCGACATACTTTGAACATGTTCAGTAACTCTTATCTTTTATTGTTCAAAGATATTCCTTAATAACTAAAGGAGATCCCGGACCGAAATAAGTTGAGAATCTTTTAATTAAGGTAGTCAATTTTTATATGCTTTTAATTACCAGCAATTAAAATGCATATCTTTGGAAAATAAAAAGTTGGTAATGTGCATTTACTAATTGGAGATTTTCTAGTAGGATTTTGGTTATTTTTGGACAGAGCATTTCTAGGAATTATGAAAACCGATTTTGGAAATATTGCATATCTTAAGAATATTTCGGTTTTGGAAATTCCTTGGTGTCCAAACTTCCTTGGTCTATAAATACCAAAGTTTGCATTTCATGTAAACTATCCATAGAGCCAGCAAAACTACCTTGTTGTGTTGTTACTGGTGGAGCCGTCTATTCGGAGAGGAAAGTACTCTAATTAGGCGAAATCTCTTACGACCGCTCGTTTAAAGACTTCTGTGGGATCAAGAAGCTCTATGAGTACTGTTGGTGGGAAACTAGATAATTGCAGTATTATTAGTTTTCGATTTGATTTGATTGACTAACGGTTGTTGAACTTTGATTGCACCTAGTTTGTTTATTATTGAGAATCTTCTCTTCTGATATAAGATTCACTCAAACTAGATCGAAGTGTCGACGGGATCTTTAGAACTGTTTGTATATCTAAAGATGTCTTGCGATAATTGATGTAATTTTAAATAGTGGTAAGAATGGGTTCGTTCAGATTTGTGAAGATTCGAGTTTTTTTAAAATCAATAAAAATTATATACAAAAATAGTACAATTGGTGCAAGAGGTACTGGGACTAAGGATTTAATTTTTAGAGTGAAAATAACCAAGACACTAGATTCCACTATTACACATGAATAAATGATGATAAGAATTCCAAAACTCTAATTATTTTTAAAATATCTTTTTCTTAATTCACAAATTATCAAGCATATTCTCAAACATTAATTGTATCCCTTAAGCATAGATTATCTAACCAAAGCATAACCTATCTAATTGAATCACAACTAATTAGGAAAAATTATGCAAATAATTAAAATTCTGCAAAGCAGTAATTTGAGTGAATTATAAATTGCAAAATTAGAGAAAAGTAAAATAATTACCAATTATTCATGCAACAATAGCTTCCTCCATGTCTTGGTTACGCGAGAATTAGCTCATCATTATCATGGAAATATGCTCAAAATTCATCTTTATTATTGCTCAAAAATGGTTCACAAATGATGATATAGGAGAAAATTGACAAAAACCGGGTTTGTAACACTTCTGTTTGTTACAAACTGAGCTGTTACAGAGAACGATAAAAATGAAGTGTTGTTAACACTGTCGCATTACGACCCTCATCCTTGTGTCGCTGTCACTGTTGAAGAACGACGGTTACCTTGCGTCTAATGTTCTTCGCGTTTATCAGCAGCAGCAGCAGCAGAAAATGGAGTTTTCCTGCAACTTGATTTCTCGACTCTCTGGTTCTTCTCAGCTCCCCAAACTCTCCACCCCTCTTCCTTGTACCTGTAGAAATCTATTTATACTCCTAATCCTCATTTAATCCGGCCATATCTCCCAAATAATCTTCATTTATCAATATTATTCTCCACGGCTAAAATTTCCATTTTTTGATCTTCCACGCGTTCTCAGCTGTCAAACTTCGTTATTTATCTTCTTCATGAATATTTGTAGTGCAACACACTCGAAACTCATGCATTACATGCCTCAAACTCGTGTCAAATTCACTTGAACCCGTGAAAACTTGTGTCCACTGTTTTGGATTGAAACACGTAATTAAGCCAAATTTGATCGGAAACAACACCCATACCAGCTTTCTATAGTCATATCACGTCTACCCATTAAGTTTCAGGGATTTAATCTCACTAAATCACGTCCAAAAATCCAACAGAAAATTCTGCAGAAAAATGAATTTTTTTCCCGCCAAAAATATTTTTCAAACGATGAAGGTGAAGTGCCCTGAATCCAAAACGCGGGTGCCTTTAGCAGCTCGGCTGCCTTGGGGGTGCCCTTATCCATTTTTAGGGTGCCTTTAGTAATTTTGGTGGGTGCCTTTAACACTTTTTTCTGGGGTTTTTCCAACACTTTTTCGGGATTCTTCCGGTGTATTTCTGGGGTGCTTCCGGTGCATTTCTGGGGTGCCTTTAGTACTCTATCCTGGGGTGTAAAGCACCACTTTACGAGCCAATTTCGTCGCAAGAGCTTATTTCTCTAAAAATACCTACAAAGACATAAAACACCATAATAAGTACAAAAATGGGTACTAATAATATATACAATAGAGATGAAAATAGACACATAAATGCGTCTATCAATAATCCATTGTTAACAGACTCCGTTCTGTGCGTGATTGATCATAAGAGATTCAAGTTGTTGTGTGCAGGTGTTTATTGAAGATTTAAGAAGATTTGAAGACGAAGAAGATTTATGATTTGGGTTCATAATCTTTGGTGTGCACAAAACTTGATCGGCTGGGATCCAACTATAATCTGTTTATCTTTTGGGAGATTTGATTGATTAGTTGCATAGATCGACATCAGTATTTAGAATCTGGATAGATCCTATTATTGATTACATAATCTAAACTCGACTACTTGTTAGTTGTTTGTTAGATAGATCTAAACCCGACAAATGTGTTTATTGGATTAAACAGAAGAGCCTTTGTCTAACTCATATCACTGGGATTGAATAGAGTTGATACCCAACAGATTTGTTGTTCCTTTACTGTTTCGAATACGAACCAAAGGAATTGTTCCATTGCGTGCACTTATTTAATGTCGGAAGCGCAGGGATACTTAAGAAACTATGTGAACTATAGGTTTAGTTGCTTGGTCTCAACTATACGAAGTTAGGTTGATTTTGAATAACGGCTTAATTCTGAGAGTATTCAATTCTGGACTAGGTCCCGGGGTTTTTCTGCATTTGCGGTTTCCTCGTTAACAAAATCTTGCTGTGTCATTTACTTTTGTTTTCCGTAATTATAATTGTTATTATTATAATTCAAAGTAAATTACACAAACGTTAACTCCGTATTACTTTATAGTGATCCTATAGAGTTTGGTTAAGTCCGAACCTATTATCAAGTAATCACACTTTGATTGTTGTATTGTCTCGATCTCGTATCCATAGACGATCACACAAAGTGTGAATACCGATTCGTTGTATTGTCTTGACTCAGTCCATTGACAATCACTTTCGGTTAGAGGACTTATAGGTGGAAAAGTTTTAGATTGAGGTATATTTGGGTACCCTCGTGCTTCTATATTAGGTTATAACCGATTGAACCCATGGATGTGATTTGATATTTGATCAATCACTGTTAGAGCACTGCTCGGTCGAACTCACAAGCGTTGATATCTCAAGCTTGTTGTTAACTATAGTTGTCAAATCTATAATTCTTGATTTCTAGTCTACTTATAGCTAAGTCTCGGATTAGGATAAAAAGTGTAGTTGAGCATTAGACCTCACGACGTTCATCGATTGAAGACGAAAAACTACTAAGGGGAGCTTGTGGAACTTCATCAACAAAAGGTATGTGGAGACTTGAACTCATCTATCACTCAAAAGTCTATCTACTCTATCTCCTATTTGAGACAAAAGTCGTATAGTTATATAGACTTCAATTATACACATTTGATATTTCCAGCTGATTTTAACTCGCTTACATATTTCTCGAAATATGTGTTGGTAAGCTTCCGCTTTAATCAAGTTCATCTTATATTCTTAACGAAAGTCAAAAGATGATCATGTGCAAATCGTCTGGTAACATCTTACATGATTTGTGTGAGACAGTCATTTGATGTAGACTCGAAATGTTTCGTATTGATCATTCAATCACTTGAAAATTGTTTTTAAGTTAATAGTTTGTGTGAGACAGCTATTGCCATCTTCCGAGAATGTTTCAATGGTTGAAATGAGAGTTTAGAACAATTGGATTTAAGCACAGTATGCGTACTTGCATCTGTGTAATCCAAGTCCGGGAACCATGGTTGGCATACCCGTATGCGTACTGTTTGGTTTAGTCAAGGTCCGGGAACCAAGTACGCATACCGGTACGCATACTGGCATGAGGTTCAAGTTCCGGGACTTTAACTGAGTTTGTGGTATGCATACCAGTTCGAGTACTGGCGAACCCAAACTTAGTCCGGCCATTTAGGTATGCGTACTCGTTTGCATACTTGAGTGGGTTATGTTCTAAAATCGGTTTGTTTATGAATTAATACATTTATATAATAAGGAATGAAATCTTTTGCAAACCATGGCTATAATGTTCATGACTTGATTCGAGTGAATCAAAATCGATTTTGCTTCAATTGTGTCTTGTATACTTCTATGAGAATATAAATAATTGAACAACTCTAGAACTAGTTTTATTTGAGTCATTTGAACTAGTTATGGTTAAGATGAATAAGGTTGATATGAAATTGTTCATATGGCTAACTTTGGTTAACTATTGTTGAGCCAACAAAGGTGCACACGTTTAGGTACGGTTACTCATATCTAAATGAAGTCACTTTTCATTTGTGTGTAACAAGCTAAGTTCAATCTAACGGTTGAAAGATATTAGCTTGAGTCTAATCAGGTTTTCATCTAATAGTGAATATTGAATGCTTTGTTACCAAGGTAACATTGATTGCAAACCCTGATTTGAAGACTATATAAAGGAGAACTTTAGCAACTGGGAAACCTAATCCCCACACCTCATGTGTGATACTAGTTGCGACTAGAGTCGATTCTCCTTTAACCTTAGGTTTTTCACGAAACCCTGTAGGTTAACGACTTGAAGACGTCATTGGGATTGTGAAGCCAGACCCTACTATTTTCTCTGTAGTTGCGTGTTCTCATCTTGCTGTTTTCTATCGTGATTGAGTACTATCTTCTTTAAGATTTGCTCGAGATTTAATCTCCGATAGGAAAGATAAAAAGTAGTCACAAACATCTTCATCTCATCGTTTATGATTCCACAATATCTTGTTTCTCTACCATACGATTAAGATTATTGTGAGGTGATTGATATTTCTAGGCTGTTCTTTGGGAATATAAGTACGGTATATCAATTGGTTCCTGTTCACCTTGATTTATCAAAAGACGGAACAAAACTCATAGGTTTATCTGTGGGAGACAGATTTATTTATTCAATAGACTTTTCTGTGTGAGACAAATTGGTTTATCAAGTCTTCGACTTTGGGTCGTAGCAACTCTTAGTTGTGGGTGAGATCAGCTAAGGGAATCAAGTGCATAGAATCCTGCAGGGATTCAGAGACATAAGGAGCGCAACTGTACCTTGATCAGTGTGAGATTGGTTAGGGCTCAACTACATTCCAATCTGAAGTTAACTTGGAGTAGGATAATGTCTATAGCGGCTTAATACAGTGTGGTGTTCAAATCTGGACTAGGTCCCGGGGTTTTTCTGCATTTGTGGTTTCCTTGTTAACAAAATTTCTGGTGTCTGTGTTATTTCTTTTCTGCATTATATTTGTTTATATAATGGAAATATCACAGGTTGTGCATAAGTTCAATCAATCGTGAATCCAACCTTTGGTTGTTGATTAAATTGATTGACACTTGGATATTGGTTTTTGATACCGTCCAAGTTATTTCTTATATTCAATCGGGATCGCAAATTCCAATTTGTTTGATTGAGGATTGAATTGAGAAATTGAGATATAACTCTTTGATATACTTTTCTTAAGATTGAGTCTGACTGTCTAGTTGATTCTCTTAAAAGTATATTGGAGTTAGTCCATACATATTGCTAAGAGAAATATTGGGTGTGGTTGTTATACCCCCGCTTTTTCAATTGGTATCAGAGCCCACAAACATGTTTAAGACCTCATAAGTCTGTGTTTGTAGCAATCTGACTCTATGGGCAATAGTGTTATCTCTGACAAACGTATCACCATAGACAAAAGTTATGTTTCGATAAAATCTATTAAAGAGAAAGACTTGTCAATCTCACATATAGATGAACATTCTGTTTGTTGATGGTGGATTTTCGACAAAGGTCAAAATCGTAAAATCATGATACTGCATGTTTCTGACCCGGCTTCAGGAACGCATGTGACGATTCATATTTTACGATCCATGAACCGTTTCACGATCTATGATCGAGTTCCTCTCAGAGCCATGATGAATATGTTTATCGAAAGGCCTCCCACTAGCTGAGAGTTCGATGCTACGCATTTCATCGTGACCTCTACATAGAAGAATGATTGGGCGGTCCTCCTACATAATCATTTGTTGAGAGGGCATAACTCCTTCAGGACGTCGGCGACACTCGTTGTTCCCTGACTATGTAGAGAGACCGTGTATAGATTCAGGCGGCTCTCCTACATAATTGTTTGTTGAGGGGGATAAACGCCTTCAGGACACCAACGCTACATGTTGTTTCCTGACTATACACCTTTCAGAACGAGTATGATGCTTCAACTATCTCATATCTCGATTCTACAATAGATTAATTCTTTTGTGACATTCGCCACTGAATTCCTAGAAAATAATCTATTATATCTCATTACTCCGTTCCATGGCTATCCCCGGATGATTCCATGGATTAGTAATAGATAACCATCTTATCTCATTACTCCGTTCCATGGCTATCCCCGGCTGATTCCATGGATTAGTAATAGATAACCATCTTATCTCATTACTCCGTTCCTTGAATTCCCCGGATGGATTCATGGATTAGTAATAGATACACAATTCATTTATTACTCCGTTTCATGAGTCATTCTCCGCTGAATTTCATGAATTAGTAATAAATATCCAACAATCGGGCATCTGGCCTATCACCGAGTAAGCCCCAATAAAATGGTGCAAGTGTACTCAACAATGATGCACGAACGAGCACCCAAATGCACAAATGAGCATTCAAAAATATGGACAAACGAGGAATCCTACACAAAATAGGAGAGAGAAAATAATAATAAAAAATAATAAAAAAGGCGCCTAGAAACCGGGCCCACCGGCCGGCCGGCCCCCCACGTCTCTTCCCTTTATTGTTATTATTTTCTTATTTTCATGAACTCATGAAAACTCCTTCACTTTCCTTGTTTGAGCAAAACTCACGGTTTTTCCATATTTTCACGGTTTCATGAAAAATAATAAAATAGGGAAAGGTGTCGCGGGACCGGGCTACCTAGCCGGCCGGCCATGCCCTAGCCGTGGCCGGTCCCACACCTTGTAATCCCTTATTTTCATAATTATTATTTCCCTCATCTCATGAAACTCCTCCGTTTGAGCAAAAATCATGATTTCTTCATATTTTCTCAAATATTGCTCAAACCATGAGAAAAGCCAAAAAGTCAATTTGTCTCATGGCCGACTAGGCTATTCACAAAAATATTAAAATATTATTATTTTGATATTTTTCAAAATATTGATCAAACGAGCAAAGTTCTACTTGCTCATTCGAGCAAAATCAAGGATTTCAGTCAAAGATCGAACTCTTTAAAATCCAAAATATTGCTCAAACGCACATCAAAAAATACCGAAACTCTCAGGACTGAGACACGGACATTATGGTGACACGGGCATGCTTCCTTGACCGACCAAGGCTGGCCCTAAGGCTTGCAAGGAGCCGGTCCCACACACTCTTATAATTTTGACCTAATTTGCTCAATTGCTCATATTGGGTCCAAACTCTTTCCAACCAACTTGGAATTGTCTCAAACGACCATCAGCTTGTCCCACGACTACCAAGGGATGGTTTCATTCCCTCTTGGTCGGTCCCTCACTTCTCCATAAATTAGGTTTTATTACCTAATGCTTAGACGGGCACTATTTTAATAAATGATGAAATCGGCATTTAATCATCATTCTTTCACCAACCGGTCAACCAAGAACCCTGGTGCACGCTCACTCGAGCACCTGGGCACCACATGGTCGTCCATCATTCCATGTGGTCGGTACCTCTCTCACTCATGACCTATTTTCAGCAATTCATCAATTGACGAACAATTGATCAAAAATTAGAGTTTCGAACAAACGCTCCACAAATCATCATTCTGAGCAAGTTCAAACACTAATAATTTTATGTTGATCCAGTAATCGACATCCAGATTAATTATATAATATTCGGTCCAGCTACCAATATTTTAATTAATATTTTATTGGGTCACGTTACCAGTAATTCATCGAATTGAGCAATACTTGCTCAGTTGCTCGAATATTGATTAATCTATCAATATTCAGTAATTTATCAACGTCCATTAATTCGTCGAATCGAGCAATACTTGCTCAGTTGCTCGAATATTGATCCAACTATCAATATCAATATTCAGTAATTCGTCGAATTGAGCAATACTTGCTCAGTTGCTCGAATAATTATCAATATTTAGTTTTTCGTCGAATCGAGCAATACTTGCTTAGTTGCTCGAATTTGCAATATTTGCTCAGACGAGCAATATCAACATAAGAACTATACACCTGACATGTTCAATCCATGAATCACTGAGCATTCGTCAATCATGCTCGATTCAACAAAACTTAGACTCATTGTCTAATCAGTCAACAACTGACTAATTAAATACACGTCTTCCTTGCAGACTCCACGTTCATGAGACATCAATCACGTCACATGGGGGGATATTATTTAGGGTTTTGGTCTGGTGGCCTATGGTACGTGTGTTCATCCACGATGAGAAATGTGAGTAAGTTGTGCAAGCGGTTGAAGGAGTTAGCAAAGTAGTGGGTGCACGATCAGTCAAGTCTCCACACGACATGGAACTGACTTTACCACGATCTCCCACTTTCCCACTCTTTCACTCCAGAAACCGTCACACTTACCGGGATCAATGTGTTCACTATTCTAATAATATAAATAAGTCTCTGAATCCATGATTGAACAGAACACAGAAAATCCACGAGATATTGAACAGACAATCCATCGTCTAACCAAGAATTATCGTGTGAGCAACACTCTCTCAATAATTCAAAACTTATTTACACAAACTTGCAGAAACCTTCAACACATCCACAATCCTTGATCATCATTGATCCCATAATTCTCAGCTTCCCTCCTACAGATCAACCCATCTCCCTCTTTGTGACCGAATTGACTCTGGAACGGCCATTGACTTGGTTTAGGACGGAGTCCTACAGATTGATATCTCGAAGTCAAAGCACTCCCGTGCAGTGCATCTATGTGGGGTTAGGCAGTTTGCTCGGTTGAGGAGTCTCGTCCGATCGGTCGTCTCTTCACTTTCCTAAAAAACGAGCAAATCGTTTTTCCCCATCTACACTGTTCCTATGAAACAGACAAGTATTGATATGTGTTACCCTGTTTGTCT
Source organism: Papaver atlanticum (assembly GCA_023531105.1). NCBI lineage: Eukaryota > Viridiplantae > Streptophyta > Magnoliopsida > Ranunculales > Papaveraceae > Papaver > Papaver atlanticum. Next base: position 3,586,630 of record JAJJMB010010308.1, on the reverse strand, counting down.
TACTGACAAATCTGATTTTGAAGTAGAAAGGGAAGCAGCCCGAGAGAGTGCAGTGATTCTAAAACTTTTTAGAATCCTGGCAGTTGAAATCAACAGGCTGAAACACAAGGTCAATAAAATGGTTGGTATGATAAAGGATCGTGATTCCCAACTAACGGTTCTTCGTGAGGAAAATGCTGTAGATATTGTGCATCACGAACCTCTCTCGAGGCTAAACTCAAAGAAGATGCCTGTAAAATTGGACGACTTTTGAGTAATCTCTCTATTCAAGATAAAAGTCGTTCGTGGGAGTCTATCATACCAAATACTTCTGATACTGCTGTGATATTTTAAAACATGACTAAATCTAATCATGTTTCTCAAATGAAAACATCTTCAGAAGTTAAACTGCAAACCCTTCCTATTGATAAAGAAGTTCCTGGTTCTTCCACTAATCATGGATTTACCTCGTCTCATGGAAGGAAGAAATGTTCTAACGATGTTTCTAATGCTACACACTCTAAACACTCCGGTGATCAGAAAGTATATCTTTTTTATAATATAAAAGGACATGTTCAACAGAAGAGCAAACTGAAGCTGAATGACAATTACTTTGGTCGACTTCAACATACCTTGGATTTAATTCTTAAAGGTGTAACTGACATTCTGATGTCTAAACCTATTGGTTTTAGTACTCTCCATGTGAATTTCAAATTGCTCATCGAATGTTCAAACCAATTGTAGCATTAATACAAATTGTTCAAGGAGAATTCATAAAGGTCCCTCTCAACCTAATGTGATGAATGATGTTCAAGATGTGAAAAAGGTTTCTGTAGATGGAAGCAACCGTGGAGATATGAAGGACAACCTTAATCTGATAATTGAAGGATACAAGGATCTTATCAACAGGCTGTCAAAATCCTCCAAACGAACTTCTTCTGGTAAGGACTCGAACTCTGTCTCGTATTTTGATGACAACAAGTTTCATGATAATTTTTCACATCAAAAAGGATTCTTTCCTAGAATTGGAAGGAAAAAGAGACTCAACCGTGAACACCATTCATTTAATGAGCTTAGGGCTCATACTTGAGCTAATTAATCACAAGGGTTGAATGCTTACTCATGAAAATCCTGTTGAGTAAGATTTGTTAATAATCAGGTATACTTTCGGCAAAAAATACTTTCTGTTTAGTTGAGCTATTTTCTTATCGTCCATAGCTAAACCATTGTCCACAGATAGCTTTGCCTAAGTATTGGTTGTGTCTCAAGAATCTCGTCGATTATTTTTTGTTGCAACTATGTTGCTTGCTACTCTTATGCTATAAATTGATTCTCTGTGGAGATATGACATTTATTAAGCCAAAATCTTGTGAAAGAAAATTCTTCACGTAGCAAAAATGTACTATTTTGCTTTGTTTTTTTTTTTTAAATAAAAAATACATTCGGTTTTGTTTTGGGTTCGGACTGTGTTCGTATGGGTACCCATGTCTTACTTGTCACGAACTGTTTTTAGAAACCCTAAAAGTTACCTTCCCTAAGAAACCATTTAAATACCAAACCTATTGAGTCACGTACGCATACTCTAGGTTTTTGTCGTTTTGTCAAGAATGTCTTCACCTTCTCGCACTGGTGGTTTTGCAAGAGGTTTTCTTGATAAAGGTATTGGTTTCGTGTCTAAGGGGAGGAAGAAAAGAACCCTAGTAGAAGATAATGATGAAAATCCTAATGCCTCATGCTACTATGCCTATACTCATCAGGATATTGAGAATGAGGATATGGTTTCTGCTGAAGTGGTTCATGATTTTCTTAAATACTTTGAGGAAGAAAAACTGAAACTCGTTGATACCATGAAGGGTCTTGATGTGTTAAGAACTGAGTTGAAAAAGGTTAATTCAGACCTTGTTCTCATGAAGACATATGTTAAAGATCTTCTCAATGAGGATTTCTTCTCTGAAGAAGTAGTGGATGCTGTCAATCACAAGCTTGAAGGTATAAAGACTCATGGGGGTTCCGGAAGTGATCTTTGATTTCTGTTCATGATCGTTTTGTTGATTTAGGAGTCTTTTGATTTTTGCTTGTTGTCTTTATTGATGTCTAGGAAACTTCTTATGAGAATTTATTCTTGTGTTTTAAGAAGGATAACTAAGGTTTGGAATAGCCATTATTCTGAGTACACATAGATATTTCCAACGATTTTCATCTTGCAATGTTTTTAGATTTATTTATTTAAATTCTAAAGTTTATTTGGAAGATGATTTTGCAGTATTAATCTTTATGGTTTCATATATTGCAACTTGTTATGGGATATATGTGTTTGCGTCCGTGAACTATGATTGTCCCATATATGCTCAAAAGTTAAGTCTATCATATGTCTTTATGCAAATATTGGTAAAAGATAGAATGAACTTTGGACAACAAAAGTTAAGACTATTATGTCATTATGCAAATATTGATGAAGATAGGATGAACTTTTGTTTACAAAGATTAAGTCTATTACATGTCTCTATGCAAATATCGATGCAAAATAGAATGAATCTTTGAATATTCCTCAGAATTGGTCTTTCCCTGATCCACATCTTTGTGTAAGTACTGTGTGGCTCCGTAAGTTCTCTTATGTGAGCATTTCCAATTAAATTAATCATGGGTTCTCTTGTGGTTAATTTAATTGAGTATTTTGGATACAAATTCATGTTTCATGTGATTTGTTAAGGTCCAAAGAAATCCTTCTTTTCTTGTGAAAGTAAGGTCGCTCTTGTTGTTCTTTCGGGAATGACATTTTATGGGGGAGAGTTCTTAATTGCCAAATATTTGTGGGGAGTAAGGTTGTGGAATATTGTAGGAGTTTTCTTGTATCTTTATAAACTCCTTGATGAATGCATTTAGTTTCGGCTATATGATTGCATCAAAAAAAAGTTAATATGTTATCTTTTGGTCATGAAGTATCTCTATGGAAATTTCATTAGGATCCCACTAGTTTTCGTACCTTTGCCAATTTTTATTGACAAAAAGGGGGAGAATTAATGTGTAGTTCACACTACAAATACATATGGTTTACGGATCATTATGTAAGGGGGAGTGGTTTTCATATGAGATGAAGTATTGACTAAGGGGGAGTGATACATATCACCATAGTATTGTTGTCAAAGTTGTGATACAATTGGACTTTGATGTTGTGTAATAATACTATGACACTGTATAACAATGATTGAGAGCTACTGTTTTCTCATTGTTATAGCTACGGATCTTCAACAACTATGATGCTGAGTTGAACACCTTTAGAATCATGGAGTACTTGGAAGTGACGAATATTTCGAGTAATGTTGAAGAACCAAGGAAATCAAGCATTTGGATTGAGAGCTACAAAGTTTATTTATTTTGTATTCCATATGTATTGATAGTTTTGTCACTAAAATTGACAAAGGGGGAGATTGTTAGAGCACTGCTCGGTCGAACTCGCAAGCATTGTGGTCGGTTGTCAGCCGACGCAAAAATAATTTAAGTTCTTTCACTTCACAATTATAAATAAGAGTATAGTTATAAGAACAGATTCGTTCCACAGGGAGATATGGGTTATCAAATTGTTTTGATTACTTATAAAAACTGGGGGGTTTTGTTTGTGATTATAACTAAATAAGAATAAAGCAAATAGAAAAATACGAATATCAGAAATATAAAGTACTGGTTAGAGTTTTCATCTTCCATCTTCCAACATGTTATCAACTGAATCAATCTCAACATTCATTTTCTATCGATATCAATAACCCTAGAGCGTCCTATCGCAGGCTTACTCCGGCAAAACTCCTATTATCATCAAAGGCGCAAGAGCCACTCTTTGAATCCTTTTCACTAAATAACATGGCGCAAGAGCCACTCAAGTTTAACCCAATGAAAGCACTAATAATTATGAGTTGAGGTTATTCTAAGCAATCCGGCGAACGAGCCATACGGATTTAACCTAGGTTACGCTTCTACATATAATTGTATGGAAACATCCCGTCGTTAACAACTATATTATGCTACTTTTTACAAGGATTATTTGACAATTCCGTATTTCAAATCCTAGTTTAGCAATAGATATGAATGCATGCTCATTTAATTTACAACTTAAACAAACTAGCAATCAATCATACATGGAGTTATAAACGGTAGAACATAAACGATACTAACAAATTATGAATGAATAAGAATGAATACTTCAATTGAATAACATGTTTTCCAACTTAGGACTACATCTCTAACCAATAAGAAAGGTTTAGTTACTTATGTATTTCTTAAAACCCATGTAAAATCATAAAGAAGAAAATAAATCAAACCCTAGGTTATAGAAAATCTCCAACTCCCAAAGCTCTCCTCTTTCTCCTTTTTTGTGTAAAAAGGAATGATAAAGATTCCTCTTCCAAAACTCGCCCCTCTAGACTAAAAAAAACTCACGCCCTTGTCTCCTCCTGGAGTACTCGTATCATTCCAATAGGCCATATATAAGTCCAGCCCATAAACATGTTTCACTGTCAGTCTCGGTGACTGACAGTACATTCTTCTTTTCATCCCACGGACAGTCACATCTCCGTGAAAAATAGAAGTCCCTGGATTTTCACTCCTGCAGTATTCCTCTCACGGACAGTCTGGTTACCGAGAGAATATTTTCCCCCTGGATTTTTATTTTCGCTTCGTCATCTCACGGACACTCTGGTCATCGTGAGTTTTTCAACTTCCTGAGTTTTGTAAAACTCGTTCCAAAGCCTAACTCCATCTTCTCTGTTTTCTATCCATCTCATCAACTGCTAACACCGAAAATCACCAGCAGACTCTGTCCATTCTTCCTCTCTTCTCGGACGTACCAAAGACACATTCGTATCCATCGCAATATTTCCAACAGCAGTATCACTATCTTCTCGACAATGACAGCAGCTATCTAGCAGTGCAACCGAGTTCTTCCTTCTCCAAGTCTTGGTTAAAGTACAACCCCCAGGACCATCTCGAATTCCCAATATTACATAATGATCCGAAAACCATATGTATTTGTAGTGTGAACTACACATTAATTCTCCCCCTTTTTGTCAATAAAATTGGCAAAGGTACGAAAATTAGTGGGATCCTAATGAAATTTCCATAGAGACACTTCATGACCAAAAGAAAAGCACATATCAACTTTTTTAGATGCAATCATATAGCCGAAACTAAATGCATTCATCAAGGAGTTTATAAAGATACAAGATAACCCCTATAATATTCCACAGACGCACTCCCCACAAAGATTTGGCAATTAAGCACAAGTTCAATTAAGAACTCTCCCCCATAAAATGTCATTTCCGAAAGAACAACAAGAGAGACCTTACTTTCACAAGAAAAGAAGGATTTCTTTGGACATTAACAAATCACATGAAACATGAATTTGTATCCAAAAATCTCAATTAAATTAACCACAAGAGAACCCATGATTAATTTAATCGGAAATGCTCACATAAGAAAACCTACGGAGCCGCACAGTATTTACATAAAGATATGGATAAGGGAAGATCAATACTGCAGAATACACAAAGATTCATCCTATTTTTCATCACTATTTGCACAATGACATATAATAGACTTTAATCTTTGTAAACAAAAGTTCATCTTTTCTTCCATCAATATTTGCATAATGACATAATAGGCTTAACTTTTGTTTTGTCAAAAGTTCATTCAATCTTTTATCAATACTTGCATACTTACATATGAAAGACATAACTTTTGACCACGTATGGGACAATCATAGTTCACGGACGCAAACACTCATATCCCATAGCAAGTTGCAATATATAAAGCCATAAAGATTAATATTGCAAAATAATCTTCCAAATAAACTTTAGAATTTAAATAAATAAATCTAAAAAAACATTGCAAGATGAAAATCGTTGGAAATAACTATGTCTACTCACAATTATTCTATTCCAAACCCTAGTTATCCTTCTTAAAACATAAGAATAAATTCTCATAAGAAGTTTCCTAGACATTAAGAAATCGACAAGTTAAAAAAGAAAGACTCCTAACTACCAAACCCGAACATGGACTGAAATCAAATAGCATTTTCGGAATCCCCATGATCCTTGAGATCTTTGAGCTTGTGATTGACAGCATCCACTGCTTCTTCAGAGAAGATATCCTCATTGAGAAGTTCTTTAACATGTGTCTTCATGAGAACAAGGTCAAAATTAACCTTTTTCAACTCAGTTCTTAACACATCAAGACTCTTCATAGTATCAACGAGTTGCAGTTTTGCTTCCTCAAAGTATTTAAGAAAATCATGAACCACTTTAGCAGAAACCATATCCGCATTCTCAATATCCTGATGTCAATAGGCATAGAAGCATGAGGCATTAGGGCAATCATCTTACTATGGCTCTTTTCTTCCTCCCTTTGGAATCGAAACCAATACCTTTATCAAGAAAACCTCTTGCAAAATCACAAAAGCTAGAAGATGAAGATATTCTTGACAAAACACAATAACTCAGAGTATGCGTACGTGACTCAAAAGGTTTGGTATTTAAATGGTTTCTTAGGGAAGGAAATTTTTAGGGTTTCCAAAGTTGATTCGTGACAGTAACATGGGTACCCGTACGAACACAACTTGACCCCAAAACAAAAACACACACAAAGTTCGTACTTTTACATCACGACAGAATTTTTGCTACGTGAAAATCTTCACAAATTTGTGGATCAATAAATTTCATATCTCCATAGAGAACCAATTTAGAGCACAAGAGTAGCAAGCAACTTTGTTGCAACAAACGCTTCTTCGAAGTTAAAGCAAAAAGAAAACAAAACGAAGAACATTTTTAGACACAACCAATACTTAAGCAAAGTTGTCTGTGGACAATAGTTTAGCTATGGACGATAAGAAAATAACTCAACTAAACAGGAAGCAAGTTTGCCAAAAGTATACCTGATTATTAACACATCTTACTCAACATGATTTTTATGAGTAAGATTTCAACCCTTGTGATTAATTAGCACAAGAATGAGCCCTAAGCTCATTAAATGAACGGTGTTCATGGTTGCGTCTCTTTTTCCTTTCAAATCTAGGAAAGAATCCCTTTTGATGTGAAAAATTATCATAAAACTTACTGTCATCAAAATACGAGACATAGTTTGAGTTCTTACCAGAAGAATTTTGGCTAGAGGGAATTGACAACCTATTGACGATCTCTTTATATCCTTCAATTATCACGTTTATGTTGTTTTTCATATCATCATTTTTGCTCCCTTCTCCCGAAACTTTATCCACATCAAAAGCAACATTATCTCCCTTTTTGTCAGAAGAGAATTCTTGAGCTCTTCTTGGACGATTTCTGTTAAGAACTCTGTTATGCTTTTGAGCATTTGAGGAACACATCGAACTGACTTTCCTGGTAGAATACACAGGGTGAGTACTGAAACCAATTGGTTTAGACATACGAATGCCAGTTACACCTTTGAGGATTAAATCTAAGGTGTGTTGAAGTCGAACAATAGAATTGTTATTCAACCTAGAGTTTCTCTTTTGCTTAACATGCCCTTTTGAATCACAAAAGAGACACACTTTCTGATCACAAGATTGATTAGAGAGCACAGACTTAACATCATCGTTTGGAGATTTCTTCCTTCCATGTGATGTGGAACTTCCTTGATTAGAGGAGGCTATGAGCACATCTTTTCTAATAGGAAGTGATTCTGATTTTACTTCTGGAACTGGAACTCTTTCAGTTCTGACAGAAGCAGATGGTATATTAGACTTTTTGGAACATCCTTGAATAGAGAGTTTACTCAAGAGATGTTCAATTTCCAAAGCATCCTTTTTAAGGTTCGCCTCGAGTAAGATACGTGATGACCGAACTACAACATTTTCCTTGCAAGGAGCATTTTCTTTAGAGTTACAATCTCTCAATATACCGAGAAGAACATTGACATTGTTTTTCAACCGATTAATTCTATTAGCCTGGATTCTAACAAGATTTAGAATCAGTTTACTCTCTTCAGCTGTTTCCCTTTCATCAACATAGTCAGACTCAATTAAAGGGTAATCGGGGTAACACATGTCAGTGTCAGTCTATTTCATTAGAACACTAGGTTCGTCTATATTTGAGATTGACAAATCATTCTCTTTAATAGACATTATAGAAACAGAACTTTTGTTTCTGGTGATGCGTTTATCATAGATAGTACTGCCATCCATAGAGTCAGATCGCTGCAAACACAAACTTTTGAGGTCTTAAACGTGTTTGCCAGCTCTGATACCAATTGAAAAAGCGGGGGCATAACAGCCTAACCAAATATTTCGCTTAGCAATCTGTATGGACTAACTCCAATATACTTTCAAGAGAATCGACTAGACCGTCAGACTCAATCTGAATAAAAAGTATATCAAAGAGTTATATATCAATTTCTTGATTCAATCAGCAATCAAACAAATAGGATTTGCGAGCCTGATTGAATATAAGAGAAATAACTTGAACGGTACCAAAGACCAATGTTCAAGGATCAATCAATTTAAATTAACAACCAAAGGTTGGATTTACCAATTGATCGATTCAACGCACAACCTGTGATATTTCAATTATATAACAAAATATAATGCGGAAAAAAAATAACACAGACACCAGAAGTTTTGTAACGAGGAAACCGCAAATGCAGAAAACCCCCGGGACCTAGTCAAGATTTGAATACCACACTGTATTAAGCCGCTACAGACACTAGCCGACTATAAAGCTAACTTCTGTCTGGACTATAGTTGAACCCTAATGCAACCTCACACTGATTCAAGGAACAGTTGCGTTCCTTACATCTCTGATCCCAGCAGGATACTACGCACTTGATTCCCTTAGCTGATCTCACCCACAACTAAGAGTTGCTACGACCCAAAGTCGAAGACTTGATAAACAAATCTGACTCACACAGAAAAGTTTATTGAATAGATAAATCTGTCTCCCACGGATAAACCTATGAGTTTTTGTTCCGTCTTTTGATAAATCAAGGTGAACAGGAACCACTTGATAACCCGGATTTATATTCCCAAAAAACAGCCTAGTATTATCAATCACCTCATAATAATCTTAATCGATTAAAGAAACAAGATATTGTGGAATCACAAACGATGAGACAAAGGTGTTTGTGACTACTTTTCTATCTTGCCTATTGGAGATATAAATCTCAAGCCAGTCTTATGATTGTACTCAATCACGATATAAAAAAGCAAGATCAGATCACACAACTAAAGAGAAAATAGTTGGGTCTGGCTTCACAATCCCAATGAAGTCTTTAAGTCGTTAACCTATAGGGTTTCGTGAAAAACCTAAGGTTAAAAGAGAATCGACTCTAGCTTATACAACTAGTATCACACAGGAGGTGTGGGGATTAGGTTTCCCAGTTGCTAGAGTTCTCATTTATATAGATTTAAAATTAGGGTTTGCAATCTAAGTTACCTTGGTAACAAAGCATTCAATATTCACCGTTAGATGAAAACCTGATTAGATTCAATCTAATATCTTTCAACCGTTAGATCGAACTTAGCTTGTTATACACAAATGAAATGCACCTTCATTTAGGTTTGGGTAACCGTACCTAAATGTGTACACTTAGTCAGTTCAACAATAGTTAACCAATGGTTAGCCATATGAGCACTTTCATATCAACCTTATTCATCTTCACCATAACTAGTTCAAATGACTCAAATGAACTAGTTAGAGAGTTGTTCAATTGCTTAGACCTCATAGTAGTATACAAGACACAATCGAAGCAAAATTGATTTTGATTCACTCGAATCAATTCATGAACTTGGATAAAGTGAAAGCTTACCAACACATATTTCAAGAAATAGATAAGCAAGATAAACTCGGGTCGAAATAGCAAATGTGTATAATTGAAGTCTATATAGCAATACGACTTTTGTCTCAAAATAGGAGATAGAATAGACTAAAAATAGTGTGTACCTAAACTTGGAATCTAAAGTTTTGGAAATTCAACTAGGACCCCTTCGCATATTGGCGAACCCAAACTTGGTCCGGCCACTTAGATATGCATACCCATTCGCATACTTGAGTAGGTTATGTTTTTAAATCGGTTTGTTCATGAACTAATACATTTATATAACAAGGAATGCAATTTTTTGCAAACCGTGGCTATAATGTTCATGAATTGATTAGAGTGAATCAAAATCAATTTTTCTTCAATTGTGTCTTGTATACATCTATGAGAATATAAATAATTGAACAACTCTAGAACTAATTTCATTTGAGTCATTTGAACTAGTTATGGTTAAGATGAATATGGTTGATATGAAAGTGTTCATATGGATAACTTCGGTTAATTATTGTTGAGCCAACAAGGTGTACACGTTTAGGTGCAGTTACTCATATCTAAATGAAGTCACTTTTCATTTGTGTGTAACAAGCTAAGTTTGATCTAACGGTTGAAAGAATATTAGCTTGAGTCTAATCAGGTTTTAATCTAATGGTGAATATTGAATGCTTTGTTACCAAGGTAACATTGATTGCAAACCCTGATTTGAAGACTATATAAAGGAGAACTCTAGCAACTGGGAAACCTAATCCCCACACCTCTTGTGTGATACTAGTTGCGACTAGAGTCGATTCTCTTTTAACCTTAGGTTTTTCACTAAACCCTGTAGGTTAACGACTTGAAGACTTCATTTGGATTGTGAAGCCAGACCCAACTATTTTCTCTGTAGTTGCGTGTTCTGATCTTGTTGTTTTCAATCATATTGAGTACTATTTTCTCCAAGATTTGCTCGAGAGTTATTCTCTGATAGGGAAGATAAAAAGTAGTAACAAACATCTTCGTCTCATCGTTTGTGATTCCAAGATATCTTGTTTCGCTACCATACGATTAAGATTATTGTGAGGTAACTGATATTTCTAGGCTGTTCTTCGGGAATATAAGTCCGGTATATCAGTTGATTCTTGTTCACCTTGATTTATCAAAAGATTGAACAAAAACTTTTAGGTATTTCTGTGGGAGACAGATTTATCTATTCAATAGACTTTTCTGTGTGAGACAGATTGGTTTATCAAGTCTTTGACTTTGGGTCGTAGCAACTCTTAGTTGTGGGTGAGATCATCAAAGGGAATCAAGTGCGTAGAGTCCTGCTGGGATTCATAGGTGTAAGGAATGCGACTGTACCTTGATCAGTGTGAGATTGGTTAGGGCTCAAATACATTCCAGTCCGAAGTTAACCTGTAGTAGGCTAGTGTCTGTAGCGGCTTAATACAGTGTGGTGTTCAAATCTGGACTAGGTCCCGTTTTTTTTTTTTTTTTGCATTTACGGTTTCCTCGTTAACAAAATTTCTGGTGTCTGTGTGGTAGGCTAAGAAAAGATACCTACAATTGTATTAAACTGCAAGTGCACAGTGACGATACGCAACACAGGGCAAGCACAGGTCGATCCACAGGGACTTGGTGGGTGTAGAGTTGAAGCTATAGGAAAACTAAACTGATTTATATCACAATGTAACAAAAGGGGTTTGTTGTGTCGATACGACAAGAAATTGATGATTATACTAGAGCAATAAGATTAAAAGGCAATGAAAGATAAACTAGGTCTTTGAATCCACCCTCAAAACGCGTAGAACCCCTAATTTGATATACTAGTTCTCCATTAATCAAGGAGCTATAGAGATGCTAGCCTCAAGCTACCTTGAAGATGTGATATAATCACTTGTACACATATATGACTTAACCTCAGCTAATATGTCAATCCCTAGCATTACTTGTCTTTCTAAGGCACAAATAATCAAAGATTGAACTAAAATCAGTTCACATAGGCTTGAATTTTGACAAAGAGTTAACCAAACTACCTAGGATGCTTGACATACAAGGTGAAAGCAAATTGAAAAAATTCATAAATTAAGACATGTTTATCAATAAAATTCCATGAAGAAGAACAAGTAAAATCAAATAAGAAAATTCTAATTATTAAAGGGTTTCATCTCTGCCCTAGCAGAGATTTTAGAACATCACAAACAGAGAACTGAAAATAAACCTAGAAATTACTACAGCAACTTGCACCGGCTACTCCGGGCTTGGTCTTCCATCCACAACAGCCTCTCTATTTATACAAAACTTCCCATCAATTACCATTCCCACTTGTATACAAATACAATATAAAATTTTGGGTTTTCTTGTCATTGAAACTCACCACTGATAACACTCCTCATCATGCACATCCACTGAACTATCTTCACTAATCGACTGATGTTGTCGGTATTTGAAAGGGGAACAACATCAGACCTAATTTGCCAACATCTGCTGCTTGTGTTCACCACTGCCATCAATTCCTTGCTACTGCTTCTGTTGATGTTGCAGGGAGTCACAAAATCAAACCTCTAACTTGTCAATTCTGTCGCTTTTGAAAACCAAACAGCCGACCTATTCTTGTACCATTCAAAGCCTAGGGTTATGACTGAAATGGATGTTGAATGATGATAAAAAGGGTGATTCACAGTAGAGAGAGGTAAAATTGTCGAGAACGATGGAGAGATTGATTTGATATGAAACGAAATAGGGATAGAAAGAGATGAGACTGACAGAGTTAGGGTTTTCTTCGGTTTTCAGATGATGGAGAGGGTATTGTCATCCGTGTAGGAGAAGTGAAATGAAAGATGGATTAAGGGTATGTTTGGGTGTTATTCACAAATATCTGGTCTAGGTGTATGAGGCTAGCTTAAAGTTAGATGGGCTTCTTTCTTTCCCAAATGTGAGCAGCATTTGTTACTTGAACTTAGGCCCATTCAGTCATCAACTATTAATTGTTAGCCAACACCTTAACTCTGATCCCATTATGTTGCTGACTCTATTTAGTCTCCTGCCATTACAAAAATCAGAGACTATTACCACATTTTTACTCGCAACGAACAAAACAAAACAAAATACATAATCTGGCATAAATACAAGCAATTAGTGCAGCAAGATACCATAAACACCTACAAAATGATTCGAAAATGTATAATATTAGGTGCCTATCACTGTGTTATTACTTTTCCACATTATATTTTCTATATAATTGAAATATCACAGATTGTGCGTAAGTTCAATCAATTGTGAATCCGACCTTTGGGTTGTTGATTAAATTGATTGACACTTGGATATTGGTTTTTGATACCGTCCAAGTTATTTCTTATAGTCAATCGGGATCGCAAATTCCTATTTGTTTGATTGCAGATTGAATTGAGAAATAGAGATATAACTCTTGGATATACTTTTATTGAGATTGAGTCTGACTGTCTAGTTGATTCTATTGAAAGTATATTGGAGTTAGTCCATACAGATTGCTAAGAAAAATATTGGGTGTGGTTGTTAGACCCCCATTTTTTCAATTGGTATCAGAGCAGGAAAACACATTTAAGACCTCATAAGTCTGTGTTTGTGGCAATATGATTTGTGTGGATAGTTGTTTATCTCACTCACGCGCGCACTTAGAATTGTGTTCCAAAAGGTTTGATCATGCTAAATGTCTTTGACTTACCTCCAAGGATAACTCCTTTGCAGATTCTTCCGAATCCCGAGGTAAAAAAAAATTTCTATCAAATTCTAATAACATTCCCTCTGATATGACATTTAATACTATGTCTGAAACTGAAATGGAACTCACCAGAACTCAAAAAAAAAAAATCTGCTGAGTTCATTGATTTTCAAGGAGCTAAGATAATATCTCCTGAAGAAAAACATGATCATCTCATTGATGAACTTGAGAAGTCTCTTGGTCGAGAACGGGAACTCTATAGCATCATTGAATCCTTCTCTAACAATATCGAAAAACTTGTTCAAGAAACTTTTCTGCAGCGTGAAAAGTTTAGTTCTCTTGGGTATATTGTTAAAAAAAATTCAATTAGAGAAAAACATTTGATCAAGACTCATTCATCAGATCTGAACATCGTTCGTGTTGAAAAAAAGAAACTGGTTGCATCTCTGCTTTTAGCCCAGGAACAGTGCAAATCCTTGAAAAGGGAAAAATCTGTTTTATTGAGTAAATCTTCTTCCGTACTAATCTCTAATTCTCATAAGAGATTATTGTACATGAAGAAAAATACTTCAAAAGAAGCAGCTGGTAAGAAATGTTCACATGTCTTGTAGTTTTTTAATAGGGCTACTAGTTTAAAACAGGGTTCTTCCGATATTTCTCTTCCACGAACCTGTTCCTTCTGTGGGAAAAGAAATCATTATGATTCTCATTGTTTTGCTAGAAAGAAACAAATTTATGAGCTTCAAAATCTACTTTTTTTTGCTGTCGACAGAGTAAATTGTCTGACGACATCCACAATGGATTTTAGTCCTGCAGAATACCAGAATTCTCATGCACAAGGTTTCCAGAGTCACTCCTTTAGAAATCACCACAGGAATCGTATCCCTCTTAATGGTGCTAGGTTGTGCGCTACAAACTTACGCGTTCCCAGTGCTATTGAGAATAAGTCTGGGAAATCTAAGTCTAGAAGGTGGAGATCTCTCTCTTCTCACCCTATGGAACCGATTTCTAGAGGTCATAAACTTAATCCTCAGAAAATTTCCTCTGATGGATTGTCTAAAAAGGTTATGTCGAATTCTTATGGAATAAGAAATAACCAAAGGAAGTTAAGGAATACTAGATTCAAACTCTCAAACGGTATTTAGAATTCATCTCTCAATACTCATGGTGGGATTACATCTCACTTTACTCCCTAGCTCTAGTTAATTTTATCCTTGTATCTAACTTGAGAGTTGCAAGGATGACATTTGCGAGATGCTCAAGTCTATTGTAAGTTACCATTTGTCTTGTGTATGATTTATCTGTTTTCTTCTTTTGTGGAGGTTGAGTCATTTTTTGACTTCTTGTAACTAGTATATCTCTTCCTTATGCTCTGATTAATTTTTTTAGTTATTGAGTCATGGTTGTAAGAGATATCTGAAAACAAAGAGTATTTCTTTTTCTTGGATCTTTCCTGATCCATTATCCTTTCACTTCGAGTCCACAAACGTCCGTGTCTTTCTTGGGAGTTTTAGGGTTTCCATAACAAGAGTGTCCTTCTCTTGTTCGTAAACATATATATTTTGTTTTTGCCTTCTGTTGATGGTGGTTTTTTAGTTCAGGGTTAAGATTGTAAAACCCTGTATTTAATGTACCGTCATTCTGCAAAGAGACGGAGCCATTTGAAGTAATGAGTGCCCAGCCTTTTTACTTACGCATATATTGAGCAATTCGGTATATTTAAATGAAATTTATCCAGAATGGTGCATGTAGCAACAATCCCAAATATTCTGTAAATTTCAACATCCTGCCTGTGTTATTCATTAATGCAAGGCTCATTGAATACTTTCCTGTGCTATGTTCCCCGGCTGAACCCTTAATATTGATATGACATGACAATTAGTGTTCACTCGCAGCTGAGTAGCATGAATTTCCCGAAGTATCAAGATTAAGGTCTGCATGAAAGTACTCAGTCGGAAAGCATGTTGCTCTCTGACAATAAAATTTAAAGAACACTGTGTCAACATACAGAACTCACCGAATTTAATCAATTTTGTGATAATTCACAAGATTCAAATATTAACCTAATTAATTTGCATAAATTAGGTTTTTTGCGCATGTGCAATGTCTCGGACCCTGCTGGTCGAAACTAAACCTAGGAAAGCTAGGAAATTGATCCACCATGGACTAGTAGGAGCAAAGTCCTACCAAAAATCAGAAAACAAAAAATAAAAGAGGAGCCGCGCAAAATAGTAGCAGCAATAAGAGGAGGCGTAGCCATGCCACATGGCCGGCCAGTTCGCCCTAGCGGGAGCCACCTGCAGATGGCCACGCCCCTATGCTACTCTTGTTGGCCCTCTTTACCATCGACCAATCAGGTCGTTCTAAATGCGCCGCATGCACTTGGAGTGTGGTCGAGCCCATGCTGCTTGCCGGCCCCCTTTCCTGTCGACCAATCAGGTCGCTTTAAACCCGCCGCACGCATTAAATAAAGCCAAATTGTGCTAACACCTTGTGGTCGTCGTGTCATCATGGCCGCCATGCCAATTAGCTAATCAACCTGCCAAATCGCATCGACATGCTAATTGGCAAGCCATGCTATTCCAACGAGCTGTGGACATGATCAACGTCCACCCCCTTTTCCACAACGAGTTGTGTCCATGATCAACGGCTACCCCATTTTTCCATAACGAGTTGTGGCCATGATCAATGGCCACCCCTCTTCCATAAGGAACAATCGGCCACGCCGCGTCCTACCCATATGGCTTCTAAACGATCACCAAAAGATTGGACGAACAACTTGGAGCATTTGGTAAACAATTTTAGTATGAACTACATGCCAAAAGTTTTATATGGATGTGTAGTATAACATACTAAAAAATCTCATCAATCGGATTATCGATCTAAAAGATACAGCTTAAAAGACGAGCTAGGTCATGGCTGAAAACTGACAGAATTCCTCCTAAATTCTTCCTGAGTTTTTACTGTCGAGCTTTTTTCACCTCCTAAACGAGATCAAAACCTAAATATTATCGCGTTATAAGATAGGAAATTATTTTATGATAAGAATGGAGGGGAGGATCGTCAAAATCCGAGTTCGTATGAGAATTCTACAGAAGTTTTAGTGAGGGTCTCACATCTGAATTTTCTGATTACGAAATTTCATGAATTAGCACAAACTTCTGCAAATCATCTTAGCCATCCAACTTGGCTAGCTAACTTAACCGGTTTATATTTAATTTGGGCCAACTAATAGGATGTCAAAATGGCTACCAGCCACCATTCTCCTATAGGGACCGATCACCACATCTTTAATGTACATAGATAGCTCCTGGAAGCTACTCACACATGACCACCCGCCACTTAGCTTGCGCGTGATTGGTCAGAATAACTAGGTCTTGCAAACAAGACCCATTCAGCAGCCTGTTGCATATTTTCCACGAAAATACTCGAGACATCAAACATGTCACAAACTGGGGGATGTTCATCAGGGTATTGATCTAGCGGTCTACAGCGTGCGGCGTGCAACACGCCTATTACAAGAAAGTGCCTGGAAAGGCGGGCAGTTAGTGATGATAGATAAGTAGTGGGACGAAACCACCCAGTCTTCCCCTTATAGTGGAGACGTGGTTTTCACCATCCTTCACGATCCCACTCCTCCATCACTCAACTATTCCCAGTTTCTATGAGATCAGGGTGCATGCAACTATGAATGATATAAATAGGTTTTCAACCTATTTCAACCAACAACACAATTTTGGTTATCAATACAAGTATCCAGAAAAAATACCAAGAACTGATAGCTTACATTCCACAAGCCAGTTCCATATTCTGATACAAGTCATAAAATAGCCACACCTTCAGAGTTAACCATTTTTATCTCAACACCTTCTTCGCTTCCCTCCCTAAGATCAATCCTTCTCCTTCACTTTGTGACCAAAGCAAGACTGGAAGGGCATTTCTTGGTTTAGGCCAGGATTGTACAGAATTATCTCTCGAATCTAAAGTACTCCCATGCAGTGCATTTGTATAGGGTTTGAATTCGTTTCTCATCAACACACCCAAATTTACCAAAACCAGCAGAATCAGTTTTTACCCCAAAACAACTGGCGACCACAGTGGGAGATTAATCTCTCGGTTGCGAAGCCAATTTCTCAATTTTCATTCCAATCTTCCCAAACTCAAGATGGTGGATCTTAGGTCTAAATTCAACCATTAACCAGAATTCACTTCAATCACCAATCCCAACTTTTCGCTTCATGATTTACCTTGGCCTTCCCAAACACTTCCAAAGCCGCTAATGCTCGAAATCCAATCACCATGGAAGGTATGGCAAAAATATTAGAAGATGTTGTCTCAAATCAAGCTGATATTGTCAAGCTACAAAATGAGACGTTTTGTCTCTTAAAGAGTATGGCAAACCGGCTATAGCAAGAACCAGCAAACATTCGCTCGGAGAACGCCACCAATTTCAGAGATGACACAAAAAATGTTGAATCCTTGTCTGAAGTTTGTGCCTCAGCCAACGACAATGCAGACAGAGTATGTGGACGTATCTAACGAGAGAAAAAGGGAATGACCAACACCAATGTACCATATGAAAGCGCAGTCAACACATCCCATGGCGTTACATCCTCTAACACCAATACCAGAAGCACCGGAAGCATCCCCTCTGGTGTGACGCCTCCTATTACCAGAGCCAGACCCGCCGCTACTCCTAATATTTCTTTGAGCATGACGCCTCCAATCATCACCAGGGCTGCTACCACTTCTTCGTCAGGACGAGAGACTGGAGGAGCCAGAGGAAACAAACCTCCCATTACCATTATCGATTTAATGGAGAGATAGGAAATTCTTTCCAAAACTCAGACGGATATAGCCACAACTCAGAAGGAGCGAAACAACAAACATCCAAATGATTATGTCAAGGGATTCAGAATTCAGGCGTTAGATTGTCATGATCCAAATATGACTGAACATCAATTGGTGGAGTTGTGCATTAATGCTTTCTGGAGACTCTGTTCACAAAACCATGCAATCTATGATGGAGCATGTGTGTGAGATTCTCTATTTTTCCAAGGCGCAGCGCCGAGATATATTTTCAGCCCTCAACCGTGTTGTGCCGGGAAGGCGATTGTTTTCAATTAGAGAAGCTACCCCGAAATCCTAGTCTCTCTTGGAAGGTACGGCTGGTAAACATAACTGGGGACTCCAAACCACTACTCACCTGAAAGGTGTCAAGTTTGAAAGCACACTGATTGACACGGCCTCTGACTTCAATATTGTCACCGTCAAGACTCTGAGAGCTAGAAGCTGCTCACTGCCTGACTATGATCGAAAACTCAGAAGGAAGGTCGATAGATCCCTATGGGTACATTAATCTCGAGATCTAGATAGGAGACGCCCTAACACACGCCAAGTTTCATATTGTCAAGGAATGCCCGAATCATGATATGGTTCTGGGGCACTCATGGATACATAGCAACAAAGCGAAACTAGGAGTATGTTCCCTGCCAAAGTCTATACCTGAGAGGGTTTCCAAAAGCCGTCCAATCCTGAAGATTATTTGTTGTCGTATAGACAACTCGCAAATGTGACGCAATTGCCTGGAGAGAGTGTAGCTTCGCAGGTTCCACGAGTAAGTCTTGTTGAACAACTCTCTTTACAACCGGCTATTTTTCGTCCCATCAAGACCTGAGGACTTTTGTCCGTCTATCAATCCGTCGTAATCCTGATGTCATCACTAACGCCTGATGATGCTTACTCACGGGAGAGCCTAATATACCCAAAGCCCAATCATGCATGAAGGACATGCCTAGCAGAGACAAAGCTAACTAACTAACCTTAAACTAAATGTTTTATATCTATTAGGCATATCAAATAAATTTTAAATATCCTAGTGTTGAGACGCGCTAATTCCTCAACACTCACTATTGTGTTGTCAGGCATACTGCCTCAACACGATTTCTTGTTAGTGTTGAGACGTGCAAATTCCTCAACACCCACTACTGTGTTTCCAGGCATACTTCCTCAACACATCCTCCCTCTTAGTGTTGAGACGTGAAAATTCCTCAACACTCACTATTGTCTTGTCAGGCATACTGCCTCAACACAATTTTCTCTTAGTGTTGAGACGTACAAATTCCACAACACTCACTATTGTGTTGCCAGGTATACTGCCTCAACACATCCTTCCTCTTAGTGTTGAGATGTGCAAATTCCTTAAAACTCACTATTGTGTTGTCAGGCATACTTCCTCAACACGTTTTCCTCTTAGGGTTGGGATGCACAAATTCCTCAACACTCACTACTGTGTTGTCAGGCATACTTCTTCAACACATCCTCCTCTTAGTGTTGAGACGTGCAAATTCCTCAACACTCACTACTGTGTTTCCAGGCATACTACCTCAACACATCCTTCCTCTTAGTGTTGAGACGTGCAAATTCCTCAACACCCACTACTGTATTGACAGGCATACTGCCTCAACACATCCTCCCTCTTAGTGTTGAGACGTGCAAATTCCTCAACACTCACTATTGTGTTGTCAGGTATACTTCCTCTACATGTTTTCCTCTTAGTGTTGAGACGTGCAAATTCCTCAGTACCCACTACTATGTTGCCAGGCACACCGCCTCAACACATCCTCCCTCTTAGTGTTGAGACGTGTAAATTCCTCAACACTCACTATTGTGTTGTCAGGCATACTGCCTCAACACGATTTCTTCTTAGTGTTGAGACATGAAAATTCCTCAACACCCACTACTGTGTTGCCAGGCATACTGTATCAACACATCCTCCCTCTTGATGTGAATTTTAGTTGTAGTGAAAGTGGTGAGTAAAGTTCGTTCAACTCGGGCTTGTGAAGGATTTTTTAGAATTAAATAAAATTGTTTCAATAATAATAAGAAAATACCGAGACTCTGGATTCCACCATTGACCAATTAATTGATAAACTCTAATCAATATTCATGCAATATTCTTCTTTAAAGTGATTCTAATATTTTCCTCTTATAGATTTTTGAAGTAGAAGTTGTAATCACAAAGCATGAAACATCAAAAGTGTTAAAACCTAGCATGTTCCATCAAAACAATTCACAACTACTCAATAAAAATCAATTTTTATTTTAAGTTCTATGCAAATAATCATGTAAAATAATTGCAATAAATAATTAAAATAGAACTATACCACTTTTCATGGAACAATGGCTTCCTCCGTCGCCTCGGCTAAGGGGTTTAGCTCCTCATATTAATCTCTTGCTCAAAATACATCTTTGGTGTTCAAAAGTTGATTAAAAGAGTGAAAAGTTCTAAACAGCGGGTTCTGTAACTAATATAATTGTTACAGAAGCTATTTCTACAGAGAAACCGTTGCGAACTGAAGATAACTGTTGGAAAAATTGTTACAAAAGGTATAAAATTTGAAAGTTACGGTCACAGAATCTGCGACTTTCTTTTTCTGCTGTTTATGTTCTTCGTCTTCTCCGGCACAGTTTGCACCAGCAGAACGTGATTTCTTCCAATGATTTTTCTAGCTTCTCTAAGGCTCTAAACTTCCCCTAACTTCTTCCTTCCCTTCCTAGGACCCTAACCAACCCTTTTATACATAGTAGAGCAAAGAAAATTCGAGAATAAACTTGGTTTTTTCCTCCACAGCAAGTTGCGATATTTCCCTTTTTTTTCCTGTTTCACGTGCATTCGATCAATCAAAGCTGTCCAAACTCCTCCCTTGATAGAAACAAGTCTTTAAGAAGAGTTTCCTTCCACTTCTTCACGTAAGTTTCCAAAAATAAACCAAGAAACTTGCCCAAAATAAACAATGATATTTTTGGAAAGTTTTCGCTTCCAATTCGAGTTCTAGCCACTTTGGATCCATTCCAACACCCTTACCTTGCCTGTTAGGTCCATAGGAACAAACCCAATCAAATTCAGCCCTTTAATCTCTATAAAAATCGATCAAAAATTCATCCACAAAATCGCATGTGTAAGGAAGAAATTCCCGCCATTTTTGTTTATTTGAAAACGTGAAGAAATTTGTCCTCCCCCTATCCAGTCTCGGTCTGTGCTTAGCAGCTGCCTGAAAATGGGTTACCCCTTATCCAAAGTGAGAGTCCGAATAGCAAATGTCCTCCCAGGAGCCTTTAACAACTTTTCGAGCCAATTTTGCCGCAAAAGCCTATTTCTCCATAAACACCTACAAAGGGATAAAATACCAAAATTAGTACAGAAATGGGTACTAACAGTATACACAAAAGAGATGAAAATAGACACATAAATGCGTCTATCACCTCTTAGTGTGGAGACGTGCAAATTCCTCAACACTCACTATTGTGTTGTCAGGCATAATGCCTCAACACGATTTCCTCTTAGTGTTGAGACGTGCAAATTCCTCAACACTCACTACTGTGTTGCCAGGCGTACTGCCTCAACACATCCTTCCTCTTAGTGTTGAGACATGCAAATTCCTCAACACTCACTATTGTGTTGTCAGGCATACTGCCTCAACACGTTTTCCTCTTAGTGTTGGGACGTGTAAATTCCTCAACACTCACTATTGTGTTGTCAGGCATACTGCCTCAACACATCCTCCTCTTAGTGTTGAGACGTGCAAATTCCTCAACACTCACTACTGTGCTGCCAGGTATACTTCCTCAACATATCCTCCCTCTTAGTGTTGAGACGTGCAAATTCCTCAACACTCACTACTGTGTTGTCAGGCATACTGCCTCAACATATCCTCACCTTAGTGTTGAGACGAAGAATTTCCTCAACACTCACTACTGTGTTGTCAGGCATCACTACCTCAACACATCTTATTGTTGAGATGCGCAATCTCCTCATCACTCATTCGTGTTGGTAGGCGTCACTGCTTCAATACATCATAGTGCTGACGGCTCCACCACCTCAACACTCATCTTTGTATTTAAGGCTCAACTGCCTTAACACTCATCAGTAGAGGCTCTACTACTTAAATACATCATTTTAGTTTTCTCAGCATCAACGTACTGGAAGGGTGATTGCTACTTGCATCGACATTTTATTAAACGTGTTCTTCTCAAAGGCCAAGCCGGCCTCTCTCTACTGGTAACGTCTGTTTACGCTTCTCATGAATTTTATTTTTATCTATCACCATCTAGTGCTTACCCTGCAACAATGTCACTATTACGTGCTAAGCAGGGGACTTAATGTTGATTGTGGTTTTTAGTCCCGGGCTAAGATTGTAAAACCCTGTATTTAATGTACCGTCATTCTGCAAAGAGACGGAGCCATTTGAAGTAATGAGTGCCCAGCCTTTTTACTTACGCATATATTGAGCAATTATGTATATTTACATGAAATTTATCCAGAATGGTGCATGTAGCAACAATCCCAAATATTCTGTAAATTTCAACATCCCGCCTGTATTATTCATTAATGCAAGGCTCATTGAATACTTTCCTGTGCTATGTTCCCCGGCTGAACCCTTAATATTGATATGACATGACAATTAGTGTTCACTCGCAGCTGAGTAGCATGAATTTCCCGAAGTATCAAGATTAAGGTCTGCATGAAAGTGCTCAGTCGGAAAGCATGTTGCTCTCTGACAATAAAATTTAAAGAACTCTGTGTCAACATACAAAACTCACCGAATTTAATCAATTTTGTGATAATTCACAAGATTCAAATATTAACCTAATTAATTTGCAAAAATTAGGTTTTTTGTGCCTGTGCAATATCTCAGACCCTGCTGGTCGAAGCTAAACCTAGGAAAGCTAGGAAATTGATCCGTCATGGACTAGTAGGAGCAAAGTCCTACCAAAAATCAGAAAACAAAAAATAAAAGAGGAGCCGCGCAAAATATGAGCAGCAATAAGAGGAGGCGTGGCCATGCCACATGGCCGGCCAGTTCGCCCTAGCGGGCGCCACCTGCAGATGGCCACGCCCCCATGCTACTCTTGTAGGCCCTCTTTCCCATCGACCAATCAGGTCGTTCTAAATGCGCCGCACGCACTTGGAGTGTGGCCGGGCCCATGCTGCTTTCCGGCCCCTTTTCCTGTTGACCAATCAGGTCGCTTTAAACCCGCCACACGCATTAAATAAAGCCAAACTGCGCTAACACCTTGTGGTCGTCGTGTCAACATGGCCGCCATGCCAATTAGCTAATCAACCTGCCAAATCGCATCGGCATGCTAATTGGCAAGCCATGCTATTCCAACGAGCTGTGGCCATGATCAACGGCCACCCCCTTTTCCACAACGAGCCGTGGCCATGATCAACGGCCACCCCCTTTTTCCATAACAAGTTGTGGCCATGATCAATGGCCACCCCTCTTCCATAAGGAACAATCGGCCACGCCGCGGCCTACCCATATGGCTTCTAAACGATCACCCAAAGATTGGACGAACAACTGGGAGCATTTGGTAAACAATTTTAGTATGAGCTACATGCCAAAAGTTTCATATGGATGTCTAGTATAATATACTAAAAAATCTCATCAATCGGATTAAAGAGCTAAAAGATACAGCTTAAAAAACGAGCTAGGTCATGGCTAAAAACTGACAGAATTCCTCCTGAATTCTTCCTGAGTTTTTACTGTCGGGTTGTTTTCACCTCCTAAACGAGCTCAAAACCTAAATATTCCTAAGTGAGAAGATAATAAATTCTTTTATGATAAGAATGGAGGGGAGGATCGTCAAAATCCGAGTTCTTATGAGAATTCTACAGAAGTTTTAGTGAGGGTCTCACATCTGAATTTTCTGATTACGAAATTTCATGAATTAGCACAAACTTCTGCAAATCATCTCAGCCATCGAACTTGGCTAGCAAACTTAACCGGTTTAGATTTAATTTGGGCCAACCAATAGGATGTCAAAATGTCTACCAGCCACCAGTCTCCTATAGGGACCGATCACCACATCTTTAATGTACATAGATAGCTCCTGGCAGCTACTCACACATGACCACCCGCCACCTAGCTTGCGCGTGATTGGTCAGAATAACTAGGTCTTGCAAACAAGACCCATTCAGCAGCCTGCTGCATATTTTCTAAGAAAATACTCGAGACATCAAACATGTCACAAACTGGGGGATGTTGATCAGGGTATTGGTCTGGCGGTCTACAGCCTACGGCGTGCAACATGCCTATTACAAGAAAGTGACAGGAAAGGCGAGCAGTTAGTGATGATAGATAAGTAGTGGGACGAAACCACCCAGTCTTCCCCTCATAGTGGAGACGTGGTTTTCACCATCCTTCACGATCCCACTCCTCCATCACTCAACTATTCCCAGTTCCTATGAGATCAGGGTGCGTGCAACTATGACTGATATAAATAGGTTTTCAACCTATTTCAACCAACAACACAATTTTGGTTATCAATACAAGTATCCATAAAAAATACCAAGAACTGATAGCTTACATTCCACAAGCCAGTTCCATATTCTGATACAAGTCATAAAATAGCCACACCTTCAGAGTTAACCATTCTGATCTCAACACCTTCTTCGCTTCCCTCCCTAAGATCAACCCTTCTCCTTCACTTTGTGACCAAAGCAAGACTGGAACGGCCATTTCTTGGTTTAGGCCAGGATTGTACAGAATTATCTCTCGAATCTAAAGTACTCCCGTGCGTGCATTTGTATAGGGTTTAAATTCGTTTCTCATCAACACACCCAAATTTACCAAAACCAGCAGAATCAGTTTTTACCCCAAAACACCTTCCCTAATAAGTTTTTTAAAAAAAAGGGAAGAAAAATGGAGAACTCCTCAAGACCTCAAGAACTGGTGAATCTTGAGATGGAAGAAGACGTTAAAGGATGCGATTCAGTTCAAGAACTTTTCTTGAAAAAGATGATTGAACGGAAAGAGTACAACTCCTGGATTGGAGAATCTGTCAAGGATTTAATTCTTTTTCAGAATGACTCTAAGGTCGAATTTGCAAATCTTCAACTACAAATAAATCAGCTTATTAATGGTCAGACCAAAATCCTTGATAATCAAAAGATCTTGATCTGGAATTAGAAGAAACTCATCATGGACTATGTCAAATTTAGGCATCTTGCCTGCATTGTTGATCGGAAAGTTAATGTTCTAACTCATGAACATGGAGCCTCTACGGTCAAAAGAATCAAGTATATCAGTGATACCTTTTATGATGGACCCTTTCAAAGGTATGATGTTATCAAAGAAACTTGATTTTTTCTAGGAAACTTCTTATGAGAATTTATTCCTGTGTTTTAAGAAGGATAACTAGGGTTTGGAATAGCCATTATTGTGAGTACACATAGCTATTGCCAACGATTTTTCATCTTGCAATGTTTTTAGATTTATTTATTTAAATTCTAAAGTTTATTTGGAAGATGATTTTGCAGTATTAATCTTTATTGGTTTTATATATTGCAAAAAAAATATATGGGATATGTGTGTTTGCGTCCGCGAACTATGATTGTCTCATATATGTCAAAATTTAAGCCTATTATGTCATTATTCAAATATTGATGAAGATGGGATGAACTTTTGATTGCAAAGATTAAGTCTATTATATGTCTTTATACAAATATTGATGAAAAATAGAATGAATCTTTGAATATTCCGCAGTATTGATCTTCCCTTGATCCACTTCTCTATGAAAGTACTGTGCGGCTTCGTAAGTTCTCTTGATCATGGGTTCTCTTGTGGTTAATTTAATTGAGTTTTCTGGATACAAATTCATGTTTCATGTAATTTGTTAATGTCCAAAGAAAACCTTCTTTTCTTATAAAAGTAAGGTCACTCTTGTTGTTCTCTCGGGAATGACATTTTATGGGGGAGAGTTCTTAATTGAACTTGTGTTTAATTGCCAAATCTTTGTGGGGAGTGCGGCTGTGGAATATTGTAGGAGTTTTCTTGAATCTTTATAAACTCCTTGATGAATACACTAAGTTTCGACTATGTGAAATCATCGAAACAAAGTTGATATGTTCTCTTTTAGTCATGAAGTATCTCCATGAGAATTTCATTATGATCCCATTAGTTTTCGTACCTTTGCCAAATTTTATTGACAAAAATGGAGAGAATTAATGTGTAGTTCACACTACAAATACATATGGTTTACGGATCATTATGTAAGGGGGAGTGGTTTTCATGTGAGATGTAGTATTGACTAAGGGGAGGTGATACATATCACCATAGTATTGTTGTCAAAGTTATGATACAATTGGACGTTGATGATGTGTAATGATACTATGACACTGTATAGCAATGATTGAGAGCTATTGTTTTCTCATTGTTATAGCTACGGATCTTCAACAACTATGATGCTAAGTTGAACACGTTAAGAATCACTTGAGTACTTGGAAGTGACGAAGATTTCGAGTAATGTTGAAGAACCAAGGAAATCAAGCATTTGGATGATAAGCTACAAAGTTTATTTATTTTGTAATCCATATGTATTAATAGTTTTGTAACTAAAATTGACAAAGAGGGAGATTGTTAGAGCACTGCTCGGTCGAACTCGCAAGCGTTGCTATCTAAAGCTTGTTGTCAAGTTTAGTTGCCAAAACTATAAGTCTTGATTTCTAGTCTACTTATAGCTAAGTCTCGGATTAGGATAGTAAGTGTAGTTGAGCATTAGACTTCACGGCGTTCACCGATTGAAGACGAAGAACTACTAAGGGGAGCTTGTGGAACTTCATCAACAAAGGGTATGTGGAGACTTGAACTCATCTATCACTCAAAAGTTTATCTACTCTATCTCCTACTTGAGACAAAAATCGTATAGCTATATAGACTTCGATTATACACATTTGATATTTCGAGCTGAGTTTAACTCGCTTACCTATTTCTCGAAATACGTGTTGGTAAGATTTCGCTTTAGCCAAGTTCATCTTATATTCTTGACGAAAGTCAAAAGATGATCATGTGAAAATCGCCTTGTAACATCTTACATGATTTGGTTGAGACAGTCATTTGATGTAGACTCGGAATGTTTCGTATTGATCATTCTATCACTTGAAAATTTCTTTGAAGCTAATAGTTTGTGTGAGACAGCTATTGTCGTCTTCCGAGAATGTTTCAATGATTGAAATGGGAGTTTAGAACAAATAACCATGATTGGATATAACACAGTATGCGTACTTACATATGTGTTGTCCAAGTACGGGAACCATGGTATGCATACCCGTATGTGTACTGGTTGGTTATGGAAGTTCGAGAACTTAGTATGCATACCGGTATGCGTACTGGCGTGAGTTTCAAGTTCCGGAAATTCAACTGAGTTTGGAAGGTATGCGTACTCGTTCGCATACTGGCAAACCCAAACTTGGTCCGACCACTTAGGTATGCGTACCCGTTTGTAAACTTGAGTAGGTTATGTTTTAAAATCGGTTTGTTCATGAATTGATTCGAGTGAATCAAAATCGATTTTGCTTAAATTATGTCTTGTATACTTCTATGAGAATATAAACAATTGAACAACTCTAGAACTAGTTTCATTTGAGTCATTTGAACTAGTTATGGTTAAGATGAATATGGTTGATATGAAAGTGTTTATATGGCTAACTTCGGTTAACTATTGTTGAGCCAACAAGGTGTACACGGTTAGGTACGGTTACTCATATCCAAATGAAGTCACTTTTCATTTGTGTGTAACAAGCTAAGTTCGATCTAACGATTGAAAGATATTAGCTTGAGTCTAATCAGGTTTTCATCTAACGGTGAATATTGAATGCTTTGTTACCAAGGTAACATTGATTGCAAACCCTGATTTGAAGACTATATAAAGGAGAATTCTAGCAACTGGGAAACCTAATCCCCACACCTCCTATGTGATACTAGTTGCGACTAGAGTCGATTCTCCTTTAACCTTAGGTTTTTCACGAAACCCTGTAGGTTAACGACTTGAAGACTTCATTGGGATTGTGAAGCCAGACCAAACTATTTTCTCTGTAGTTGCGTGTTTTGATCTTGCTGTTTTCTATCGTATTGAACACTATCTTCTCTAAGATTTGCTCGAGATTTATTCTCCGATAGGCAAGATAAAAAGTAATCACAAACATCTTCGTCTCATCGTTTGTGATTCCCCAATATCTTGTTTCGCTACCATGCGATTAAGATTATTGTGTGGTGATTGATATTTTTAGGCTGTTCTTCGGGAATATAAGTCTAGTATATAAATTGGTTCCTGTTCACCTTGATTTATCAAAAGACGGAACAAAAGCTTCTAGGTATTTCTGTGGGAGACAAATTTATCTATTCAATAGACTTTTCTGTGTGAGACAGATTGGTTTATCAAGTCTTCGACTTTGGGTCGTAGCAACTCTTAGTTGTGGGTGAGATCAGCAAAGGGAATCAAGTGCGTAGAGTCCTGCTAGGATTCATAGGCGTAAGGAACGCGACTCTACCTTGATCAGTGTGAGATTGGTTAGGTCTTAACTACATTCCATTCCGAAGTTAACTTGTAGTAGGCTAGTGTCTATAGCGCTTAATACAGTGTGGTGTTCAAATCTGGACTAGGTCCCGGGGTTTTTCTGCATTTGCGGTTTCCTCGTTAACAAAATTTATGGTGTCTGTGTTATTTCTTTTCCGCATTATATTTTCTATATAATTGAAATATCACAGGTTGTGCGTAAGTTCAATCAATTGTGAATCCGACCTTTGGGTTGTTGATTAAATTGATTGACACTCGGATATTGGTTTTTGATACCGTCCAAGTTATTTCTTATATTCAATCAGGCTCGCAAATTCCTATTTGTTTGATTGTAGATTGAATTGAGAAATAGAGATATAACTCTTGGAACTTTTCTTAAGATTGAGTCTGACTGTCTAGTTGATTCTCTTGAAAGTATATTGGAGTTAGTCCATACAGATTGCTAAGCGAAATATTGGGTGTGGTTGTTAGACCCCCGCTTTTTCAAATAGTTTTCTCAAACCCTAGATATAAATATTTCCTTGATTTTGAAGTGGAAATCTTCTTGATCTTATGAGTGTTTACTCGACGAAATCAGATAAGACACTATATATGAAAATCATCTTCCCTTTTTGAAACCTAATATTGTACGTTGGTGTATATGAATATCTACTATTATTATCTGAAATTAAAATGGGATAGATTAGTTCGCAGTTGTATTTGGTGATTCAAAGATTGTAAAAATTTGATGAAGAGAGAAAATGGGTTAAAAAGCACGGAGAATTTAATAGATTGAATTCTTGAGTAATTTAAAGATCCATTTTCTTTAATCATCGTACTATATTTGAACTAATCATTCTTATGTACGTTAATAGATTTGTACTATATTATTTTCCTGGTTACGGTAATTGATAAGATTTGAAAATTTCCACATCGTTAATCAGAAATAGATATATGATTTGGAACTCTTTAGAAATGATAATTTTCTTCAGACGTGGTTTTGTTACAGTATAGGAAGCATAGACGACGGTAAAAAATGAAAGGTTGTTCTAAACTGTAAGATAACTTACTTCTCTATGATGGGGTGGAACTAACAAATTAACACCTCATCTTACAACTATACCTGCCATATAAGATCAGCTGTCAAAGAGCTGTTAACTAGCTTGTCAAGAAGCATAGTTGCATAACTATTTTTATTTAAAAAGCGGATGAAGATAAGTGGAAGCTTTATTATGAATTTTATAACCATAAATTTCTTTATTTAAAAAAGGGAATGAAGATTGATAGGAATAGATTTGTTTTTTTATATACAGAGATACTATCTAATATTTTGGATTGAGTTTATATTAAAAATAATTTTATAATTATAAAAAGTAAAAGATATATTTGATAGTTTAATGAGAAAATATGTTCATAAACAGAGCAGACTGATAAAAAGAGATTGACCAAAATAGCACAAATGAGAGCATCTCCAACAGAAGGTGCAAAAAATCCTATGTGGCTTTTTTTATTTAGTCCTTTAATTTATAGGGTCTGCACATAGAGTAAATATAAGACCTCATATCTATAAAAAAAACATCTCCAACAATAGAGAATTTTTTTGAAAAAATAGTGAAAAATATGACGTGGAGGTGGAGCCGGAGGTGTAGATAACACTTTCTTAAACACCTTTATATTTAGTAATTGGTCCCTCATAGTTTGTAGGATCCTGCTATTGGAGATTGATTTATACCAAATAGGGATCTAAAATCATATGTGTCACTAAAAACACAAAAATTCACCCTCTGTTGGAGATGCTCTGACAGACAACAGAAAACGGAGGAAGTATATGTTAAAGGAATGTTAATCCCCTAATGCAAAAACTATAAATAGCCTTACTGGTTTTTGGTAATAAAAAAAAATCTCATTTTACTTCTCTACCTCTCGTCTTCTTCTCTTTACATTTCGAATGTTTTCCTGTATTACATTAATTGTTTGCACGAGGTGAGTTAACAAATGATATAAAATTATTCTTTTTGATGAAATTAATGGAAGATCTGTCGTTTATATTAAGCAAGAGAGGCCCTTATGTCCAACCAAAGAAAAGAAGAGGCCCTTCCCGTCATTGGCAATAGTTTTCAAGCAATTAAGTTGTTGTTACCATTTGATTACAACCTTCCCCAGTACTGTAACCACCAAAGATAGTGTGGGAGACGTTGCTATTCAAGTCACCATACAATTACAACACGTATCCCCAGCTATTTCATTGCCTTTTTTGTGGAATCCATTTGAGCGTTATTCAGTTAGAATGCATGACATTATCGGCTGTTCACCACAAATTTGTTTTGGTAGGCACTATCCATTTCAACTCTACCGATGAAACCTTTGCTGTTTTAATTGGGGTTTCACTTACTTTGTTATACTCGCTATGAGCCAACATGTTATGTGATTAGTGTTCTTTGGACTTGGGACAATAGGAGTCATCCTATGATAATTTTCAGTAATAAGGACATGCACATCTGTTGGTCGATGGATTTTTATCGTGCCGCTTGTTTGACTCTTTGGGCATATATTTCTTATTTCGGCTTTTACAAAGCCATTTTTAGAAATTGAAATACTACAAAATTCTCTTCCTTTTTTTTTTCTAAAGATTTTTTTTTTCATTGAACATTAATAAAAATTACAGGACTCAAACATCTATTATACATGAAAATACAAACACACCGAAAGTTACAAGCCCTACAAACACACTGAAAATACTAGATTTCTTAACCATCCAGATTAAACAATAGCAGGAGAAGGAGAATCCTCCCCAAAAACAATATCCTTAAGCAGATAAGGAATGATGACTTCTGGCGGATTTGAGTCCCACTGATGAGTACATTTATTTATACGGGCATACTTAACAAATGCATCAGCTGCCCTGTTACAGACTCGATTAGCAAAACTAATTTGAACTTCAGATAACTCCTTAAAGAGACTTACACATTCAGATAAGAGATGTTGATCTTCCCACATAATATTTCCAATCTGATATTTTTGCACAGCTTCCATAACAAATTTGTTATCACCTTCAACTTGAACTCTACATAAGCTTTTAGTGTGAATCCATTGTAACACCATCATTAGGGATAAAGCTTCAGCCTGATTTATATCCCTTACATTTCTTGTCCAGGCCATGGCTTCCATGAAGTCTCCTAAATCATACTCTTATAGGCATAAGCTCTAAACAGTTTTGGAAATCTGTAAGAGTATGAGTGTGGACATTATTACTAGATCTATTATGAATGCATATGTGATGAGAATAGCAAAACTGAAATATATGTTGAATGATGGACTTAAGAGACTCAGTTTTTCCCTCAAACAATTTCAGGCATCTGCTTTTACATATGAACCACATGGTGATCACTACTAAATTTAGGTGATCGCTTCTATCCGTTGAAACCAAAGAGTTTTTGTCTTCCCAAGACTGAATCCAGTGTTATATATCTTCATAAGCATTATCAACTTGAAGTATTAATGGAGAAACACCAGACCAAACAACTATAGCAAAAGGACATTGAAATAAAAGATGTTTGGCGGTTTCAGTACTGTGTGAAAACTGAACACAATGAGGATTCTCAATTGTATCAATTCTCTGGAATCTTGCCGCAACAGGTAAAATATCCTTAGCCAATTTCCAAATGAACATCTGACATTTATAAGGATCATCTAAATGCCATATCATCAACCACATTTTTTGTTGTGTTCCTGTAACGACCTGTTGAGACTGCTGTAACAAAATATCCATAAAAGTCGAATTGACTGTAAATTGGCCGTTTTTAGTAACTGACCATCAAAGTTTATCTGTGGATGGTTGTTGAGGTATGCTTATGTTTACAATGTGTTGAAGTCGTTCAGCAGAGCAAACTACTGTATCTTGGGAGTTCTGAATATTAAGATTCTGATGATGATAATCTTTATGAGAAACCTTTCCAAACCATTGACCTTGTATATTAATATTTGACCCATCTCCAATCTCCCATATATGATATCTGCAAATCCAATGAAGGCCACTCTAAATCCCATTCCATATCAAGGTACCATGTTTTTTAACTTTGCCATCCAGAGGATCAAAATTACTAAAATATCTCGCATGTAGAAGTTGAACCCATTTAGCTTCTTTTTCATGAGCATTCGCCAAGCCAATTTAGTAAGTAAAGCCTCATTAAAAACTCGCAGGTTTTTTAATCAGCCACTGTATAAACATGATCAATATAATCAGCCACTGTATCTTGGGAGTTCTGAACATTAAGAATCTAATGATGGTAATCTTTATGAGAAACCTTTCCAAACCATTGTCCTTGTATATTAATATTTGACCCATCTCCAATATCTCATATATAATATTTGCAAATCCAATGGAGGCCTCTCTGAATTCCATTCCATATCCAGGTACCGTGTTTCTTAACTTTTCCATACAGAGGATCAGAATTACTAAAATATCTCGTATGTAGAATTTGAACCCATTTAGCTTCTTTTTCATGAGCATTCGCCAAGCCAATTTAGTAAGTAAAGCCTCATTAAAAACTCGCAGGTTTTTAAATCCCAGGCCACCAAACCTTTTAGGTTTATTTAACTCCTTACATCCAATAATATAGCAACCTTGTTTTGAATTCTTGTTCCACCGATAGTTCCTTTGCAGAGACTCCATTTTATTGTTGGTTTTATCTGGAATGTGCATACAACTCATTTGGTATTGGGCCATAGAACCTGTAACAACTTGAATATGAGTACTTTTACTTGCTTAATTTACTAACTGAGCATGCCATTTTATCCAGAATTTCTTCAAAGCAGACATTTTTATTACGACCCACAAAAACAAGAATACCCAAATATTTCTCATTCAGTGGCATTCTTTGCATTTTGACTATTGCTAAAATATTCTCTTTAGATAAATCACTCAAATTGTTATTGAAGTGAATGTTAGACTTATTCAGACTAACCATCTGCCCCGAAACAACACAAAATTGAGAAATAATGTTCATCAGATTAATAATTGAGTAGACTGATGCTACTAAGAATAAAATGCAATCATCAGCGAAAATAAGTTGAGAAATACTTGGACCTCTAGTGGCTGGCTTTAGTGGTGTGATTAACCCCTTAAATTCAGCTGCTTGCAACATTCTGCTAAGATCTTCCATACACAGAATGAAAATATATTGAGATAAAACATCACCTTGACGAATACCTCGTGTTGGCATAAAAGAAGGAGCGGGAGACTCATTGAGTAGAATTGAAATTGAAGATGTGTTGATAAATTGGTGAATTAATGTACACCATTTGTCATTAAAACCTAAACATTGCATGACTTTGATTATAAACCCCCATTCCATACGATCAAACGCCTTCGCCATGTCCAATTTAATAGCCACTGCCCATGGAAATTTTTTAGTCCTTTTCATATAATCAATGACCTCATGGGATATGATAGTATTATCAAGGATGTTCCTACCAGACACATAAGCAGCTTGCCAAGGAAAATAATCTTGTTAAGCAATTTCTTTATCCGATTAGCTAAAATCTTTGAGATGACTTTATAAGATATGTTACAGAGGCTAATCGGTCGAAAATATGATGGGGTTTCAACACATAATTTCTTCGGAATTAACACTTAATAAGTGAAATTAAGCTGCTTAAGTAATTTACCTGACTGGAAAATGTGTCGAACCATATCAACCAACTCATCAGCAACTTCTTCCCGACAATCAGACATTTGAGGACCCATTGTTGATTTTTAGGACCATTGTGAAGGATGATATTGACCATATAATGAGTGAAATGCATGAGTTCTATTATAAAACCATCCTTCCATAACACTACAAGACCCCCATCCTTAAACTTATTGTTATGACACCAAACATTTGGGTAATGCATGGCTAGCAATAGTAAATAAGCATTTTTGTTTTGTTGTTTAATTTCTGAAAGAAAAATAATGTTAGGACTATATTGGTGAATGCAAACTTTCAAGTGATTTCTAGTATGCTTATTCCCTAGACCATGAACATTTCGTGCAAGTATACACATTTTAACACAGAAATAAGAAATGAAACACTAGAAAAACAGGAAATAAAATGAGATGGAAGGGGAATTAAAATAAGAAAAGAAGTAAAAGGGAAAACCTGATCTTTCTGCTATGTTGAAAAGTTCCCATAATATTGTCCCATAAGGTTGTCCCATTCTCCTTGTTGAGGAATTGGCCAATTAAAGCTGGGATGCATTTGATGTTTAACTCCATAGTAAGATGACTACATATACCCCTGTTGTTATTCACTGGAAATTTGCTTTTGATCTTGATTCTCTTGAATATCTTCATGAATCGGAGCACAAGCATAACTACTTGTAGCTGATCCATCTCTAGTTCTTTTAAGTCTCCTCGCTGTAGAGGATTCATCTCCCTGTTCTGACATACTATACATTGTGGAAACATGAAAACCATATTCTGAAATTTCAAAAGGCTTCTTTTCCAACCTCTTTTTATCCCTTGTCTTATTAGGAGAAATGAGAATTTTTTTCACCTTGCTTATATTTAGGATTATTAGCTCTGGGATCAATAACCTCACCAAAATCTTCTCCAAATTTTAAAATATAACTAGCAATAGTCTGCACATGTTCTGCCTTATCTGAACATTCTGAATCATCATGAGCAAGAATTAGACATGCACATGACAAAAAAAAATTGGTTGTGTTTGAAAATAGATAGGTATCCATTCAGTTACCATTGCTGCATTTTCTGTCATTAGGCCTCTTAATATAGGATTTGAAATATTAAATTCAATAAGAACACTTACAACATTAGTATATGTTGGGTTACCATCTTCAGGAATTAGCTTGAGTGGATTTCCAAGAATACTTGCAATTTGATTTTCCACTTCAATGTTAAGAAATTCTGGTGGTAGCTTTTTGATGTCGATCCAAAATTGCTGAGTAAGAAGATCAAGATTTTCCGGAATGACTGAGGTATTCCATTCTCTAAAACATCTAAATAACCATCAACACTCCAAGGTCCTTCCTCCAACACTGAATTGTAACTGTTCCAATCTTAAAAGCGAAAGATAAACATATTGGTGACATGTCTTCTAATTTGAAAATGACTATGACCCCAAGCCATTGTAAGCTCTTTCTCTACCTTGTCAGTTCCCATTAGAAATTCAAAGAATATTTTAGGAATCAAGCTAACCTCCCATTTCTTAATACTGGACTTTAATTTGATATGAGGATATCTGATAACTCTTCGGTTTCGATCATCTTCTTCTAAATTAGTGTTTTTGATTTTTTCTATGAACTCAGAGACCTCGCCTACTTATTTTCTAGTTGACATTGAGATATATAACAAAACCAGGAAGATAACAGAGAAGTAAAGCCAGTAATGTATAGTTTAAATTTGTAACATCCTCTACTTAAATAGAACTTATAGGACTTGCATCGATTTCGTGTTGAGCATTGCAGGGAGATATAGCTACTTCTCATGGAATGTAACTGGTGATTCATCATATTTCGTTTGTAATGGTCTCTGCAATCAAAGTGATATCCCTTGCTTTTAATAACTGGCCATATCATAAATTAGCACGCCTGAAAAGTTTATCTTTAGCAATGTCGGAATGCAAACCCATCATCTTTATCACCTTAAAAATCTTCAAAACAAACCTTTGACTGGGGGACGACCTTTGGACTGAAACCTTTAACAGAGTGAAAGATCAGAAGCCACCTAGCAATACCTGCTAGACATGACTGAACAACATATTAAAAATAGACATGACTGAACAACATATTAAAGAAGACTAACGATATGATAAAGATTAGGTTAAATTAAAGAGGGAAAAACAAATTAAAGCTAGAACTCCATTAAATGGAAAAGAGACTAGACGAAAGACCAATCTAAGTCATGGAAATCAAGAAATTTGAGATAAGATTCGATCAAAAATTGAAACTCAGTTGGCCGAATCATTATCCGAGTCAGTCGCAAGAGCCTTCTAGAGTTTTTGTCTATTGCCTATTATCTACAAAATTTTCTGATTTGTATACATTTTGCAATGCAAAGCCCAATCACTCGAACCACTGGTTTCATAAACGAAAATCTATAACCTGGGGATTTCAGTTACATGTTGTCATTGGATGGAGATAATCCACTTTCACTAGCTAGAAAATTGGAAAAATTCCTTCGTCCTGGGATAGGTCAAGTGAGCAACTTAACATGCAAAGTGTCGCGTTTTCAGCTTTAACTCTTTAATTTACTTTGCATTTTGCAACCGTGAAGTCTTATTGCTGACATATCTAGATCGACAATATCTTGACCTTTTGGTGCTATTTATCGAGACTGTTTAATGCAAACTGGTGCAAGACAGTTTCTCCATAGATAATACGCTGCACAATATTGTGTTAATTTATTCTGAGCCCGTAGTGCACAATAGGGAGGAAACACAAATTACCAATTTTGGGAGGGAAGGTAACACAAAGTAACCCAACATTTTAAGAAGAAAAATCAACTTGTAATTAATTTTCGTTGGTTCGTTATCAAAAAAAAATAGCACAAATATGATAAGATAGTTCTATCAAGGTAGTCAATCTCGACTCAGATCTCGGCAATTATGTAAGTCTGCAACGTGTCACAATCTCGGCGAAATGAGTTCTTGGTCATAAAATGATCTCGAAGCCATAGCTTTACTGGCCGGCCATTACTAAGCCGCGCGGAATTCTTTTGACATCGAATTTGAAATGTTCAAATATGAACATTTGCCCGCCTAGTTTGCCAAATGGCCGAACCCATAGTAACGTCATAATCGATTGAATTCGGTTTATATCAACTCCATTGGAATTGTCTTTAGAAATAAAAATTCACACTTTTGGCTTTGCCTTGGTAAACTTTTGCATTTACGTTTTAATCCTGAGGCATCATAAGATGGAAACCGTTTGACAGCCGTAGATAAGAGTGTGTTAAACCTTTTGCTTTATTTGTTTGGTAGAAGACACATAAAAACAGGCTCTTCCTTAAAATCTTATTCTTTTCAGAAGAGAATCTTTCGATATGAAAATATTTATAAAAGATTCTTGTTTTTCTTCTTTCCGATTGTAATATATTTGGTCAATTGTCAAAATTATTTGAAAACATGAATGGGCAACAATCGCATTATCTAGCCTCAAACTTTAATTGCCAAAACAAATGTTATGATCATTTCTGAAAACAGATTTATTAACATCTAATAATGTTGTTCCATTCATTCCAAACAAAAGCATTATAATGTTTTTCATTTAGTCAACAAATTAGTATGTAACTGATTTCATGATTATTCAACCAACCAATTATCATTCTTAATGCTAAAACTTGGTGTCCAGTTTCCCAAAGAGCACAGACTTTGTTTTCGATCGTGTCATGTCTGCAGGCTGGGTTTGCCGCTTTGCGGCATGAGTACACAATGGTAATGGGTGAGGAACGTAGAAACATCAGTGGGTTTGCTTGCCGAAGTACATGTAATATAACTTATTAACCAATAACCTCTGCTTGTCGCTCAAAAAGATTTCTTTTAAAGAAAATGTACTTAGTGTTGTATAGTTGATGTATGGGGATTTCCACCCTACTTACTCCCCAACACACCGTTACCCCCTACACCTCTTTCATTACCTTCACGGTGTTCGAAAAACATCAGTTTGTGTTTCTGTTCGTTCCCCATTGTCAAATCACGAAAGTGATTCCCATTCTTTAACCTAGCATAGCAGGAGACTAACACCATACTTACTTGGAGTTGGGAAACAGTTAAGGATTCGTGTGAAATATGCGTGTGAGTTATGAATTCATGTGTGCAGTACGTGTGGTAACTGCCAGGTGATAGTTAATGTGTACGTTAGTCACCAGCTACGAGAGTCACTGGTATCGAGTGTTTTAAATAGTCTGAAAAGTTGCTTTTATCTGTAACAAGAAATTACAACTTGAAATGAAATCAAATCAGAGAAGAATATCCAACGACTTCATCTCTTCTTTACATGGTATCTAAATTAAATCAAATTCTCTAAATTTCTCTCTAATCTTCAATGGCAGATAAAAATAAACACATTCCTCTAACTTTCAAAACTCCATCAAAGTTGTCTGCAACTGCAACTAATTATCCTCTATGAAAATCTCAAATAGCTATATTACTTCGTAGTTACGACCTATTTCGATTTGTTAATGGCTCTTTTCAGTGTCCGGTGAAGTATTTCAGATGAACATTTGTTGATGGTACTCATATTGTGGAAGATCCTACGTTTATTGATTTAGATCTCGAGAATGAGTTCGTTCGCAATCCTGTACATACTTATTGGGTAAATCAAGACTCTGCTCTTATATCTTGGTTGTTTTCTGCTTGCACTGAAGAGATTCATTCTCAAGTTCTTGATTACACATTTTCTCATGAGATCTAGACTCGATTGGAGAATAGTTACAATTCTAGTATCAAATCTTATTTTATGCAACTAAAAACATATTTGATTGGTTTAAAGAAGAGTTCAAATTCAATGTTAGTGTATTTTCACAAGGCGCGTTCAATTTCACATCAATCAGCCCAAATTGATAGAGTGGCCTCTGATGAAGATTTGGTAAATCATATCTTACAAGGTTTACCTTATATGTTCAATGCATTCAAAACATAGATCTGCCCTCAACAGCTAAAGAATGAGAATTTAATCACTTCTTCAGAACTTTTGGGATCTGAAGAATCTAGAGTCATTTCTGAATCAAAAAAATTGATGTTACTACTACTTCCGCAAACCTCCAAGCTACTCTGGTGCAGTTTTCCCCCACGTCTCTTGATTCTTGCAATAAACCACACACTTGATTCCCCTAGATGATGTCCTTTACATTCCTCGGAGTTGGTCCGCAGTCCGTCTTGAAGAACACCGCTTCCTCCAACAAGATGCATGGTGATTCCTTTAAATTCTAGATCAAGGATAGAAATCGGTTCCCGAAATTTAGACGAATCTAAATCCAAGATTAGGGTTTATTGTCTTCAAAACTTATAGAGATACCTAATCTTTTATCTATATAAGAATCACCTAGAATTTAATCTACGATGAATTTATGTGCAAAACTCACGAACAAGATTTCAATAGATAAGAGTTATATTCAATCGTGTTTGTAGTTTCTTATCAAATCTGGAATTGATATTCGACTCTTGGATGGCCTTATATCGGAAGATAAGGACATTAAAGTAGAAAAGAAATATTAGTCGAACAAATACAGATATAGCTTTCAAAACTATCCTTCTTTCAAGATAAGTGAATCTTTGCTTCACAAATCCTAAGTGAAGTTTTTCAAATTTGAACCTTAGATCTCGAAGATTCTTTAGGTTTTTAAGGAAAACTTTGCATCCAGATACACAGGAGTGTAGAGATTGAATTTCATGTGTTGCTAGTGTCTCCAATCCATATTTATAAATCAAGGATGGGTTGATTAGCATCTAAGAAATAAATTTCTTACAACCCAAGTTAATTCTCAATTGTTAACTTAAAGTCGTTTCCTGAAATTATTCCATTGGAAAAGAATAGGCTTGCAATGGGATCCTTTTCATGGTTTGAAGTTTGTAAACAATACTTAGTCCAAGTAAGTTCTTATGAAAAGAAATACTACCAAAGTGAACTTCAAATTTTAAAGAAAAGAAATAGACTTTCTAACCAAAGAAATAGTTTGAAAATTTAAAAAAGATTGAATGAGCCCAAAGATATAAATTTTATAGGTTTGCCTCATTAAGCTTTTAGGTCCATGACTTGGCTAGATACCAACTTGGCCATCCCGCGCCACGACTTGGCTAGCTACCAACTTGGTCATCCCATACTACATTAGCTAGCTATCAACTTGGTCGTCCCACGCCACGACTTGACTAGCTACCAACTCGACCGTACCGCGCCACGACTTGGATAGCTCCCAACTTGCCCATCCCATGCTACACTAGCTAGCTATCAACTTGGACGTTCCACGCCACAACTTGGCTAGCTATCAACTTGTTCGTTTTATGCCACATCGGATAGCTACCAAGTCGGTCGGTGTCATGCGCCACTAAAACGTCCCATGACAACTTGGACAGCCTCTCAGGTCATTGTCCAATGTCCCAAGGCAACTTGGCAAACCTCTTAATCCATTGGCCAACATCCCAAGACAACATTGGATGGTGTCCCGCGCCACCATAAGTCCCAAGACAACATTGGGCAGTGTCCCGCGCCACCAAACGTCCCAAGAAACCTTGGACAACTTGGTCGCGCCTCTCAGGCCATGGCCATGCTACATTGTCATGATCCTGCAAACAATGTCATCTTACGGCAAACTT
Organism: Papaver atlanticum; assembly: GCA_023531105.1. Lineage (NCBI taxonomy): Eukaryota > Viridiplantae > Streptophyta > Magnoliopsida > Ranunculales > Papaveraceae > Papaver > Papaver atlanticum. The sequence goes on along the minus strand of JAJJMB010010308.1, from coordinate 3,545,512 downwards.
CTTATTAGTCATACATAACATTGGATTTGAGTTATTTCTTCAAGGTATGTCACTTCGATAAGTTCTGGCTAGCTTAGGCTGATTACTCAGTCAAATACATCGTGGAAACCTGGTCAAGACAAGAGGTAGTCCATGACTCTACTAATTCCTATGAGAAATCAAAACATGTTACATGGGAAATTATTTATAGATATTAGTCTAGTAGTTTACAGCAACATGTGGCGTGGCAACACCCCATGATAAGGAATTAACAAGTAGTGGCGACAGTTAAGAGCGGTTAATAGAGTAATGGCTTATAGGCTCGGAAAATTCTCTAATAATAGGCGTAATTTTACCATTACCTCCACTACCATTACTTAAGAGATTATCATTCTCAAGCTCTGCTTCTTTCATAGTTCGACAACCTCACACACAACAATTGAATCACCACTAATTTCCTCATGAGATCAACCGATCTTATCTCTTTGTAACCGAAGCAAAACGTGAACGGGCAATTTCTTGGTTTAGGCTCGTTTTGTACGATTTTGATTTTCGAACATAAAGAAAGTACTTTGATAGTACATTGTTTTACCTAGGAGTAATTTTTGGGTATTGACAATTACAAAAAAAAAAAAACTTACAAACTTAAGAATGAATCTACAAGCCTTGAAATTTCCAATATCATGTGTGCTTTTATCTCGACCTTAGTTTCGAGTTCTAGACAAGCAAGTGCTTGGAAGCCGAAATATTACTAGAGTTAGCAAAAAGCTAACCTGTGAAATGATCTTCTTTAAATTATAATAGACTATTAAGACCTCGACTTTTTCTATGATTGATAGATAGATTGAAACGAGTTCAATAGGAAAAGGTCAGTCTTCGTTACTTATCTCGAAGACACTTCTTTAAATTGATATCTTCGTGTGATCTTCAACTCTTCATCCTCTTTGAGTAACTTGAAAAATCCTAAGACTCTACTACCTAATCTATTCCAAACAAAGTTGACTTTAATAGATTAATATTAATAAATAGTTTTGGCACCTAAAATGTGATAACATACTTGACATACTGATAGACGCATTTATGTGTCTATTTTCATCTCTATTGTGTATATTGTTAGTACCCATTTTTGTACTTATTTTAGTATTTTATCTCTTTGTAGGTGTTTTTGGAGAAATAAGCTTTTGCGGCGAAATTGGCTCGAAAAGTTGATAAATGCAACCCAAGGGATGAGTGTTATGCGGACTCCAGCAACGGATAAGGGGTAACCTTTCCCCTTCACGTTCAAATTCTGAATTTGGGCGGGAAAATATAAACACATTCCTGGCAGTTTTGGTGATCGTGATTAAGGGAGTTTGAGGTCGACTAAACCTCTGATTTTCATATGGTAGACTCCTCATGGGTCTAGGAATCTAACATGGGTGTTTAAATCGATTAAACTGGGCTCAATCGACGGATTTATCTTAACAGCAAAATATGGAAAGTCACGTGTGTGACATATTTTAGAAAATTTTAGAGAGATTAAAGTGTTATAAACTTTCCCAAAGATTGGTATCTATCTAAGGAAGAGTTTAGAATCAAAAGGAAAGCTCAGAAACGCGTAGAAATTCTAAAACAAGAAATTGCCACAACTTTGCCGTGAAGAGAAAGGAAGAGATTTTGGAAGATTTTGGAGAGATTTAATCGCTCTTTTTGATATAAATAGATTGGTTGGGTCATATAGAAGGGGTGTCGAAAGTTAGGGAAAGTTTAGAACACGACAGAGCCGAGAAATCAAAGGTGCAGGAAACCGGGTTCTCCTGCTGCTGCTGAAGAACACGAAGAACATTGACCCACACAGAACAGTCGCAAAGAAGTATCGTTCTTCAACAGCAGAACACAGTTATCGTTTATAAACAGCACTTCAATTGTAACGGTGACTTCTGTAACGACTATAAAGCGTTGCAGATTCGCTGTATTATTATTCTCCTTTAATAAAAACACCTTTTGAGCCATGTTTCTATCTTTTGAGCATGTTTTTACCATGAGGAGCTAAACCCCAACACTGGGATGATGGAGGAAGCCATGTTTCACAATTGATGGTAATTATAATTGATTCTTATGACTTTTTGCATTGTTTTTCAATCGATTTATGATTTTCGTTGATTATTTGTGATTTTGTTTGATAGTGTATGCTTAGTCTAAGAACTTTTGATGCACTATGCTTATGATTTACAACTAATGCTTTATAAAATCTACTTTTGGCAAAGGAATAGAGTCTATAAAAGAGCTAGTATTGTTATGAATCATCGTATGAACCAATTGATTGTGAAGTTTGGTGGAATCCTAAGTCCCAGTCTCTCGTAATATTGATACCATCTTTGTTTATTTTCTATTTTAATCGGAATATAAGTCTAGAATCGAGTCTTCACAAGTCCGAGTTGAACGAACTCTACTTATCACTTTTTACAACAACATAAAATCACATCACATACCAAAGTGTATGGGTTCAACCGAGCAGTCGCTCTGACAGTGTGGATTATATAGTTGAACATAATTGTGATCAGGCAATTGTTTTAAATGATAAGCAGACTCAATCAATTAGAAACCAAACAAAATAATTTTTTGTGTGGAAATCTAGAGTGATAAACTATGGATGCGACTAGTTTAAGAGCTATTACTCAGAATAAGTGCTACTACTTCCACATCGAAAGGCCTAATACAAGTCAATATGAGAGTAATAACTACTCCAACACACACCAGACTAATTAAGTTCAGCAGAAGTAGTGTTTTAAAGTGAACATTATGCGACACACTTTCTGCCTTCCCACTATTTTTAAAAAAAAAAATTCTTCATGAACTAGATGTTGTCTAGGGTTTATTTTATTTTTTTTCTGTTATTTGTAGTAAATATTATATGTTTTTATTTTCCCCAAAAAACTAGACATCTAGACAAAAAACAATTTTCTTTCTAGGTTTTTTTTAACACTCAACCCCCATTTATCGATGAAAAAAAAAACACAATCAATCGCCAAAATAGTTAAAAATTTCTTCAACTCTCCATTACTTCAATTTGAATGAAATACAGTGATAGACACTTTATCACAAAGTAGTGAATCTCGAATCTCAGACTTGACAATGATATCTCGGAGAAAAACTCGGTAGAATCTTGAAATAACTTTTTGAACCATTTATTTCAGAAAAAGTAACCATGAATATGTAATTATGTGCATACTAAATATTTACCCATGTTGATTTGTCAAACACCTCGACTACTTCTGTCCTTTCAGAACTCTTGAGAACTTGAAAGAAACCCCACAACCAAACATCAGGATCTCCCATTGATATTTGGTGGTTGAAGTGTTCGCGTCAACAAATATTTATTTTGCTCCTCCTTAATTTAAGGTAATAGCTTTCAGTTAGTCTTTTCTTTCTTTCCTTTTCTTTCTTAAAGATGTGTTTCAAGACTTTTATACCTTTTTTACTTTCTTTATCAAATTACTGGTTTCTTTACTGATAAAAAAATAAAAATATGAATATATCTGCCAATAAAACGAAGCTCAATAATTTAAAGTATGGAAACACTCCCTTTCTCCATAGAGTCACACTTTTTAGGAGAAAGAAAAATGCTATCAGCTGGATCGAAGATGTTGCTGGCGTTACTCTTACTGATAGGGATAATATAAGTAACTCTTTTGTAGATTACTTTAAAAACCTCTACTTTTCCCACCCCCAACAACATCAGGATGAAATTCTTCAAAAACTTCCTGTGAAATCTTCTGAAGAAGATAACCAACATCTCAACACCCAGCTAAGTGCCGAGGAGATAAAAAAAAAAATATTGTTTTCTAGATGGGGGAAAAAATCCTCAAGTCCTGATGCCTTTACTGGTTTGTTCTACCAAAAGTATTAGGATATTGTGGGAGAAGTTGTTATTGATATGATACATACTTGCTTTTGAACTGGCATATTGCTAAATTTTTAATCACATTAATATTGCTCCGATTCCTAAAGTTTCTTTGGCTAAGTTGTTTCCCAAAATAGACCTATAGAGCTGTAAAATTCTATCTATAAAATTTTCTCTAAAAGTTTAGCTAGTAGACTAAAATATTTTGTTAACAATTTGGTTTCTCAAAATCAGAGTGCCCTTGTTCCAAAAAGGAGTATCTATGACAATTGTTAGAGCACTGCTCGGTCAAACTCGCAAGCGTTGCTATCTCAAGCTTGTTTGTCAAGTTTAGTTGTCAAAACTATAAGTCTTGATTTCCAGTCTACTTATAGCTATGTCTCGGATTAGGATAGAATGTGTAGTTGAGCTTTAGACTTCACGGCGTTCATCGATTGAAGACGAAGAACTACTAAGGGGAGCTTGTGGAACTTCATCAATAAAAGGTATGTGGAGACTTGAACTCATCTATCACTCAGAAGTCTATTTCTATTCTATCTTTTATTGAGACAAAAGTCGTATAGATATATAGACTTTACTTTATACACATTTGATATTTCGAGCTGAGTTTAACTCGCTTACATATTTCTCGAAATATGTGCTGGTAAGCTTTCACTTTAAACAATTTCATCTTTTATTCTTGACGAAAGTAAAAATATGATCATGTGAAAATCGCCTAGTAACCTTTTACATGATTTGTGTGAGACAGTCAGTTGATGTAGACACGGAATATTTCGTATTGATTATTTGATCACTTAAAAATTGCTTTGAAGCTAATAGTTTGTGTGAGACAGCTATTCTCGTCTTCTACGAATGTTTCAATGATTGAAATGGGAGTTTAGAACAATTAACCTTTGATTAGATATAGCACAGTATGCGTACTTGTATGCTAACTATTGCAAATATATTCCAAGTACGGAAATTGAGTATGCATACCCGTATGCGTACTAATTCAATAGTTTAAGTCCGGGAACAATAGTATGCATACCCGTATGCGTACTGGTTCCAACTGAGTTCGGTCATGAACGATAGTATGCGTACCCGTTTGCATACTGGCGAACAAGACCAGGTCCGGGAACTCAGGTATGCGTACCTATTTGCATACTTGAGTGGGTTAGTTCTAAAGTCGGTTATACTCATGAACAAATACATTTATATAATAAGGAATGCAATCTTTGCAAACCGTGGCTATAATGTTCATGAATTAATTCGAGTGAATCAAAACCGGTTTTGCTTCAATTGTGTCTTGTACACTTCTATGAGAATATAAACAATTGAACAACTCTAAAACTAGTTTCATTTGAGTCATTTGAACTAGTTGTGTTTAAGATGAACAAGGTTGATATGAAAGTGTTCATATGGCTAACTTCGGTTAATCATTATTGAGCCAACCAAGTGTACACGTTTAGGTACGGTTACCCATATCTAAATATAGGTACGTTTCATTTGTGTGTAACAAGCTAAGTTCAATCTAAAGGTTGAAAGATATTAGCTTGAATCTAATCAGGTTTTCATCTAACGGTGAATATTGAATGCTTTGTTACCAAGGTAACATTGATTTCAAACCCTGATTTGAAAACTATATAAGGGAGAACTCTAACAACTGGGAAACCTAATCCCCACACCTCATGTGTGATACTAGTTGCGACTAGAGTCGATTCTCCTTTAACCTAGGTTTTTCTAAAACCATTATAGGTTAACGACTTAGAGACTTCATTGGAATTCTTAAACCAGACCCAACTATTTTCTCTGTAGTTGCGTGTTCTGATCTTACTTTGTTCTATCGTATTGAGTACTATCTTCTCTAAGATTTGCTCGAGATTTAATCCCCGATAGGTAAAATAAAAAGTAATCACAAAGCTCTTCTTCTCATTCTTTGTGATTCCACAATATCTTGTTCCCTACCATACGGTTAAGATTATTGTGAGGTTATTGCTATTACTAAGGTGTTCTTTGGGAATATAAGACCGGTGTATCAATTAGTTCCTGATCACCTTGATTTATCAAAAGACAGAACAAAAGCTTCTGTGGGAGACAGATTTATCTATTCAATAGACTTTTCTGTGTGAGACAGATTTGTTTATCAAGTCTTCGACTTTGGGTCATAGCAACTCTTAGTTGTGGGTGAGATCACCTAAGGGAATCAAGTGCATAGAGTCCTGCTGGGATTCAGAGGTGTAAGGAACGCGACTGTACCTTAATCAGTGTGAGATTGGTTAGGGCTCAACTACATTCCAGTCTGAAGTTAACTTGGAGTAGGCTAGTGTCTGTAGCGACTTAATACAGTGTGGTGTTCAAATCTGGACTAGGTCCCGGAGGTTTTCTGCATTTGCGGTTTCCTCGTTAACAAAATTTATGGTGTCTGTGTTATTTCTTTTCCGCATTATATTTTCTATATAATTGAAATATCACAGGTTGTGCATAGTTCAATCAATTAGATAATCCAACCTTTGGTAATTAATATAAATTGATTGACACTTCAACATTGGTCTTTGGTACCATTCAAGTTGTTTCTCATAATAATCAGGCTCGTGGATTTCTATCTGTTTGATTTGCTAATTACATTGAGAAACATAGATATAACTCTTGGATGTATTTTCCTTGATTGAGTCTGACTGTCTAGTTGATTCTCTTGGAAATATATTGGAGTTAGTCCATAAAGATTTCCTAAACGAAATATTGGTGTGGTTGTTAGACCCCCGCTTTTTCAACAATATCCTTCTTGCTAATGAGGTTATACACTTTTAAGCATGTAAAGGAAAAAAAGGTATATCAACCATTAAACTTGATATGTCTAAAGCTTATGATAAATTAAAATGGTATTTTCTTGAAAAAGTCTTAACAAAAATGGGCTTGTTAGACCATTGTTAATTAAACCGATCAACTAATATTTGTCTAATATCTTATTCTTTCATGTGTTGTCCTAACTGGTGTTATCATTTCTCAAAGAGGGTTGAGACAGGGAGATCCTCTATCCCCCTATCTCTACATCATCTATTATGAAGCTCTGTTAGCTTATATAGACTCTTTGACCAGAAAATGCCTAGTTGAAGGTATCAGGATTTCCAAGAATGCTCCTAACATTACCCACCTTCTTTTTGCTGATGACTCCCTTCTGTTTTCTAAATCTATTGTCAAAGATTTTCAAGCCATAAAAGACTATCTTCATAAATATTGTTTAGCTTCTGGCAAAGAAATAAACTTTGACGAGTCTGACATTTTGTTTAGAAAAAGGATCCCAGTGTACCTGATGAACCAATTATCCTGCATTCTAAACATCCATTTTTGTGACTTAAGAGATACGTACCTTGGAACTCTCATTAACTTTAAAGCCTCTAAAATTCAAACTCACATGGTTATTTTGTGGTTTGTGGATGCGAGAATTTCCACTTGGTTTCATAGACTTCTAACACAGGATGTTAGGACTTCTTTGGTTAAACATACTGGTCAATATATCCCTTTATACCAGATGATAGCTTTTTTAATTCCACGTCACCTCTGTGGGAAAATGGATTCTTATCTTTGTAATTTTCGGTGAGGGGAAACTTTGGACCCTAAAGATAAAAATTGCACCTACTTGGTTGGGATATTTTGTGTTTTTTAAGTATGAAAGAGGTTTAAGCTTTAGAAAAGCTGAGTTATCTTGCCATGTTGGCTAGGAACGCTTGGAAGATCATTGAGAACCCAAATTATTTGTTAGGTATATTTACTTTTTAAATGCTAAGTGAGCTAGTAGATGCTCTTGGACTTGAAGATGTCTGCATACTATAAAAAAAACTTATCAAATCTTTTATCTCTTGGATAGTATGAGATTGGCAATTCAGTGATCCTTGGTGTGATAAGTAGATTCCGAATTTTTGCTCTACTTTTTCGAACCTCTTGGTCCCTCAGGACCCTAGTGTTAAAGTCTCCTACTTCATTAATCATGATACTAGAACCTAGAATGTCAGTAGACTAACCACACATTTTGATAATGCTTATGTTAAGAAAATTAGGGATGTCAACGGATTAAATTCTGTCGGATTTTCACCAATCCGATTGTGATAGGCTAACTGTTATCGTATTTCCAAAATCCGATAACATCCGACGAAATTTAAAAATTCGAATCTGATTCCGATAGGTTAACTTATCGGAAATCCGATAATATCTAAGAATATGAAAAAACAGGAAGAAAAAAAGTGCTAGACATTACTAATCCGGTTAGTAATTCCGATAATTTCTAAGAATATAATTTCCAACAGTCGACATATTTATCCTGGGGTTGGAAATTACTAGTACACCCCTAAGATTATCGGATGTCGGAATTTAGCCAAATGGAATTTGCCTGATCCGGTTCTGATAAGGTTAAGGGGTAAATTCCGATAATATATCTGGTTTCGAAATCCGCCAATTCGGAATAAATCCTATAGGATGTCGAACTTTCGGAAACGGATCTAGGACTTCGGAAGTTTATTGACGGCCCTAAAGAAGATTGTCACAATTCTATTAACCTGTTGTGCACTCCACATAGGAGGGAATGAGAGCTTCAAAGAATGGCAGATTTTCTTCTAAATATGCTTACACTAAGAGGGTCTAGACCTTCCCCTTGTAGTGAACTTTAAAAGTGTATTTGAAAACTTAGAGTCCCACACCGTATTCAAATGTCTATTTGGAAAGCAGCTAACAATGTCGTTCTCGCTAGAACTGTTCTTCATACCAGAATGCATATGGCTTTTGTTGCTTGCTCAAGATATTCTGATCATCATGAATCTGTCACGCTATGATGCTCCTTCCTTTTGCTAGTAATGTTTGGCTTTTGTATTCTCTTTGTGTGAATACTTCTGTTTTTATGGATAAAGCTTTACTTGAACAGCTAGGTATCTAGCTTGTGGATCCTACTACTATTTTACCAGAAGAATATCATTATTTATTTTCTTACAAGTATCTAGCTAGGTATGGTCTATTTGGAGTAGTAGAAATTATTAGAGCATAGCTCGGTTGAACCCACCAAGCGTTGGTATGTCAAGTTTGGTTGTCATATTTTAGTGAATCAAAACTCATTTAAAGAGTCGCCTGATTATTTACTAGAGTCAACTTTGTATAGGTTAGCTAGAAAGTTACTAGGATATGAGACTTACAAGTATTACATGAAGACTTGAAGAATGTGAAGAAGTAAAGAACTACAATGACGACAGCATCCTTCCACTTGAGGTTAGTAATATTTGACTTGAACTGTTTCATTCCTAACGTATCTTTCAAGTCGTGCATATTGAAAACATAACTGCGAAGCTGTGAATGATTATACTCTAGTTAGACATAGTATTAAGGAATTACACTACGAAGTATAACGTCTATCTTTTGAACTTCGTATATAAGACATCGACATAATTGTATGAATGCTATTTTGATTATGTATGGGTATGGGTGAAGATTTCGTCCTAGGAAACAATGTTTTACACTCGTTTAAAGGAAGTACATTCATAAACTTGTTTTGTGAATCGAAAGGGAAATCGCTAGGCTTATTGGTATTGTTATTCATTGCAAATCTATGGATTACCAATATGTGTGTTTAGTATAACCGCTCATAACTTGTTTATATATCTTGGTAAAACTATTCACAATGCCTGACTTTTGTATTGGTATGACTTTTATTAGTGAAACCGATCTTAAGTAATCACTTGAGATGGTATGATCGATATGTTGTAATTGGTATGACCAACTCTAGACATTGGGGAACCGATCCTAGTAAGAGGTGAAACCGATCACAAGAGGGAATCGATCCTTGTAAGAGGTGCAACAAGTTTTTAGTAATTGGGGGACCGATCCTATGACTTGTGCAACCGATTGCAAGTTTATACCATAAATATGTGGTAACCGATCCTAGTACCTAGTCAACCAACTTTTGGTAACTAGCGTGACTAATCTTAGTAACCACATGGAGGTAGAACCGAAACTTGTTTTGGTAGAACCGTGAAACTCATGATGCTGATTTGACAGGATAATCAATCACATAGTTCTTGGAAGTCAGATGAACCAATTCTAAACTTTTTTGGAAGTGTGGCAAATCGGTACCATAATTAGGCGAAATCTCTTACAACCAATCGTTTTAAAGACTTCTTTGGGATTGGGAAGCTTTACGAGTGCCGTTGGTGGGAAACTAGATAATTACGGTTTATTATTATTTTTCGATTGATTTGATTGACTAACGGTTGTTGAACTTTGATTGCACCTAGTTTTTTTATGCTTGAGAATCTTCTCTTCTGATATAAGATTCACTCAAACTAGATCGAAGTATCGATGGGGATCTTTAGACTGTTTGTAGATCTAAAGACGTCTTGTGATAATCCATTGTTAACAGACTCCGTTCTGTGTGTGATTGATCACAAGAGATTCAAGTTGTTTGTGTGCAGGTGTTTATTGAACATCTAAGAAGATTTGAAGACAAAGAAGATTTCTTATTTGAGTTCATAATCTTTTGTGTGCACAAAACTTGATCGGCTGGGGATCTTACTATAATCGGCTTATCTTTATGATAACCTTGATTGATTAGTTGAGTAGATCGGCATCAATACAATTCTTTGTGATGAAGAGTATTGATTGCGTAAGTCTAGACAATAACTTTGATAGTTGTTGAGAGACAGACTAAGAACCTGACAAAGGAGTTTATTAGGATAAACGGAAGAGCCTTTAGTCAAACTCATATCACGTTGTTTGAAAAGAGTTATTACCGAACAGATTTGTTGTTTCTTTATTGTTTGGAATACGAACCAAATGAATTGTTCCAAGTGTGTGACTTATTACAAGTTGGAGGCGCAGGGATACTGAGGGAACTAGGTGAACTATAGGTTTAGTTGCTTGGTATCAACTACACGAAGTTGGTTTAGATTTTATATAGCGGCTTAATTCTGAGAGTATTCAATTCTGGACGAGGTCCCGGGGTTTTTATGCATTTGCGGTTTCCTCGTTAACAAAATCTTGTTGTGTCTTTTACTGTTCTATTTCCGCAATTATAATTGTTTTATTATAATTAGAAGTATAATACATAAACGTTAATTCCTATTTACTTGATAGCAATCCTATTGTGTTTGGTTAAGTCCGAACCTATTATCAAGTAAACATACTTCGTTGTTGTATTATCTCGATCTTGTATCCATAGTCAATCACGTAAGTTATCTTGTTGTCGTATTGTCTCGATCTCGTATCTATAGACGATCACACGAAGTGTGAACCGATTAGTTGTATTGTCTCGACTTAGTCCATAGATAATCACTTTCGGATAAAGGACTTATAGGTGGAAAAGTTTTAGATTGAGGTATATTTGGGTACCCTCGTCTTTTCAATTGGTACCAGAGTAGGCAAACACGAAAAGATCTAACAATCTGTGTTTGGTGCGATCCAACCTATAAGAAATGAACTCGAGTTCTCATGAATCGACTTCAATTAACGTACCACCAAGATCTGACGGAACAAACTATCTATGGAGGAAATCTACTATGAGATCTTTTCTTCAATCACGAGACTTTAATACCTGGCTATTAGTCGTCGATGGTTATAATCGCCCGAAAGTAGAAAATTCGGAAACTGAGTTTAAACGCTTAGCGGATTTTTCAAATGAAGAAAAGGCTTTTGCTAAGAAGAATTCAGATGGTTTGAATGCTATAATACATGCTGTAAGTTGTGATCTACAATATCATGTATCAACATGTCAAACTTCGAAAGAAGCTTTTGACAATCTTCAGATCGTATTCGAAGGAAACACATCATAGAAAGAAGCTAGACTTCAAACTCTTACGTCCGATTGGGAAAACCTTCGAATGGATGACAACGACACTTTTGAAGAGTTTCATATTAAACTCTATGAGATAATCAATACTTCTTTCTCTCTTGGAAAGACTATTTCTGAAAAAGATTTAGTGTCAAAAATTCTCAGATCGTTGCCATCTAGATACGATTCTAAGAAGCATGCAATCATAGAAGCAAATGATCTTTCAACACTCTCACGAAGCACACTTGTTGGAAAGTTAAAGATCTTTGATCATGAATCACATTCTATTCAAACTAAAGGAATCGCTTTTAAAGCTACAAAAATTCCGAAAGCTCCAATGGAGAGAAATAGACAGATGGATGATTCAGATGAACAGATTGCAGAAATTCTAATGATGAAATTGAACAATCATTATCATTGATTACTAGACAGTTTCGAGATCTCTTAAAGAAAAGAAATAAGATATTCATAAAGGATGCTCATCGATCTTCTCGTCCACATGATCGAGTTCCTATCAAAAGGGATTAGGAAGAAAATGATGAATATCAGCCTTAGTGCTTCAAGTGTAAAGGGTTTGGTCATATTGCTAGAGACTGTCCAAATCTTAAGAAGTACACTGGAAGCAAGGATCTGGCTGTAACTCTAGATGAGACCTCTGATTCATATGATTCTGAAGAAGAGGAAATAGTTAATATTGTATTAGTTGTTAATCTTATTCCTTCCTACTCCATTAGGGATTTACCCATTTTAAAAATGGACATGTCTTCCGATGTTATTAAATCATCCAATGGTAAAGGGAAAAATAAGACAAAGAGCAAAAACTGTCTCAAAAACAGAATTGCTAAAAGTTGCATAGGCAACCCAAGTCAATCTCAAGATACTTCGTTAGTTCGAGGTAACAAGAAGAGAATTTCTCATACGATACTAGATCAAGGACACTCTGGTTGTTCAAAATTCCATAATGAGAGAAACTCTTATACTAATACCACCTGATCGGTATTAGCATTCTTTCCTCACCTCGTGTGCCAAATTTAGTGAGGAAGAAGGAAGATCAAGGCACTTATGTAGATTATGGGAATAAAATCTAGTAATTGAAAATATTTGAGATATATTTATAGGAATATTATATTTTCGGAAGTATGAAAATTATTAAAAGATCCTTCTCCTTCTTTGGTCATTCCTTGTCCGAACTATGAGTCTGGATCCAATGTCTTCTCTTGATAAGATGTTAGATCAGAAAGATCACTTTAAGAGTAAGTCTGCATCTTCTCTTGATATAGAGAAATCAAAGAGCAAAATCAAGAGAGATTGGCTTAGCAAGAAGGAAAGAGAAAATATGCTGAAGAAAGATCACTGTATTGAAGCCTTGACATACTTTTGTGTTCAATCAAAGACCGAATTATATGTTCTTGCAGAATCCTTCACGAAAATTTCTCAACTGCAAGAAATTCTGGTCAAACAACAAGGTTATCTACTTGAAGAATTTCACAAGCTGAAGACTGAAAGTAATAATCTACCTTCCTCTAGCATTGAGATGAAGGATTAATCAAAGAGAGTAGACATCAGTTTTTGATTTCTTTCAATAAATTGTAGAAAGTCTATTATGAATAAAACTATCTATTATTTATGAATAAAATTATTAGTTTATAATTTTTCTTATGATAGTTTTCGATTACATAGCCTGTGCTTCAATGCTTTATATTATTGCTATGTATGTTTATGGGATGTTTGATTTCGGTTTTCATGAACCTAATATTCGATCTCATATGGTGTGAACCCTTATTGTTTGGGTGACTTTTTGATTTAGAGGGATTGAGTTCTAGCCCATGATGGTAGGCTTTATCAAAGGATCATAAGGGATTCCGATTGAAACGAATATGTGAAAAAGTCACAATATGTTGAATCATTTGGTTTAGCATATGCGTTTCGGGGTTTCAACTTTTGCATTGTATTAGTTAAAACCGCTCGTTTTAAAGACTTCTTTGGGATTGGGAAGCTCTACGATTACCGTTGGTGGCAAACTAGATAATTGCGGTTTATTATTAGTTTTTGATTGATTTGATTGACTACGGTTGTTGAACTTTGATTGCACCTAGTTTTTTTATGCTTGAGAATCTTCTCTTCTGATATAAGATTCACTCAAACTAGATCAAAGTATCGACGGGGATCTTTAGACTGTTTGTAGATCTAAAGACGTCTTGTGGTAATCCATTGTTAACAGACTCCGTTTTATGTGTGATTGATCACAAGAGATTCAAGTTGTTTGTGTGCAGATGTTTATTGAAGATCTAAGAAGATTCAAAGACAAAAAAGATTTCTTATTTGAGTTCATAATCTTTGGTGTGAACAAAACTTGATCAGCTGGGGATCCAACTATAATCGGTTTATCTTTGTGATAACCTTGATTGATTAGTAGAGTAGATCGGCATCAATACAATTCTTTGTGATTAAGAGTATTGATTGCATAAGTCTAGACAATTACTTTGATAGTTGTTGAGAGACAGATCTAAGAACCTGACAAAGGAGTTTATTGGGATAAACGGAAGAACCTTTTGTCAAACTCATATCACGTTGTTTGAAAAGAGTTGTTACCGAACATATTTGTTGTTCCTTTACTGTTTGGAATACGAACCAAAGGAATTGTTCCAAGTGCGTGACTTATTATAAGTTGGAGGCGCATGATACTGAGGGAACTAGGTGAACTATAGGTTTAGTTGCTTGGTCTCAACTATACGAAGTTGGTTTAGATTTTGTATAGCGTCTTAATTATGAGAGTATTCAATTCTGGACAAGGTCCCGGGGTTTATCTGCATTTGCGGTTTCCTCGTTAACAAAATCTTGTTGTGTCTTTTACTGTTCTATTTCCGCAATTATAATTGTTTTATTATAATTAGAAGTATAATACACAAACGTTAATTCCTATTTACTTAATAGAAATCCTATTGTGTTTGGTTAAGTCCGAACCTATTATCAAGTAAACATACTTCGTTGTTGTATTGTCTCGATCTTGTATCCTTAGTCAATCACGCAAGTTATCTTGTTGTCGTATTGTCTCGATCTCGTATCCATAGACGATCACTCGAAGTCTGAACCGATTATTTGTATTGTCTCAACTCAGTCCATAGACAATCACTTTAGGAGAAATGACTTATAGGTGGAAAAGTTTTAGATTGAGGTATATTTTGGTACCCTCGTCTTTTCAGAAATAATCTGGTCTTTAATGATAAGAAGGAGACTCACTCTGCACTTATTCGTAGAGCTAGATCTATGTTCTTGATTAGAAAACCTAAGTTACAAATCCCTACGAATATTTCCGTTCGCAGTCATGATAAACGGATGCCCTCCACCACCACCCTGTCACACCTTCAAATTCCTCTTACGAATTTCTGCAAAAGTGTAACCCGGCAGCACAGTGGTTTCGTGAATCAAGCTTCACCCACCTGCACTTCAGCCTTATAAGTTTGCACCAATGCAAACAACCAACTCTTCAGTTCTACAACGGAAATCTTTAGCCTTCTTTCACTTCTCTTAACTTTTCAAATGTTTGTGAAGCCAATAACCAACTCCTAACCGTCACTTGAGCTGTATTGCACATTTGTTTCGCTTTACTAAACTCGGACTTGATCTAATGCTCAGCCATCTTGTCCCTATAGACTTCTTGCTCTAAGCCAATGCACGGTCAATCATTATGCTTCAATCATTAAGGCCAACTCCTTAATCTTATTCTGGTCATTCATGCGTCATATGCTTCACTTAGCCAATTTGCTTGACAATAGCAATGTCACTCTTGCATTACTAGCTTGTTTGCACTACTCAAGCTTTGGCCCTTCCTTGAACTAATGCATATACCAACTCTTGGCCTATTCTACCTTCTTGCATCATCCTTAAGTTTGGGCCAACTTAATTCCATGGATATGCCTTAATGCCAACATCGCATGTTGCATCTTGTCACTTTGGCTTTGCCTTGCTTTTCCCTCAATGAAGCTTCATTGTGTCGGCCAATAAACTTCATTACTTAGAAAAATGTCTTTACAGTGTAGTGCTACCTTTGCGCGTCACTGGCCCTATAGGGTCTTGCTATTTTAGCACTTGATAATCTATGCAGTATCGCCAATCATTATCGGACACTGACTTGGCCTGCAATACTATAACGCACAATCATTGTGCGTCACTTGTCTGGCCGGTCATAGACCTCCCCCGCCTAATACGTTCAACGTCCTCGTTGAACGCGACCCTGTATAAACACTATACTTGTCTAAACTTTGCCTCATGCACTTTCAGAACCTCTTGTGAAATTCAATAATCATGGATGGATTTCGCAAAACACCATTAACCAACTTTTCATGCTTTAGCATCAGCATCACTTAGCTTACTGCCTTGCTATCGATCTTATTTACTTAAGTCATATCTTAGCGTTGTGCACTACGCTTCAACTTCTACTGAAATCATGCATCAATACTCAAATGCAAACTTGAAATTCTTCTTAGCCAATTCCTCCAAATTAGGCATGAATTCCACTTAAATCATTTACGCCTGAATGTACGCACGGAATGATTCTTCTTAAACTGATCACTACGATAATTTCCATAGCTTTTCGCCTCCCGACTTTTCCTTTTGCATTTTATAAACGACTTGACCTTCGTTTTCAATAAATTTGCTAGCACCTTCCTTAGACTGTTGTCCTCCATGCCCTCTGTTAAGCACGTCATAAAGTGCATAGGGGTTTCCTTGGCATAAGACACCCAAATTCTACACTTCATGCCTCGCCAAATTCTGACCATGCAAAAATCATTCAAGAACTCATTTCTCTGAATGTGGCCACTAAGCATAAACTCTCTATACTTAGGCCATCTTGCTTACCCAAATCAGAAACTTGCGAGTTTGCTTTGCCTAACTCGCTAAAGAAAAACTATTGAGTTACACAGCCTATCTACGTAACTGTGACTAACTATCTTTGGACATAACATAGCTAACCTTTTTGCTGTCCATACGCCATGCCTTCAAAGCCAATATGTCTCCAACTATTCCTTTGAATTGCATTGCTGCATTGCCTGGAAAGTGTGTGTCTTTCTCTCAGCTATGAGTTCTACCCAACTCATGCTCGCTGATGGAATGATTTCTTTCTTGTTGTATTGCTTGCACTGTCGCTGCCCATCCGTCATCGTGCCATATTGCAATCCCCAAACAACAATATCATTTTTACATCAACTAGAACCCTTGTCCTATGCTTTGCGTATTAGCTTTCAGCTTGTCTCGCTATTGCATACGTTAGGCTAAGTATGCTATCAAAGCATCTCCCCATGAATTATCTTTACATCGTAAATAAAGAGGAAAGAATTTATAAACGAAAACACCTTCATTCATTAATGCTCTTACATAGCAAGACCATGTACCATTACATGATTGATCTACTGATCACTTTGAAAGCTAAAACTTCATTAACAAAGCAATTTGCTTACACCAAAGCAAAGTCTATACAAACTTGAAGACTCAAATAAAAGTCTGTATAACTCAAACTCTACACACAGAGTTTGCAACAACCAACAACTAAAGCTACATAAACAAGTCCAGAAAACACCATGCTTTCTGTCTGTAGTGTTGCCAATGGAGATAGCAACAGTTCCTCTTTTTCTAGCTTAGTTTCTTCCTTTGTCGAAGTGAGCGACAACTTCGCTGCGAGGTCTCTTCCTCGTACTATCACTTCGGATTTCACGAGTCTTGATGGAATGACTCCCACAGTCATCCCCAACTGATGCATTAAGTTGCGCCTTGAGTGGACAGCTTCTAGCGAAATGCAAGCCCTTGCAAATAAAACATCCCCTATACTTCCGGGAAGAAGAGAATAGTTCATCTTCCTTTGGATCATGCTTGTGCTTACTGCCTACAGATTTTTCCTTTACTTTGGCCTTACCTTCACAGCTTTGCACATCTTGAGTTGTTGTGCAACTGGTAAGCTCTCTTACCGCTTGAATAGCCATCTGGATACTCTGAATTTTGCGTTTTTTGAGTTCAGAAACAACCAAAGAACTCGTACCACTCAGAATTGGAACATCTGATCTTCTTTACTCATGACACGCACTTCTTGCACCAGTGCGAAGAAGTTTTCAGCATATGCCTATGGTCAATGTAGTTAATTTTTGCCGAGATGGCCAAATTACCACCGATAATATCGGTTTAGGTGTTTATCCAAGATGCCGATATCTCACCGATATTTGCCAATATTCGTCGATATTTCACCGATATTCACCGAAATATCGTGTTTTGGTCCCCGGACGATATTCACCGAAATTCGATATTAACTACATTGCCTATGGTGTACCCGTCATTTTTATCCTACACAAACTTTATCTTGCGTACCAAGCACCATTGCTCGGACAGAACTGACATCTCAGTCCCCGTTTCACGTCATTCCAAGACATAGGATTGGCATAACCAGCAGCTTCGTCTTCTTGCAGCATAGTTCTCCACAAAACCTTTGCATCACTACTTAGGTAATTGCCTGCGAGAGTTACCATTTTTCCTTCCCTAGTTTCATTCGCCTCAAAGTATGCCTCAAAATCATACAAGAAATTCTGAATTTCTCTAGTGTTTCTGGAACCAACATTAATTCTTGGCTCGGAGACTCGATTAGAGCTTTCTCCATTCACGTTTATCCCTGAAAACATGCCATCACTGATTAACTTGCGAAGGCTTGTCATCTCCTCGGACATTTGCTTCGCATGTCCTGTTAGTATGGTCTTCATATCACTGAATTGCCCCTTCAATTCAGTCACTTAAGCATTGGTTTTATAATTCAATAAGGCTGCATCAGACACCTTGTCCTCAACTGCACCTACTATTTCGTAAAATTCTTTGAACCAATCTGATGTCCTTCCTTCAAGTAAATCTAGCTTGCCATTTTCTTCAGAAACAATAGGAATATCTAGGCCATCACAGCCCATGTCTATGGTCATATTTCCAATATCACCATACTCCTCTAATTTATCAAACGTACCCAGTAATTCTTCATCGATCATAGTGCCATTAGAACTCATTTCTAATGCCAATTCTATAAAAATAATGCACCACTTACTTGCTCACAGGAAAATAGCTTAAGAGAGAAATAAGTACCAGCGTATTATCCAACAAATACACTTGAACTGTGTACCAACACATCTCTCATACCAAATCTGTCACACCTTCAAATCTTGCAAATTTCTGTGAAAGTGTAACCCGGAAGCACAGTGGTTTCGTGAATCAAGCTTCACCCACCTGCATTTCAGCCTTATAAGTTTGCACCAATGCAAATAGCCAACTCTTCAGTTCTATAGCGCAAGTTTTTAGCCTTCTTTCACTTCTCTTAACTTCTCAAATGCTTACCATAAAGCACTCAAACATTGCCATACTTTTCCAACAACAATCATTCAACCAAGAACACTTAGAACATGACACAATCAACTCATTTTATTACATCAAAGGGAAGAAATACAAAACTTGCCCACTTAGGGACTTACACAGACTTGTCCTCTTGAACCAAGCCTTAGCCTTACAAAAACTCTCTCAATTTGAGTCTCACACTCTCCTATGTAAGCCTACCGAATTTCCCATGCAATAGGACTATTTATACAGTAGCTTTACCGGCCAAAATCGTGCACAACTGTTGCACACGCATGGGACAGCCATCTGACCCATAAAGAAGTTCTATAACCGCCTATAACTGTGCCAACTTAACCACTTTCTCTTTAAATTGGCGCCATCATCCAACACTTGTTCTCTACCAACACTCTCCCACGCTTATAAACTTGCTTTATAACCGTTTTACCTTGTCTCGCGTCTTTGGCATGCTTGTGAAACCAATAACCAACTCTTAACCGTCACTTGAGCCGTATTGCACAACTGTTGCGCTTTATTGAACTCAGCCTAGATCCAATGCTTAGCCATCTTGGCCCTGCAGACTTCTTGCTCTAAGACAATGCACGGTCAATCATTGTGCTTCAATCATCTAGGCCAACTCCTTAAGCTCATTCTGGTCATTCATGCGTCATATGCTTCACTTAGCCAATTTGCTTGACAATAGCAATGCCACTCTTGCATTACTAGATTGTTTGCACTACTCAAGCTTTGGCCCTGCCTTGAACTAATGCATAGACCAACTCTTGGCCTATTCTACCATCTTGCATCATCCTTGAGTTTGGGCCAACTCAATTCCATGGATATGCCTTAATGCCAACATCGCATGTTGCATCTTGTCACTTTGGATTTGTCTTTCATTTACCTCAATGAAGCTTCATTATGTCGGCCAATAAGCTTCATTACTTAGCCAAATGTCTTTACAGTGTAGCGTTACCTTTGCGCGTCACTGGCCCTGTAGGGTCTTACTATTTCAGCACTTGACAATCTATGTAGTGTCGCGCAATCATTGTCGGACACTGACTTGACCTGCAATACTGTTACGTGCAATCATTGTGCGTCACTTGCCTGACCGGTCATACCCCCCCCCCCCCCACGCGCACACACACACACCACCACCACTACTACCAATTTTGGCTGGATAAAATGTAATACCGATGGTGCCTTTGATGAAATTGAAAAGACCGGGGATACAAAAATACACCACCAACTTTTTCGCTCGGACCTATGAGGCGAAACCTAATACAATTGGAAGTAAATCAACTTAATGATCCTTCAACAATATGTATATACTGTTTATTATTCTTGTACAATCACAGATACATGAACCTTATTGTATACAAGAACTCTTGGATGATCTCAAAAATCAATATCCAAGATAACCTAGTACCGTAAGAGTACGTGAACTGAATTCTAACAAGAGAAAATCTTGTAATCTATATTTCAAGATACAAATTCTAAGAACAAGTTTTGTTAGGTTCACTACAATTTTAATTAAAAACTATTTAGGTTGATTATCGAATCACTTGTGTTTACTTTTAATTATATGAAACAAAATAAAATGCGAAAAATAAAAGTAAATCAAGACATAGAGAAATTTTGTTAACGAGAAAAACTTCACGTGCAGAAAAACCCCGAGACCTAATCCAGTTTGAACACCGAGTTGTATTAAGCCACTACAGACACTAGCCTACTGGAATGTAGTCGAGACCGAACCCACCGTCATAGCGATCCAGTTACAGCCGCACTCCTTGCGTCTCTTGAACCTCGCAAGATTCTACGCACTTGATTCCCTTAGCTGACGTCCTTTACAGCCTAAGAGTTGCTTTAGCTTCAGTGAAGACTTTTTGGGTTTTGAATCCATGAAATACCGGTTTTGATTTCCCTTTAGGTGTGAACCAAGGTTTTGGAAATCTTGTGTTTGTTTCGAATAACTATCAGATAAAAGTAGAGATATCAAAACAAACTTGTAGATTAGGGTTTATACTCCACAACTTACAATCAGTATGCGTACACACAAGGAGTACGTGAACCTGATTTTTGTAAGTGAACTTGGGCGATTCCAAAGATCAATTTCCATGTTAAGAAAACTCTAATAATTCTACAACAAACACAACTAGAATAAATCTAGAGATATGTTGTTAAAATTCTTAAGGAATTTATGAGATACCTTAATCGAAGTTTTCTTTCTAGTTCCGATTTCGACCAACTAGTGTCGGTATACGATCGTGAACTGAAATCTATCGAAACCTAGAGTTTATGATCTATAACTCTTGAATGACCTTATATCAGAAGAGAAGGACCTTAGAATAGTCAAGAGTTTTTAATAATCTAGATTACAAGTTGCGTAACTATCAAAGATAATTAAGCCAACTCGGTTTTGCGATCCCCAGGCAAAGTCTTCTTTATCTCACTCTTGTTCACGAAGAACATAAGTCGTGGAAAACAACCTTATGAAGCTTACACAAATTTTCCAAGGGAAAAAAATTATAGCATTCACGAACCCTTTATTTATAGTGAACAAGGTAGCTTGAATCCCAAGAAAGCTTGTGATCTATTTTCCTTTTTCAAGACTCTCTTAATTTTTGGAGTCTTTTCTAAGTTACAACTCTTGCGTAAATAATCAAATAAATAATTACTTCATCATAAATTGTATTTTTGTGAATAAATCACCATTTAACTTAGGAAGGAATTCTAAAACATCACAAGCACTTTAGTATGGCAATCAAAAGTGTTTGGAAGAATAGCCATCTTGCCTAGATAAGGAAACATCAAAAACTTGACTAAAAGAGGCTTTTAGTCACGTATTTGCGCTTAAGTCCGTGAACCGTTGCAAACAGTTCGTGGATTGTTTCCTACTAACAAACTGCAACAACAACACTTATAACTGTTGCTTTTATAAATCACTCATAACATCTTCGTTATAACTCGGAATTGAGTGATTCTTGGCTCGTTGAATTCGTAAGCCCATTCACTACAACATGAGAACCTTTACAAGGATAAAGGTTATTGTCACTAAAGTCATGGCTCAAATAATCTCGAGTCTATACATAAATGTATGTATACCCTCATTGGAATTGTTTCATAGAGTGAGCAATTGTTTCGATAGATTAGAAAGGTAGAAAATTGAACAAGAATCCAAATAAACTCAGTAACCACATACCTTTGTTGATGAAGTCCTCATTGATGTCTTCGTTTGATCTCCAATCTTCAATCTTCAAGGGTGTTTGGTGGTTTCTGATACTCAACTACACACTTCTAATCCTAAATCCGAAACTTGACTAAATGTGGTCTATAATTCAAGATCTAGTTTTGATCGACTAAATTTGAAAACAAGCTTGAGATAGCAACACTTGTGAGTTCGACCGAGCAATGCTCTAACAGAAACATATATGGATAATGGTGCAGGGTATTTGATGAGGGATTTCACAAATAAAACCTCATTTTGTGTTTCAATGGTGTTTGATATTGAATCCGTTGCTGAAGTTGAAGCCAGAGCTCTCTGGGTTGTTCTTAAGAAAGTTGTGGAACAAAAGATTACTCATGTCATTGTCGAGAGTGATGCAAAAGATCTAATCGACCAATTTTCAAGCGGGAAGTTCCATAGAAATCAAAGAACGAATGATATCTTTAAAGACATTCTATTTTGCTCTTCTAGATTGGTTGCTTGTATTTTTATTTTTCAACCACGTTTATCTAATTATATAACCTATGCTTTAGTTTAATGGGCTAAAGTTAACTCTGCATGACCTAGGTCAATTATCAAGAGGATTACTAGTCTTTTTTCGAATGCCTTTACTTATACTTATTGAAAAATAAAAATAATTTAAATTGTAAAAAATAATGAATAATTTACTCAAAATGCCATAAAATTTTCAAATGTTCAAAACTTTAATATGAATCAGAGTTACACGATCAAAGTGTTTGGAATGTACTTTGACAGCAGTTGGAAGTTCATACAAGCTGTTGCATGAATCTATAATACTATTAAACCCAGAAAGTCAAAATTCCTAACTTAAAAATGATCGTACTTCACAATAAACAACTGAAAAGGAACGTTATTCTGTAATAAACGAATTAAGTATCTAATCAGTACACTAATAGCTACCAAGAAACATTTCTGTGTAATAATTGTGATTGCAGATCCCAAAATTCATTGACAGTTGGATGCTCCTTGGGATCCCACACACAGATCATACTTTGAGTTCACTAAATTTCCTCGATTCATACACCAACATAATCCAACCGTGATGATCAGATCGCTACTGGATTTTGATTATATGATATTATACATGGCGGATCAGTGAGCTAAAACTATAACTGGCGAAGGATCAAAACCAGTGGGACCGTGGATTGGACTTTGCATAAGTGTAAGGCGGGAATGGGAGCTCTGATTAGTTTTGCTGGTCGGTGACCATAACGTGGTGTGATGGAGTAATCTCATCGTTGACCCAAATAATATGATTTGTTTTACTTCCACGTGTCGGTATCCCAATGTAATAAGTACCGTTCCAGAGTTTCCACCAATATAAATGAAGGCTTTCTGTAGAAGAGAGGATAGTCGTCTGTGAGTAGCTCATCATCTCAATACTCAATAGACTCGCAGAAAAACAAATATTTTTAAACACATTTTGGGTATTACTGAGCTTTCTTGCTCGGGAGAATCGATAGAGAAGCAGTGAGAGAAAGTAGAAACAAAACAACAGAAGAAAGTTTTATTATAAAGAACGAATCCCCAATTGTGTTCTTATCTTTTGTAAACAGAGAAATGGGTACAGGATGGAGAAGAACATTTTGTACATCGTTACCAAGAGATGGTGAAGTGATTAGAAGAGAGAAACTAAACAAAAGAAGTCCCAGTACTAGTCCAAGTCCAAGAAGTAGTAGTAGAAAAATTGGAGGTCTTTTTACTACTACTAGTACTACTAAAACTAAAATCCAAAGTCATAGTCTACCTTCAACACCACGTTTACAATCTCATCATCCAATCTCTGTTAGTCCTAGTTTGCGTTGTAGAACTACTCCTCCTATGCCTCCTCAAAATGAAAACACCCCTAAACTTCAATGTAAAACGAAATCCTCTAAATTGTTTCAAACTTCATCTTCAGCACCATCTTCACCAAAATCTCCATTGAAATTTTCAATCTTTAAATCTGGTTCTCGCTTATCAAAGGTAACAAAAACAAAAACCCATTTCTCTGCTTTTTTTCGTTTTCAGCAGCTTTTACCTTTTCATTAACTGTTTACTAACTTTTCTGTTCTGATTTTTTTTTTTATGTTTTTGCAGAATACTTGTGGGATTTGTTCACAGAGTATGAAATCAGGTCAAGGTACAGCTATTTTTACGGCAGAATGCTCCCATTCTTTTCATTTCCTTTGTATATCTTCTCATGTTAGAAATTCTCCCGTCAGTCTCGTTTGCCCTGTTTGTACTACTATCCGGAAAGAAGTACCGTTAATGGCACAAACCCTCAAACCCCAAATTGAACAAGAAATCATCACCAAACAATCTTCTTCACCGAAAACAGCAAATCCTGACCAATTGGAGATTAGGGTTTATGACGACGATGAACCATTATTGTTATCTCCAACTGCCGGAGCTAAATTCAATTCAATACCAGAAACAGATGAAGAAGAAATTGAAGAATTTCAAGGTTTTTTCGTAAATAATCCTGTTCTTCTACCTGTCACTCCCAAATCTCCAGAAGAAACAATATTCAACGGCGGAGATTCATCGAGAAATGTTCAAGTTAGGTTACAACCAGAAGTAGCAGTAATCTCAGTAGGTAATAACTACGAGAATTATGCTTTAACGGTCAAGATCAAAGCACCACCAGTAGCGCAGAATAGTAACCATGCGCCGTTTTCAGAACATGGGCGACGTGCGCCTATTGATTTAGTTACCGTTTTAGATTTAAGTGGTAATATGAACGGCTCAAAATTACAAATGCTTAAACGCGCCATGCGTTTAGTTATTTCTTCACTCGATTCATCTGATCGGCTTGCAATAGTCGGCTTCTCATCAACTACCAAACGGCTATTACCTTTGAGGAGAATGTCTCCTCAAGGTCAACGGTCAGCGCGCCGTATTATTGATCGGCTCATTTGTGGTCAAGGTACCATCAGTGTTGTCAACGATGGTTTGAGAAAAGCTGCTAAAGTTCTTGAAGATCGCAGGGAGAGAAATCCTGTTGCTAGTGTTATGCTATTATCAGCCGGCCAGGATGACGGTGTTTCATCGAATCGATCGAATCAACAACGCTGTCTATTGTCGTCATCCCAGACGCGTTTCGCTCACCTAGAGATTCCTGTGCATTCTTCCGGGTTTGGTGATAAAATTGGGTTCAGTCATGAGCCGGCTGAGGACGCATTTGCGAGATGTGTTGGTGGCCTATTGAGTGTGATGACCCAAGATCTTAGGCTGCAGTTAGGTTTCGCTCCTGGATCAGATATAGCTGATATTGCAGCAATTTATTCTTATAGTGGGCGGCCGGCATTACTTTCTGGTAACGGTTCAGGTCTTGTGCGGCTCGGCGATCTTTACGCCGAGGAGGAAAGAGAGTTACTGGTGGAGTTAAGAGTTCCAACTGGATTAATTGAGCCACACCATTTGATGTCTGCCAGATTTTCATATAGAGATCCAGTTACTCAGGATGTGATATATGGTGATGAACAAATTCTACAAGTACCAAGTGCACAAACTGTCAGATCATCAAATCCAAAGATCGAGCGTCTGAGAAATCTTTTTGTTACAACTCGGTCGATAGCTGAGAGTCGAAGACTAGTTGAATACAATGATCTAGCGAGCGCAATTCATTTACTTTCCTCGGCTAGAGCATTATTAACGCAATCCAGCTCGATATCAGCTGAAGAGTATATTCACTGCTTAGAAATTGATTTAGCTGACTTGCACCGGCGCAAACAATATCAACAACAGATTCTATATCAGCAGCAACAGCAGGAAATACAACGGCAGAAGTCGCGAGAGAGGGAAATGGCATTTCTTGATGAGAATGGGGAGCCTCTTACTCCAACGTCAGCTTGGAGAGCAGCAGAGAAACTTGCTAAAGTTGCGATTATGAAAAAATCCATGAATAGAGTGAGCGATTTACATGGTTTTGAGAATGCGAGATTCTAGAGAAAAACAGTGAAAAGAAAATGTAATTTCTGTTCTTCTTTTATTAAAAACTTGTAGGGTGTAAAGAAATGAAATGAAATGAATTTCAAGAAACAGAATGTTTAGTTAGGGCTTTTCCTTTCTGATATGATTGTAACTTTCAGTTTGCTATCATTTTAAAATGTTAGAAGTAAAGATTTTAGTAATTACCATGGTAGTCTCTGTCTAAAAGTTTGGTCAATTGGTCTTCTTTAAGTCAAGGGGGTCTTGGATTTAGGAATGAAGTCGAAATGTGTCATTACAGGTATGCTGTTTTGGGTTCAAAATTCAAATTATCACAAGACGTACAGAATGATTCCATTTCAGATTCATGGTTCTAGCTAAGACTTCAATAAGATTTATTGGAGGACCAATTATTAGAGAACACACAAGGCATAGTTAGATTCCCAATCATGGAGGACCCTATTTATTCATGCGAAATGTGAATGAACTGAACACACGACAATCAGTTTGTTTATGACCTCAAGCTTCCCAGAAATGGAGCTTTCCACATTTAAATCTTCTGTCCAGCTCAGGGTTCAATCCATTCTCAATGTTAAATTGGTCCCAACTTGCAGATCAAATGGTTAATGGTATGGGGATAATTCACATTAAAAATCCAGATATCGGGCTCTTCTCAGATACCCTACGAAACTTCTCTATTCCAGCTACTGCAATGCCAGCTCTATCATGTATGCCATTTTCCTATATTTCTAAAGTTCATGTTTGGTTCGCATCAGCTACAACAAACCAGTAGTTATTTTGTGTCAACGGCAGTCAGATGGATGTTGAGAATTCAATGAAGAGGCTCCTTCTTCTTAATACTAAAAGATATGCATAAAAAGCTTAAAACCTTTCAAAGCTCTATCCCAAACTGAATTGAATGAGGCATATTGCTTGAACACTCCTCCCCAACTGAGAGGTTTACAACATGTTTGGCAAACGCATCAGCCACATTATTACTGTCGATGCACATTAGTACATAACCAAAAAACTGTCAATGCACATTAGTACATAACCAAAAAGAAGGTGCAAATATATACTATATAAGATTTCTAATCGTCCATTTAACTGACTCCAATTTGCCATTTACTGCTGAAATGACATTTTGACAATATCCATGAAGAGGCTCCTAAAACTAGATTATGGCAAATAGAGTTGGGTCTGTTTTATTTCCACCACTCACATACTTCTCGGCCACCAATGATTGAGCCTAATAATGCCTCTAGTCAGTTTACCCCTTCCCCTGCCTTAACTCTATATAATTCTGTTTTTGCATTGGAATTTGATATACAACATGCCATCATTTGGAATTGAAACAAAGGGAAGAGAAAAACAAAGAACTGCCAATGGTCCTTTCGCCTTGACTTAAAAAATAAGAAGTTTCGATGGTGGATTTGGGAATAAAGTGTACAACGGTGGCTTAAGAAATTTATGCTTGCATGGATAACCGCTTCTTTGGGTTTTGTCTTCCATGCTCCAACTTACGCCTTCCAATTACATGCTTGCATTTACTTTTTGATAGAGTATCGAGTACAAATGCTAGCATATAGTATTTTGTTAATCGAAATTATCATCTGATAGTGCTTCTTTCATATGGAATCGCATTTTTCACAGAGTAGCCGCCGTTAAAGCTGGGGTTTTAAGAGGAGAGAAAAGAAAAATCGTCTTGACTTGTCAATGATGGCGGTCACATAATAACTAATTACAAAGTAACCGTGGAAACCATATTCCTATCAATTTATGTACCTCTATATAAACATCAACCGTTTCTTCCTTCCATATAACCACTCAGTGACTCCACAATAGTAGCATTTGTTTGGCATGGCTCAAATTCATAAGTTGGGGCTTGAGGTAGCTGAAGTCAAGTGCTCTGCCACCAAGTTTTATGAGTTCTATAAGAACAACATTACCCAACTAGTGAAATGTTTTCCTGAAATTTATAAGAGCGTTCAAATTACTGAAGGAGATGGAGCTGGTGTTGGCAGTGCCAGGCTCTGGAAATATGAACTCGGTACGTATTTGTTATGAATTCAATTGATTCTGCGTTAGCTACTAGAATTTTTGTTATCAGTGTTGTTGTCTTAAGATTATCATCATTTGTAGAACTCTAAATCCTACCTACTGATTGATAGATGGACTACGCCACACACTCAAGGAGAGGACAGTGGCTGTTAACGACGAAAGCAAGTCGATCACCTGGAACTTTTATGGGGGAGAACTGATGAATTATTATAAAAGCTTTGGATTCAAATTGGTCTCTGTTACCCCAGAAGGTGAGGGACGCTGCTCCGTGAAATGGTCTGTGGAATTTGAGAAGGCCAATGAAGATGTCCCTTCTCCAATTGCTTATATAAACTTGTTGGATAAGATTACCCAAGGGTTGCCTTCGCAACTACTCTGATTGTGATGCTAAACATGCAAATCTAAACGGGAAAAATACGGTTTAGTCCAAAAATCAATCCAAAAGTACGGTTTAGTCCAGCCCGAGTCAACTAGGTACAAATTAGTTCAAAATATGGAAAAATACACAAATTACCCTTATTATTTACAATTTAGTCCAAATATTTGCAGTTTAGTCCACAGTGACTTATAATGATGTCAACAATTTTAAATAATATAAAAATAATTTAAAAACGATTTATCGTTTAAACCGCTCGTCCAAAATTCATAAACTTTATATATTCGGAAAACTCTTTTCGATAGCTACAAAAAGAGTATCCATATGACTATATAATTTTCAGTTTGAAAAAAAAAAATTGGCTTCATTATTTGAAGTGTACAAAAAAAAATATACATGCACGAATTTTGCAGTCATTTTTTCACATGTGCACCACTTTGTAAACATCTGCAAAACATGTATGAAATTGGTCATTCATATCCAGACCTATTTTATCATCGGAATTACACTGGTCCACCAATATGACACCCCTGCAAAACATGTATGAAACAGTTTATTCATAATGACACACAAATTTACTTTTTTATGGAAAATACACTGGTGCATCAATATGGAAACTCATATGCACTAGTATATACACACCTACCCCATATTTTATAAACATAACATGGAAACTCAGATAGATTTGAACCATCAACCTCCGCAAACCTTATGATAGGCTTGGGCGCTCTACCATTTTGAGCTTGTGAGTCCCTAAATTAGATGCATAAACAGGTGTACAACTATGTACACATTAACAACCAGCAGGTGTACACATCAACTTGTGGATTGCAACATAAAATCTCTGAGAGAACTTGAGTTTGAACTTTATCCATATTAGTTGTAATTTCTTCTATGAATTGAAGTACTTTCCTTCTATTCTCTTCATGGTAATGTTCATCAGCATCACTAATGCAAGTTTAACTAATAGTAGCACTAATGCAGGTCTCGCTAATAGTACTACTGTTTTCTACAACGGCGACAGAATCATCTGTTGCAGTTAATATGTTCATTATCACTGATCTGCTTTTTTTGTGGAGGCCTGAAGGAGTGCTAATGCATATAAACTAGAACAATTAAGATCTACTTGTTTGATTTTCTAATCAAAGC
Organism: Papaver atlanticum; assembly: GCA_023531105.1. NCBI lineage: Eukaryota > Viridiplantae > Streptophyta > Magnoliopsida > Ranunculales > Papaveraceae > Papaver > Papaver atlanticum. Next base: position 3,515,772 of record JAJJMB010010308.1, on the reverse strand, counting down.
TCAGATCTGTATCTCAACCTCGAATTAATCGCTCCTAGTTGTTCTGTAAAATAGTATATAGTATTGGGACGAATCTAAAGATAAAATGATACAGTATGTCTGAAATGTCATGTACTGAATCTGAAATGTTACCTGTTAATCCAACAAACAATAGGCCATCCTGAGGTTGAAGGGAAACTCTCCCTTTCAATCTGATCAACATATCTTAGTCAGTAAAATTACAAAGCTAGAGACACTTACATCTGTTTTTCCTTAGCGCATTTTTCCTTGTCAGCAGCTCCACCATTTTCTTTTTGCTCACTCTCAGCTTGCTAACTCTCCTCTTCCTAACGAATGAGCTCCTCATCCTCTTCAAACCAACAACCTCTTGATATGCTACTTCAACTATATTACTGTAAAATGAAATGAAAGAGTGGGTTGATGACAGTATCCCTATTACACCAAGGTACATAACGATTAACAGGTGTACAACTATGTACACATTGAAAATCAACATGTGTAAAATTATGTACACATTAAGAATCAAGATGTGTACAACTATGTACACATGTTATACCTAAATGATCCTATCTTTCCATGTTTCCATTAATCAACAAGCAACCTGGAATATAATAGCACAACAACGAATAATACCAACCACCAGGTAAACCTTATTCCATCAGGTAAACCTTATTCCAAGTTCTCCTGCCGCTAGACCAGCAAGGAGATGAGTGATAACATATTATCTTTCAAACCCAGAAGTTTCAAAATTATCTTAATTGGAATGAAATAAGTCATATACAAGAGCACAAATATTTATAAATAAATAGGCCACATAAAATGAATTGGCCACTCAAAATTTTGATTAACTACTCCGACTTACCCATTGATAATTGAGTATAATGTATAAGGCCATACCTAGCGGAACGAGCAATGAACCTGCAAAATATTGTAACACAACAAAATTGGGGGGGGTTTAAAATGACGAAAAATACTTGAATATAATTTCATTGTCCATATGAAAAAATACATAAACAAAACAAGATTCGGGTTATGTCATCCCATAAGTCATCTCCAGTGTTTGAGATTAAACAATAGAAACGCATATACCTTGAACCAGCAGATTGCATCACGAACATAGTGGGAGAAGGCTAAAAAGACAGTGCAGCTGTACAGAAAAGACCAACTTCCATTAGCTTTTATGAATTTTCTCTCAATAAGAAGGCCAGGAAGTGTTTGCTGGTGACCATTTTAGGGTGCTTACTGACAACAGTTTCCCAAAGGAACATGGTGATATCATCAGACCCCAATACCAGTCTTTCAAGAGCATTTCCTCTCATTTTTCTATTCCTATCAAGAGAAACCTAACAGAGAATTGAAGCAAGGTCAGTGGGAAACATAAAAATTCCAGTACAATAAGGAAAATGCAAGGACCGCCGAAAATTTTGAGAGTTCATAAAAGACGAGCTAAGTGTCAACAGATAGGAATGAACAACATGAAGTGTTTCTCCACAATAATTAAGCAGGAGATGTCCTAAGGTAGTTATGTTAATCAATAAATTTGAAATCAAAATGAATTTCAACATGTGCACTCGTTAACAATCAATAGGTGTACAATCATGTGTACATTGACGATCAACAGGTGTACAACTATTTGCACATTAAAAATCAACATGTGTACAATTATGTACACATTAAGAATCAACATGTGTACAACTATGTACACATAATCAACATGTGTACAATTATGTACACATTAAGAATCAATACGTGTACAACTATGTACACATTGATAATCAACAAATCTTAAACCTGTGATACTCGGGTGAGGAATCAATTTCTTATTGAGACAGGAATGTCTGCTTGCATTCAAGAGTGCTAAGGCAGTGCATGAGGTTACAAGAGAAACAAACAAAAAAAAAAAAAACTAGAAAGAAAAGGTAACTCAGCACAGTACTCCATAAGCTTATTTACCCAAACATAAGCTTATGGAGTCAATTTTCCACATGTGTACCAATTTTTACACCCTTTCTATTTACCCAAGCATAAACTTATAGAGTCATTTTATCCACATGTGCTCCAGTTTGTACACCCAAGTTTTAAGCAAGCATAAGCTTATAAAGTCAATTTTTTACATGTTTACCAGTTTGTACACCCTAGTTATTTATGCAACATAAGCTTATGGAGCCATTTCTTTTCACACGTACACCCTAGTTCTTGATGCATGCATAATATTATGGAGTCAATTCTCTACAAGTGTACCAGTTTGTACACCCCATTTATCTACCCAAGGATAAACTAATATTCATTTTTTTCATATGTGTACTAATGTTTACACCCTAATTTTATGCAAGCATAAGCTTATGGTGTCAATTTTTTTACATGTGTACCAGTTTGTACACCCTAGTCATCTATGCAAGCATAAGCTTATGGACTCTTCTATATCACAGGTTGCACACATATCAAACTAACTATATGGGAAAATCCAAAACTGAGAGCAACGATAACCCGAAATCTATGCAAAATGAAATGACGTACCTGTTGTTTCTATAACGACGAGTTCAAATTTATCTCGCTTCTTATTAACCAATTCCAAAAGCATTTTAACTAAGTCCTCTCTCAAAGTCCAATATAGACATTCATTATTGACCATAACAATTACTTCAACCACAGAAGAGCGGCTAGCAACCAATGAACTATCAATATATATCTACCTCCCCAAACTGAAACAAAGAAAAAAAGATAAGCACGAATTCACAAGATCAAATTTTTTAACACAAACTAAAATACAACAATACATACAGTAAGCTACCTAAAATAAATTGGGTACCTGAATCCCCTAATCCAAAAATCCCAAATCCATACGACCACACCATTAATAACAAACCAGGAAAAAACCATATGAAAGTAATACTCACATATTAGTCGCACTGATCCATTTCAAAAACTATCCATAAATTCCTAAAATGCTACATAGATTTGATCAAGATACCTACTGGTATATGAGACTTCAATTACATTGAAAGTACAAACTTAAACAATTTGATATGCACAAAGGTTGGGTATAAAGAATCCATCTAAGTAGACACAAATGGACACAGGATGTGGATAGGCATGCTTTTACAACAACCATACCATTTTATCTCCCTTACTATTATTATTATAACGTAATACCAACATAAAACCTCCCAACAAAGTTTGCACGTTATGTCAATCGATTATTATTAAGTAATTCCCATAATCTACAAGGGAACGGAAATCAACCATGCTCTACTAAGGCTATCTCCTAATGGATTTGTATATCCAGAGCACCAGAATCCCCCTTGGTGAATAAGAATATTGTCAGAATTATATTAACCGTGATCGGAACAATACCTATACAATACAAGAGCAAAATATGCTTGAACTTTCAATAGGGAGTGAAAATTACTTAATGAAAAATTAAGAGATCCATACATAATAATGTATTAAAACTCTACTTGTAAACAAGAATCTTTATTTGATATATCTATGATTCCAACTAAGCACATTATAAAGCAACAAATGTTGTGAGGAAGTTTGAATTCTCCATTTAAATTTCATTTTCCCTTCCGCCCAATCAAAACAATACCATTTTTTTACTACCACCTCAAATTAGGATTACACAACAACTAAATTTACAACCCGCTGTTACAAATATCCAAATGAAAAATCATGGAATTTTTGACATTTTGTGTCAACTAATTAAATTCCCTAATAAAAACCAAACAATAAACATAAAATTAAAGATAAATCAAATTACCTAAAAGTTACTCATGAGCAGATCCTTTGGGTAGACAATCTCGTCTAGCTATCCTCCTCAGAAGAATATCCAAAACTCTTGGTATCAATCAAAACTAATAGATCAAAGGAACATTGAATCTCACATACAAAAGTTTTGAATTTCCTCCTTTGTATTTGATCTGTACATAAACCTTACCACCGATCTGGTGTCGTCTCTCTCATTTCTAGGGTTTTATTGAAAAATTAGATCGGGAAGAACAAGAGATTAAGATATAAATCAAAGAAATTTGATAGGAGTAATCGAGCCGAAACATGGTGAACAACTAAAACCTATGTTTGTTTTCGCTACAGAGCCCTAGCATAGAGAACAATGACGAAATGATCTAGAATCAAATCATTATACATTTTCTAAATAAGGGTCATTTTGGCATTATAAAAAAAGGTTTTGGACTGAATCGTTAAGATTTGGACTAACTCGTTCATGATTTGGTAAATTTAGACCTCCTAGTACTAGGCTTGAGGAGGGAGGACTAGACTGTCTAAAGCCTAACAAGTTTGGGATTAAACGTTAATTTCTACAATCTACATATATAGTCGTACTTATAACGAAGTTTTATAAGATAAGCAAAACAAAAGCACTGATTTAATTTTGGCTAAAGTGAAAGACCAAATTTTGTTGAGACAATATATTACTCCAATAATTTGTTAATCAATGGCATTAGGCTCTCTTTGCATGTACACAGGTATAAACAATTTTATTTACTCCTGGAGTATTTTTTTGTAAAAGGTACGAACCTCCAGCAGCAATTTTTTTTGTAACAAAAACATAACACCATGACAGGAATTTGGGCCTCACCTGATGCTGATGATAATTTTTTCTATTATTGAAGAACCATGTTTTAGGGCATACATAAAAATTTCTGGGCATACATAATTATTTTCCCATCTAGGGTGACTAATGGTAGTGAAATTACTTATATACCCTTGAACAATTTAAATTACTAATATATCCTCACCCTTAATACAAAAAAAAACAAAAATCAAAATCAATAAAATCAAAATCAGTTTCCTATCATATACATCTCTTCTTCTTCCTTTTGCTCAACCCTCGCGAACCGTCGACAAGTTTTTTTTCATCGCCATAATTAATCATCGATTGGTAAAAATTGATCATGGATTAAATTCAACTATATAATGACTGGCACAATGCAAAAAGTAGGAAGTAGGCGTTCTGAATCCTCTTCTAATCCATCAATCGAATAACAAATAGAAGTTGAATATGCAAAATCTGAAATTGAACCAAAAATTCAACCGATTGAAAAAACAACTCCTAAAATGGAATTAGAAGGTATTTATCACAAACCCATCTCTTATTTTATTGTTTATGATTGATATAATAGGTTTAATTCGGAACAAAGTTGGTTTCTAACGATCACAGATTGATGTTCGGCTGATAATTTGTCTCAATTATCAGCCGAACTGTTCATTATTTTTTACCCTGAAAGTGCTTATGAACAGTTCGGCTTATAAGTCAATATCAATTATCAGCCGAAAACGGTTACATATATAGCGAAGTAAAAGTTCGGCTTGTTCGATAGTATGAAATTTCAGCCGAACATTACTTGTGTAGTTTATGTTACGAAGTTCGGCTTATAATAATATTTCACCTATTAGCCGAACTACTCTCTGTTTCATCAACACAATGAAAGTTACCTTAGTTCGGCACATATTTTGTATTTCGGGACAGCCGAACATTTTTTTATTTGGTTTGTGTACTGTTGACGTGTGTATCTATGTTGCACTTTGCTTCAAATTAATTTGAGATGGTTATGATGTTTGTACGTGGAAGATGGAACACAGAAACGTCTTAATAGAGTCAACATGAGCACTTGGACTTGCAAATTATGAGTGGCTTTTTTCCCTACACCATAATGCTTAATTTGCGAAAACTACGCACGTCCTATTTTGAATAGAGGATCTCTCTTTCTGTCTCTCTAACTTGCACCAGAAACTACACATCTAGTTTCAAAAATAAAGATACTACTTATTGATTCCGTAAATCCAAATGTTGTTATGCAAAATCTTAAGCCACAAATGTAATATTTTGATATCTTATTTTTTAAATTCAATCATTCAAACACAAATAATTAGTAAGAAACACGGAATATTCCGACAACATTAAGGTACACAACAAGTTCTTACACACCAAATCATTTTGGAAGTGATCATTAGTATTTTCGTGAATTACGTCTACAGGATCAGGTTGATTTTCCATCGGTATAGGTCCATCAAGCACGATCTACAAAGAATATCACAAGGTTAGATACTACAAAGAAAAATTAATGGTTAGGTTTAGCTTGTACGATAATCATAATATGTGCCAAACCTAGTGCATTTATAAGGTTCGGCTACTACGATATTCACAATATGGGCCGAATCATTAACAAATTATGAACCCAACAATTATTAATGGTATGCTCGGCATGTATACTACTTAGGTAACAAGCCGAACCAAATATTTCAAACAGGTTCGGCTCATACGATATTCATTAAATAAGCCGAACTAGTAACATATTTTCTTCAAAAACTCTCAGGAATAGGTTCGGCTTGTTATTAGACTTTAGTACAAGCCGAACTAGGATCTTGCAAATAAGTTGGAAGTTGGAAAATAAAGGTTCTGCGTATAACGTTAACAGATTCAGCTAGCCGAAATGTTCATCAATTTAGTGGGTTCGGCTTATATTTTTAAGCCGAACATAGTTCTGGTTCGACGAACCATGATGAAAAAATACAAACTTTTGATGATTTCAAGCTACAAAAGTGAGATTAAACATAAAATAGAAGTGTACCTGTGTATTAGAAGCATTGGGTTCCTCATCTATGTATTCATCATCTGGATTTGGCTCATAAAAATCATCATCTTGAGTTTGAGTTTGAGTTTGAGTTTGAGTTTGTGTTTGTGTAAAATCATTCTCATAATCTAAGAAATAAGCCATTTCCGGATCATTGTTGTAGTTGATATGTATTTTCCTAGGTTTTTTAGATGAAGAATGACCCTCCTCATCCATTGAATCAAGATACAAATTTTTTTCTCACTTTCTCCTTCTCCTTCTCAATAAAATCCTCTTTTTTTTTCCTCAAAATTTTTCATCTACACAAACCTTTATAACTAAATTATCTTAATCACTAATCAAAATTATTAATCCTTAATCAAAATTATTAATCACTAATCAAGATTATTAACACTAATACTGAAAGGGCAAATTTGCCATTACCAAAAATATTTGGTTAAGGGGCTTTTGATTTTGCTATTTACAACCCATTTTTTGTCTTTATTCAGTATGCCCCGAAAGTTTTACGTATGCCCTAAAACAGGGTTCTTATTGAATATTGACAATGAAATATGAGGAAGGATCCCTTCACACTTTTATTATCACACTATCTCACACGTTGGATGTCATTTTCGCGAATTAAAACCATACCGTAACGGATTTGAAGCTAATATTTTGAGGATATATTACTATTACCAAGTTCTACATGCCTACCAAAAATGAGCACATTCTGAAATATAAAACCTCACAATCTACCGGTTTTAATTTCTACGGCCAGAAATCCGTAGATTTTCAACGGCTCATTTTCAAAGTAGTAGATGATGGTGTTATACGTCTCGGAATACGCTCATTGTCGATAGAAAAGTAGAGCTATGTAACAATAATATATCCCCAAAGTATTATCTTCAAACACATCACGGTTTGGTTTTAATTCGCAAAAATGACGGCTAACGTGTGAGATAGTGTGATGATAAAAGTGTGTGGGGATCCCTCCTCGTCATGAAATATAGTGTTTTCTTTTGTCGTCGGCCTATTGCATTTTTAAGGTAAATGTGCTCATGGGCCACAATTGTTTTTTATCTTTTAAACATTTACTGGGGACAGGAGATCCGAAGCCAAATTCTACCATCTCGACTATCGCTATGACTTTTGAGACAACTAAACATACAAGTATATATCCCATAAAATCAGCAGTTGATCCAACATGCCTACAACGTAGCCCAGTAGCTTTCTAATATACTGTCAATGTGCACAAACACCTCAAATTGCTTAGTGTACCAGTCATAATAACAAGAACTGCAACACACAAAGAGAACCAATTGATGTGGCACATCCAGACCTGGGAATTTCCAAGTTTCCCTTCCTGACATGTTAGTTTGACAAGATCACATAAAAACTAGTTTTGAACAGAAAAGGTAGTAGAAGAATGAAGGAAACTGAGATGGTTCTTCTGTAGTACAAGACTTGAAACATGAATCTAAAAAGAATTTCTATTTACATCAAGGTTATCATTCATCCACTCCTCCCGTACAAACCCCAACTAAGTACAACGACATTGCCACTGAGTAACAAAGCTATCTACCACTTGATTTCAGTTCATCAACACAGAAAGAAGAGAGAGAGAGAGAGACAAATAGAGGAGAAAGTACCTGTTTTCACATGAAGACCATATAAATATTACACAAGATTGTGTTCTTCATCAGAAATGAAGCTGCCTACACTGCGCAACTGTCGCCTCAAGCGGGCAATATGGGCATTTAAACGTGCGTGTGCTGCTTTTTGAGAGCTTCACGATGGACTGCTTGCATAATACGTGACCACATGGCATCAACATTGGTGGGTTCTCATCACTCCCTTGATCTCTTGATACAGGGCAAACAAATATTGAATGAAATTGAAATTCCTTCCCCAAATCCACAGGCACTGGCAACTGCTTCATGGCTTGCCAATCTTGCTTCTTTGCAGCTATCACACTTGCTAGCTTCAATAAAGTAGGCAACCCTTGAACCCCAGCTGATATCGCCACACTCAATGGGCTCTCCCTTGACTGCCCTATAAGACTGCAAAACTGCTCCGTCACTTCCTCGGATAATTTCTCCCAGTGGATTGGAGAAAGGAACTCAGAATACGGGGAACTATCAAGTCGGCCAGCCCATAATATTGAAGCCATTAACTTCTGAATCTCAGCAAAGTGTAGAGGAGCAAATGGAGAAAAGTAAGTCCTTGCATATGTGAGTGCGTCATTTCTGTTTCCGGTTTTCAGTATCTCCACAAACTGCAATCTGTGAAGTTTCAACTCAAGGCTCGACCCATTCTGAATAAGAATGGCATGGTTGGAGGAAGCCCAATTCAATGCCGGCTGCAGATTTCTGGAACTCATTGCCTCTAGAATTTTGTACATCTCCAAGAAAGGGGACTTTAGATTAGCTATTTCTGATTCCTTAGCCTCATATATGAAGCAGTCACCAAGGTCAAAGTGCCCCAGTCGATAGAAGTGGCAAGCAATGATTTGATTCACCGTGTGTATATCAAAATCAACGGTCCTGTAAGCCTTGGATATGTCCGGATTGAAAGATTTATCGAGGAGTTTCACGTACTTGCTTAATGCTACATTTAGCTCTTTCTGTGAACCTTCAAGTTGATTAAGAGGTCCTATCTCATTCAGCTTGTTGTTTAGTTCTGCGAGGATAGCTTTCTGATCAGTAGGAAGAGAATGGTCCTGAAATGAGTTAATTTTTACTAGTGTTTGTTCGATTTCATGCGCAATCTGATCAATAGCTTCTTGGGTTTTAGAAAATGAAACCCTTTGCTTCTTGGCAACACGGTCAAATGCATCCTTGATGGTACTTAGTTCCATTCCTCTAGTTACCGACTGGAAATCAATTCTCAACCTGTACAAAAAATAAGAGATCAAAACAACAGCTCCCGGGAAAAGTGACGAGGAATATCATGGGCCATGCTGTGTTGGAGACAAATTAAGAGGGAGACTGAAACAAGAACAAGTGTAGTACGAACTAAAAGACCTAAAGCACAATAGGAAATAAACAATATTAAGTAACCAATTGTAGAACTGTAACAGATGTATATATACATATGAAGAAGTTTTTTAGTCACTAGAATCATCCGGTAGTAACTCATCTCTAACTATTAGTATGAATGATCAAGAATGACTGAGTTAGGCAGTAAGTTTCTAATTGAAAATCAAGAAGTAATTTTTAACAGAATTTCAATTTTTTACTTCCAAAACTACTAAACCGGATAACCAAAGAGATCAGTACTTTATAGCCCGATCAAGCCCTAAATACCTACGCCCTCATAGATTCTAAGAGATCTGCAAATAAGGTACTGAGATATCTTTTGGAAGAAAAGCATGGCAATGTCAAAAGGAAAAATTATCAAGGATGTTAGGAGCTGAGACGGAGTCAACAACAGTCCTCATGGTAGTCAAAAAAAAAAATCAGTGGTAAGTCTTTGATGATACTATAGTTTGTTAGCAATAATTCACATTCTCATTAACACCTTCATGAAGATTGATATATACAATGATGATGATGATGTGTGTCATCCATGTACACCCTGGTTAGTCTAGTTTAAAGAAATAAAGATAATAAATGGACAAAGTAGCTCGGAATAGGACGCATAAGATCAGAATAATTGCAGCGAACTGAATAATATAGCAAAGAATTCAAAAAACAAGTAGATAAATTGATTCTGTGGCTACTCTTTCTGAGCATGTGTTAGAAACTATAACCAATTCCACGACGAATCGTGAAAATGTGGTGAAACACTTTTTTCACAAAAACGAATCAAAATGCTCAGAAGATGGTCAAACAGCTACGCTAGAAGATCGGAAAGTTAAGGCATACATTCTCTTGATCTACTCCATTAGACCTTAATTAGGTAGTGGAATTCTTCGTTGTAAATAATTGCCACAAAAAGAAATCGGAGGTCTCCTAAGTTCATCATGCAATTAAATCATGAAGGAAATAAGCAACCTGACTTATAGACTTCCAAAATTTATATCAAGGTCACTATATGAACTGGCTTATCCATAAGAAACTCAAAAAAGGCTGAAGGACCAAATTTAAGAACTACAGTTAGGACATGTGTAATTTTCCTAAACATTAGAGGACATACGCCACATATATGCAAAATCAATTTCATACATGCAAGCTTAAATTGAATTTCTTCTAAATTGTGTGAGAGGGGGTAGCAGGAAAGAGGACCCGTTCAAACTAGTCGAGGCATTTTAACAAAACAAAAACGTAGAAAGACCTTCAAACTAAATGAAACGTGAAAAGATATGCATGCCTAGACTTGAAAATGATCCATTTGGCTAATTTTCTGAAAAGATTTTAAGTTGACAGACCAACACACCCTTATGAGGGAATAGAAAATAAGAGGGCATGGACTGTTTTAAACGGCGTAACTTTTTGACCATAAAGGTCAACACATAGTAAGTTGGTTCCAGAAGTTAGACATGCAAAGTGTCATAACGTTTGTTTCCTCGAACATCAAATGGATGTCAAGTTGTCAACCAATTAGATAAGAGTTCATAGCAAAAGTATCTCAGTCAGGATGATCCAGTGGCAACATGTAGAAGTATAGAGAGTATACAATACATACGATTCAGAAGAAATTCAAAACCAGTATAAGAACAGAAAAAAGAAGAAAGAAAAAGGTCACAAACAGTAAAGATACCGTAATCAAATATTTAGGAACTGCAAATCTTGCATATGCAACTCAATTCTCTACCAAACCAGTTAATCTATTAAAGCATTAAAATATTGATGAATTACTTAGTCAATGATGAGCAAAACATACAACACACCAAATTATTAACATCACCATAAACTGAAAAACCATAACAAATCAATTACCTTTCTGATACTTCTTCTTCAGACAAAAACTTTTCCTGAAACAAACAAACAAGGGCAATAAGAACCCAGACTGATATCTGTCTATTTTTATATAACTGACTAAATTTTACACAGAAACAATTGAACAAAAGATTGTAACAATTACTAATTAAACACAGAGTCCCTAACTCATAAGTTTCTAACCAAAAGCTTCCGATTCATAACCTCAATTTCCAATTAAATCCCACCAGAGACACCAACTCGTAACATGCCTAAATCAAACTTCATATTATAATGTCCCAATAAGTGATTATCATGCAAATAATTCAAGCCCTAATTGTCAAAATTCCAATCCGATAACTCAAATCCATTCGAGTAACTAAAAGATCTAATCTTTACAGAACACAAACTTCTAACTTCAAATGAATTTAACTAATAAGTTAAATAATCACCAATCATAATTCACAAGATTGCTTGGAAACCTAATAACCAAGTAGTTACAGATATCAAACTATTTAATAGCAGAACAAATAATTGGAGATAAAGTAGTTCCGAATCAATCGAAGAATATGTACAAATTAGATCGAAATTGAGAATAAAATCAAGTTCGATAATAACATAGAAAGTTCGGATTTTTATGAAAGAAGTGTTACCTATAGAGATGAGAGACGAGAGGGGGATCTTCGAAAAACACCGTAGAGAAGAGAAGAGAAGCGAGAGGAAGGGATCTGATTGAGGAACCTCTGTGGGCCTTCTTGTTTTTTTCTTTTTTTTGGATGGTCTATAGGATTAGATCAATCATCTAAGGTCGTCGTAGGTAAGTTCTGTAGTATACTAGTAAACAAATTTATTTCCACCCCACTATATAGTTGTCACACGCCCATTTAATCGCCTAAAATTTTTATGGGACATGACCGGCAATACTTGCAGTTCAGTGAACCAACTTCACCTATAAGTACTCAGCCTTGCATACTTGCATCAAAGTATGCATCTTCCTTCACTCTTAAGGCAATACACAACAGAAGTCTTTTCTTCTTTCTCTCTAACTCTTCATGCCCCCATAAGCATAAGAGGTTTGCCATGTATCAATTCCAACTGACAACTTCACAACATCAGCAACATAATGAACACAAAGAACTAACACAATAAACCCATTTCATTGCATTAAGGAAAATTATACAAAACTTCTGTCCAACCAATGGACTAAACAGGCCATCACCCTCTTGGTGATGCCTTATTCTCTCAAAACATGAGACTAACTCTACTCTATGTATCCTACTGATTTTCCCACTCCTTAGGACTATTTATACAACAGATTTACTAGCCAAAACCGTGCACAACACTTGTACACGCATGAACAGCCATGTGTCCCATAAGTAGTTTCCATAACCGCCTACATTGTTTTTCAACTACTAACTTTTGTTTTGTCTAGCCAATTGACGCCACACCTGTTCTTGGTGGTTATGAACACTCCCACATGGTTATAAACTTCTTCTATAACCGTTCTACCTTGTCTCGCGTCATTCGCATGCTTGTGAATCCCGTAACCAACTCATAACCGTTACTTGAGCCGTATTGCACAACTGTTGCGCTTTACTGAATTTAGCCTTGATCCAATGCTCAGCCATCTTGGCCCTGCCAACTTATTACTCTAAGATAATGCACGGACCATCCTTGTGCTTCAATCATCAAGGCCAATTCCTTAAACTCATTCTAGTTACTCATGGCGTCATATGCTTCATTTAGCCAATTCGCTTGACAATAGCAATGCCACTCTTGCATTACTAGCTTGTTTGCACTTTTCAAGCTTTGGCCAGCCTTGAACTAATGCCATAGACCAACTCTTGGCATATTTCACCTTCTTGCATCTTACTTGAGTTTGGACCAACTCAATTCCACGGATATGCCTTAATGCCAACATCGCATGTTGCATCTGTCAACTTTGGCCATGTCTTGCCAATTCCTGAATGAAGCCTCATTGTGTCGGCCAATAGCTTCATTACTTAGACAAATGTATTTACAGTGTAGCGCCACCTTTGCGATTCACTGGCCCTGCAGGGTGCCACTATCTTAGTGCTTGACGGTCTATACAGTATAGCGACATTGTGGCTTTGCATTGCGCTATTATGGCTTTGCATTGCGTCGTTATGGATGAACACTGACTTGGCCTGCAACACTGTAATGTACAATCATTGTGCTTACTTGTCGGACCGGTCATAGACCTCCCCCGCCTAATCCGTTCAACTCCCTCGTTGAACGCAACAAAGTATACTCGCTATACTTCTTCTATGGCCTTGTACGCTTCTCTGAAATCAGCAAACTTGTTTGGCCTTTTCCCTTGCCAAAACTTTTATGCCTAGTACCAAATTCCATCACTTAGCTTACTGCCTTGCCATTGATCCTACTGACTTGTATTGTTGTTGTCATGTTGGCCCACGCTTAAACTTTAACTACAATTGCATATCAACACCCAAATGCAACATGGAAATTCTTCTTGCCAATTCCATGAATTAAGCTTGAATTTCACTTGAATCATTTGTGCCTAAGTGTACGCAAGTAATGATTCTTCCCAACTTATCACACTGATCATTGCCATAGTCTTTCGCCTTCATTTTCCGACATTAGTTGCACCACGCAACATAACAGGACTTATACAAGACTTGGCCTCATTCTTCAATCATATGCGCCTATGCCAAATCATGCCATGCCTTAAGGTATGCATTCTATGATTCCATACCACTCTTGGTATGTGACAAAACCTGTAGTCTTTGTTGCACTTTGCCAACATCAGCACTTTTACTAGATTTGGCCTCCAAATCATATTGCAAACTTCACCTTCTTGGACTTGCATCATTTGTATGCCAAAGAACCAGCACCTTGTTGTTATTTGCTTACATTGTCGCTACACCTTGATTGAAATGTATGACTTTGGTATAGTCATGACTTAGGATTACCCGGGACATCCCACCGTCACTTTGGACCAGGCATCCTCTTCACGCGCCTTTGAGATCAGCAATTTAAGCATCACTTGCTTTTTCAAACTGTTATGCTTTAATGTGGAAGAAAAACAACATCATGTTCTTCCTAACTATGAGTTACTCTTAACTCATATACTTGATGGACTTACATCTTCATTCTTGCTACGTTACTCCATGCTATTGCTGCCAAATATCGTCACATTTCCACATAACTCTCAACAGCAAACTTGACTATGCCACTAACTCCTCTATTTGCTTCTTTCACTTTCAGCGTCCTCTATTGCATATTTTGGCTTAATATGCTATGTAGCATCTTCCACGTGAACTAGCTTTACTTTAAACGAAAGAGACAAGAACTCTCGTCTCAAATACCCTCATTCACTACTACCTTACATAGAGAGACAATTCCCAACACCAAGGTCCACTCGACCCTAAACTGAAAGTATACTCAAACTTGAGCAAGTACTCGCGCCAACTGATTGCAACTTCTAAGACCTAACAAGCCTTGCAATACTGACTTCATCTTCGTTTCTAAGCAACAAGCAAGGAAGCTAGACATCACCTACTGTCCCCAATGTAACAATTCACTTTGCCACATGCACTCTTCTACTTATCAACGTTCTTATGCAACACCCATAATGAAGCATAATATAATTGACACTTAGTTGAATACTCCTACAAACTGATGCTTTAGCTTTCATGAAGATTTCTTCAAAAATGACCTCATGCCATTCTCATGCATCACCACTACTTTGTCCTTATCTTTCCCACATCCACAATTTGGCCTAACTTGCACCTCCAAACGCATTATGCATCTTGGCCATGCCCAAATCCCATTTGGTGCATGCTACTGTTGCATACTTGCTATGCCAATTAACACCCAAATCTTGACACAAACTTGTGCACCTTTGCACAACTTGAACAGACTTAACTTGGTGATTTTGAGCATCACCATAGAGCTCAGCAAAGTCATGTTACACAATGACTTTCGCGGATAAGTCCCTTGGACAATCTCGACAAGGCTACAATCCTTGCAAATGAGGCACCCACTGCCTGCGTTCTTTGAAGCAAGAATAACGCATTCTTCTTCAAACTTGGAACTCATTTTTACTGTACATGCACAACTGGTTACTCTTGTCTTTCCCCTTTTCCAAAATCAACTTCAGTAGCAACAATTGTTGATTTGCAGTCGACAAGAACATCTGCTTGTGGTTATGATCAAATGCAGGTCTTTGGACACCCTTGATCAAGCATATTGATCCCACTCATAAACTAGGTGTAAGCACTCCTTATGCACATCTAGCATCAACGAAGAACATTTTGCAAACGCAAGACCGTGGTGTATCGGTTTTTCCCTAACTTGCGCTTATTTCTTCAGCCTTTCCATAAGCTTTATGCTAGATAAGAATTGGCCATCCAATTCTTCTTTTATGGCATCACATTGCCATAAAAATGTTGGTTCACAACCATACTTTGCATTACCACCAAGGTACATGCATTCAAGAGAGATAACATTAATCTTCCACCAACTGGCTACAATGAGACACCTTCAATTCTATCGCATAGAAAGGTTCTCCATCTTCTTTGCCACTGCAAAGGCAAACAACATCTTTGCATTTAGGATTTTTCGCAAAATTCCCATTACAACTTGTATTGTACTCGCTACTGATATTACTACGAAATCATGCATTCCAAATGCATAATATTCGCATACTTGTGAGAAACATGGACTTTAACACCTGACTTGCACCATATAAGTCAGCATACTCTTGAGTTTTGTCACGCAATCACTTGAAAACCCAGTTTCCAGTGACTCTTGCGCGTTCGTCTAACAATTTGGGCAGGAATTTTGACACCTTTGTCATAAACTTTCATGGCATGTTGCTACTTCAAGCTTCAAAGTTCATTCCAATTGATTTTTCCATACAAAACCAACTTCTTCTAGTCTCCATACTAATGAAACCCAAACAATTCACCACTGAATTTGACAAACAAATGACACCAACTTGAGTAAAAGATAGAAAAATCATGAACTGTATCCCCAAACCTGGCTCTGATACCTGCTGTCACACGCCAATTTAGTCGCCTAAAATTTTCATGGGACATGACCGGCAATACTTGCAGTTCAGTGAACCAACTTCACCTACAAGTACTCATCCTTGCATACTTGCATCAAAGTATGCATCTTCCTTCACTCTTAAGGCAATACACAACGGAAGTCTTTTCTTCTTTCTCTCTAACTCTTCATGCCCCCATAAGCATAAGAGGTTTGCTATGTATCAATTCCAATTGACAACTTCACAACATCAGCAACATAATGAACACAAATAACTAACACAATAAACCCATTTCATTGCATTAAGGAAGATTATACAAAACTTATGTCCAACCAATGGACTAAACAGGCCATCACCCTCTTGGTGATGCCTTATTCTCTCAAAACATGAGACTAACTCAACTCTATGTAGCCTACTGATTTTCCCACTCCTTAGGACTATTTATACAGCAGATTTACTAGCCAAAACCGTGCACAACACTTGTACACGCATGGAACAGCCATGTGTCCCATAAGTAGTTTCAAAAACCGCCTACATTGCTTTTCAACTGCTAACTTTTGTGTTGTCTAGCCAATTGACGCCACACATGTTCTTGGTGGTTATGAACACTCCCACATGGTTATAAACTTCTTCTATAACCGTTCTACCTTGTCTCGCGTCATTGGCATGCTTGTGAATCCCGTAACCAACTCCTAACCGTCACTTGAGCCGTATTGCACAACTGTTGCGCAATACGACTTTTGTCTCAATATAGGAGATAAAGTAGAAATAAACTTTCCAAGTGATAGACGAGTTTCAGTCTCCACATACGTTTTGTTGATGAAGTTCCACAAGCTCTCCTTAGTAGTTCTTCGTCTTCAAATGATGAACGCCGTGAAGTCTAAAGCTCAACTACACAATCTATCCTAGTCCGAGACATTACTATAAGTAGACTAGAAATCAAGACTTATAGTTTTGATCACTAACATTGACAAATAAGCTTTAGATAGCAACGCTTGCGAGTTCTACCGAGCAGTGCTCTAACAATCTCCCCCTTTGTCAATTTTAGTGACAAAACTATCAATACATATGGATTACAAAATAAATAAACTTTATAGCTTCTCATCCAAATGCTTGATCTCCTTGGTTATTCAACATTACTCGAAATCTTCGTCACTTCCAAGTACTCCAATGATTCTAAATGTGTTCAACTCAACATCATAGTTGTTGAAGATCTGTAGCTATAATAATGAGAAAACAATTGCTCTCAATCATTGTTATACGGTGTCATAGTATTATTATACAGCATCAAAGTCCAATTGTATCACAGCTTTGACAACAATACTATGGTGATATGTATCACTCCCCCTTAGTCAATACTTCATCTCACAATGAAAACCACTCCCCCTTACATAATGATCCGTAAACCATATGTATTTGTAGTGTGAACTACACATTAATTCTCCCCCTTTTTGTCGATATAAATTGGCAAAGGTACGAAAACTAGTGGAATCCTCATGAAATTTTCATAGAGATACTTCATGACCAAAAGAGAACAACATATCAACTTGTTTAGATGCCATCAAATAGCCGAAACTAAATGCATTCATCAAGGAGTTTATAAAGATACAAGATAACTCCTATAATATTCCACAGCCGCACTCCCCAGAAAGATTTGGCAATTTAGCACAAGTTCAATTAAGAACTCTCCCCCATATTATGTCATTCCCGAAAGAAAAATAAGAGCGTCCTTACTTTTATAAGAAAAGAATGATTTCTTTGGACATTAACAAATCACATGAAACATGAATTTGTATCCAAAAATCTCAATTGAATTAACCACAAGGAAAATGATCAATTCAATTAGCCATGCTCAACATAAGAGAACTTACGGAGCAACACAGTACATACACAAAGATGTGGATCAGGGAAAGATCAATACTGCGGAATAAACAAAGATTCATTATATTTTTCATCACTATTTGCACAATGACATATAATAGACTTAATCTTTGTAAACAAAAGTTCATCCTTTCTTCCATCAATATTTGCATAATGACATAAAAGGCTTAACTTTTGTAGTCAAAAGCTCATTCTATCTTTTATCAATACTTTCATAACGACATATAATAGAGTTAACTTTTGAACAAATATGGGACAGTTAAGGTTCACGGACGTAAACAACATATCCCATAACAATTTGCAATATATAAAATCATAAAGATTAATACTGTAAAAATCATCTTCCAAATAAACTTTAGAATTTAAGCAAATAAATCTAAAAACATTGCAAGATGAAAACGTTGGCAATAGCTATGTGTACTCACAATAATGGCTATTCCAAACCCTAGTTATTCTTCTTAAAAACACAATAATAAAATTAAACTTGACATTATGATTAATTACGATTAACTTTTATCAGCCTAAGAAATAAGAAATAAATGTAATAATAATAATAATAAAATATTAATACCAAACAACTATGAAAAATTGTTAGCGGTTATTTACTTATGTCAAGTCACATAATGAAATAAACAAATAAATATAACTTGAAAAAGAAAAAGAAACATCGATCACAAACTAAAACATCCAGAAAAGGGAGATATCCGATTCGATTTAACACTCTACTTCTTCTTGCAATAAAAAATAAACTAAGAAACTATTCATTGAGAAGCCCAACAACTTAATTCGACAGCTTCTTGAAACTTCTTATCCAAAGGTAAGGCTGATGATGATGATGGATTAGGAGAAGAGCTAGTCCGATCCTCGATATTCCGTACTTGCTCGAATTTCTTGAAACAGGAGGTATCAGTGGTGGTGGATTCAGGTCGCCTAAAGAAACCCGAAAAATCAAAAAACTTTCCAGCTGAGAGATTAACCTGCAAGAAAGAATTTCCAAGAACTTGGGTTGATGATGAAGCGAAGCTGGTGTTGGATGCCATGGATGCAGAAGAAGTTGATGATAGAGTTAGCATTGCTGCTGTTAGTGCCATCTATTTATAAGGAGGATGTTCGAGAGAGTTTCGGAATGATAAGTGGATAAGATTGATAGTAATTAACTTGAGAAACAATTCCGAAACTTCATCTACTTATAGCCCAAGAAAGAAATTGGATACCGTTGGTGGTGCCTGTTGGTTGGATAAACAATGGGTATAGGAAAAGGTTTCGTTTCTCAGGGGGTGTGGGGATAGTGCCACGTGTTGAATCAAGAAGACTCCACGTAACTTGTTCTATCTGTGGGCTCTACTTTATTGTTTCCGATAAGTTATAAGTCCGGCTCCATTTTTTGAGATGGAGACCGCCATTAAATGGGACCTGACTTGGTCGGTGATTGTTGTTAACCTATGTACAAACGTGGGTGTAAAAATCCTATTCCCGAAAAGGATATCAGCCAGTGATAAATGGCGTAGGATTAAGTTTTGTCGACTCACATTAGGTAGTCAGACTACATCAACAATATGATTGGGAGTGTGGAGAGAGTGCTTAATCTCCATGCTGACACGTTCATTTCAGCGGCAATCCCACTGTTCCAACAAGTTGAATGAACGCAATTGAACTCTGAAATTTGAACTCAACTTCAAAAATTACTTATTATCTGAGATCTTTGTTCTATTCCTCTAATATGTTACTGCTGGTGTTTAAAAAGAACGTGCAATTGGGGATAAACTATTTGGGGATATAAATTATTTCCCCATCCAATATTGTCTGATAAGGGGTATTTTTGGGGCGGTAATACTAAAATACCTTTTAGGTTAATTAAAAATATGAAAAGACTATACTACCCTTCCTACAAAATAAAAACTTAAAACTAAAAATCAAAATACCAAAATCAGTATTCCCATTCATTCAGTTCCGGCACTCTTTTTAGGTTAGGGTTTTGACTTTCTTTTTTTCCCTTCATCGTCGATTCAAAAATATCTTTGTCGATTACCCTATTCTATTACCATGCCTCCACAAAAGAAACTCAATCCCAATCCGCAATCAAAATCAAAATCAGTAGCTCAACAAAAACAAGAAGAAATGATCAATCAGATTGTTGTTGAAGAAGAAGAAGAGGATTCGAACAATCAAACTCTCGAAGAAATGACTTATATGAGAAGGTAAGGGATTCTGAAACGTTTTATAAGTCTTTTAATCGATTTAAAGCAGTGGGTTTAGGTTAGAATCGCAAACCCTAACTCAAACAGTTGAGTTACAGTCAATTCTGGCATTGAAATTATTATGAATACAATGCCGGTATAGTGTTTCGGCATTGAATTTAGTATGAATACTATGCCGGCTAGAAAACTAAAATCACCTGAAACTGAATGTTTAATCCCGGCATTGATATAAACATGAATAACATGTCGGGACATGGTTACGGCATTGTTTCAGTTTGTACGTGTATGCCGGCAATGCTCTTTTGGTATACAGGAAAAACCTAGGAATTACCTAAGACTACCGGCATTGTCGACATTTTTTCACCAATGCCGGCTTGATGTCCCGACATGATTTATTTTTAAATTATAATGCCGTTTTGTGGTATCGGCTTGGACGGTTTTTCGTTTAACAATGCCGACCCTTGTGTTTCAATGTTGTTATTCAGCATATTTATGCCGGCATCTGATATGATTGTTAGTTGTCGTTTTATTTATTTCGTGTGTCTTTTGATGTAGGGATAAAACCAAGGAAGCTAAGAAAGGGAAAACTAAAGATGCTGGCATTAAGAAAAGAAAGAAGAACGCTCTTGGTACTCCCGAGTCTCTGCCTCCTCGATTTTGGGATCCTTATACATCTTCATATTACCAACTTGTACAGTATAACTTCTTTAATATAATACTCGATAATATAATAGTCTCGCTAAAATAATAAAATTTCATGGTCCCGACTCGGGCCCTTAATGGTAAAATAATAAATTCGATAAAATCATAAAATAATACATTTTAGAAATTCCCCTTAAGGATTAACAGGTCCCAAATAATATATAAAATAATAATGCTACTAAAAAAATAAAAAATAATTTTCATACATATCAAATTTTCTTAAAATATGATTGAATATTGGTTTGTTTTTCTTAGAAATTCAAATCAAGTTGTATTTAATCCCTAATAGTTTGTAGTGCACTTAAGAGGCCTAGAGTCGCATTGTTGTATTGTAATAAGAAATGTTGTAGTGTGATTGATGCTTGCAAGAAGGATTATCCCTTTATATTCACATAGCTCTTTCCGTATTGCATTGTTAATTGGCTAGTGAGATACAACTTTGAGATGAGAATACATCTTGGTGATTTAGAATGTTGTACGTGACCTATCTATATGTTAAATACTTTTAAGTTTAAGGTTTGTGAATACATTATATATAGAAATTATT
Source organism: Papaver atlanticum (assembly GCA_023531105.1). Taxonomy (NCBI): domain Eukaryota; kingdom Viridiplantae; phylum Streptophyta; class Magnoliopsida; order Ranunculales; family Papaveraceae; genus Papaver; species Papaver atlanticum. The sequence goes on along the minus strand of JAJJMB010010308.1, from coordinate 3,493,978 downwards.
TTTTAAAATAATAATTTATTATTTAATTATAAAGTAATAATTTATTATATTATCGATTTTATAATATCTCTTTTAAATAATAATTTTCCTTGGTCCCAAATGTATTATTTTATAAAAGTTATATGATGGGAGTGCGTACTTTCTTGGCCCACCCATTCGCTCTGGAACCGGAACTACATCAACTTTGGTCGTGCCTACGGAGTTTTCACCATGTTGTTGACTAGACATGGGTCGCTTCCCTTTGTTATCACTTATCTTTGGTATGGTTTCGGAATTTTCACCTTGTTGTGCTTGACTTGATGTAGGTTCCTTATTCGGCCTTCCCTTTTTTGTTTGCAACCGCCGCTCCATCAACTATGGGTGTGCCTTCGGAATGCTCGCCTTGTTGTTCTTTGTCACTTGATGTTGGTACCTTCGTAGGCCTACCCCTTTTCTTTGCAACCGCCGCTCCATCAACTATGGGTGTGGCTTCGGAATGCTCACCTTGTTGTTCTTGGTCACTTGATGTTGGTACCTTTGTCGGCCTACCCCTTTTCTTTGGAACCTCCGCTCCATCAACTCTAGGTGTGGCATCCGCATCGTCGGCTTGTTGTTCTTGTTCGCTCGATGTGGGTACCTTCTTCGGCCTACCCATTTTCTTTGGAACCGGCACTCCATAGACCTTTGGTGTGGATACGGAATCCGTCGTTTGTTGTTGACTTGATAACGGTTCCTTCCTCGCCTACCCCTTTGTTTTGAACCGGTGCTTTCGCGAACCGTTCTTCCAAAAGCTCACAGGCGGTTGGATCTCGTTTCTTACTTGCCTCAAGTTCACATTCACGTTCACTCATTTGTTTCAATTCTTTTCTTTTCTTCTCCTTGCCGTTTTGGTTTGTGGTATACCGGGAGGATTTCCCTTTATTGGTTCTTCACTTTGTGTTGTCCATGGGCGAGTACTTAGCCTTAGTTGGATCAACAAGACTTGCCGGCTAGCCGAGTTGTCACGTGAGTAATCATCCAAGAATTCCTTTGCTTCGTTCGTATCCCATGATGATTGTCCGGGAGCTTCTGTAGGGGGAGGGGTGAAAGATAGTTGCTTCCAAAATGGATCGATAACCTCAATAGGTATCACTTCTTCATACTTCACAATCATATGACGACGCGGAAGTCCCAATGAAGACATGTCGGGACAAATACACACATCACCCGGTTTGCCGTAGTTTATCTCCTTTATCATTTGTCTCATCATATGTTTTATTGCCCACTGAGACACATTGAATTCTATTCTCGAAGCAACTTACCATATTTAAGATATTGAGTCATCCTTTCCATTGAGCTTTTCTCAAAATCCTTCTTGATCCTATCGATATTACCTTTGAAGTATTGCTCAATTGCCACGGTGACCGTAACCACATCTCCTTGGTTAGACTCGATGAGATCTTTAAATCTCCCATGAGCGGACTCTGTTATACTAGTTGTTTCATTCTCGTAGTGTCTATACCGGTTTGTCCATGCACGCACAAATTTTTCCTTGTACTTATCCAACCATTGCCTCCGACAATATGAGACGGCACATGGATACCCTTTGTTCCAATTGGCAATAAACTTGTTCAAATTCTTTTCGTACGTATCCTCGGTAAGAGACCAATAAACTTTCTCCAAATCTCTTTGAAATTCCAACCACTTTTTATGATTTTCATTGTATTCCTTGTCCACTTTCTCTTTAATCTTTCCTCTTTCTTCTTATTTTTCTTCTGGTGGTAGTTTATTCGCCCGAACTTCTTCCTCAAGTTGAGCAATCATTCTCTTCTTAATATCCCCCTTTGTGGGTTCAAACAAAGAATTACAAGATTTTACCAAATTTTGACCTATATGATATGTACATAGGAAATTTTGTGCATCCAGGAAGACGTTGGATATTGCATTCATTAATGAGTCATCGTTATCGGTTATGATGACCCTTGGAAAATGATTTTCCCGGAAGATTAATTTCAATTGTCGTAATGCCCAATTATAATTATAATCCATCTCGTTTTCCATTAAACACCAAGCCAATGTGAATAATACCTTGTACGATGTTTTCCCCACGATGTTAAACAACGGCATATTGTATTTGTTTGTCTTGTAGGTGCAATCCATCATAAGAACACCAAAACATGTATGAGCCAATTGTGCAATCAAGGGATGCGAAATGAATATTTGAAGGGGCTTGTTGTCCGGCCCTCTTTTAATGATACGGGTGTAGTTGTGATCAAAGACTATCTTCTCAAATTCTTGCATAACCGTCCTACCTTCCCATTCCACCCTTCTAATAGTTTCTTGTGCACTATAAATTGTACTTAGAGAAGAAACGTTCGTCGAATCCTTTTCCTTAAAGCCTCTGAGAATTTGTCTTGGTTTAATGCATGCTTTGGTCAATCTCTTCACATCCTCCATTTCATGAGGTTTTAGCTTCGCAACTAATGAGTGGCCAACAAAACTTTTCGGGTCCTCGTGGTTATGGCGGCCAAACCACACCGCACATTCCCATTCCTTGTCTCATAAATTGAATACAAGCTTAAAGGGGCAGGTATCCTTCCTCGTATGAGTCTTGTATACCCTATTAGTCTTCTTTGGATATACATAACCCTTTCTCTTGTGGCTATTCTTCTCCATGTACAACCCACTTCTCTCGCAAACCATCTCGAACCAAAATCTGAACCTTGGGTATTCCTCACTAGCACACACATGTTCTTATTAGCCGTCTTTTTAGCCCAATCAATTGCTTCCTGTTTAGATGTTATTACCTACATAAGGACAACCACGAGAGATTAGGTTCATTATAAGCAATCCCTAAGTAAAGTTCAAAATACTAGGTGAAAAGTATTCTTTGGTAACATACCGGAAGAATTTTATAGTATTCCTACGTATCCCGACCAAGCGGTCTTGCATTTGTTGGATCAATATATGTCACAATATAAGGAACGAATGAAAAAGAAAATTAAACTAAATTAGTTCAAAAATAAATAAAAATACTATGCCGGACCACAGTTCCGGCATGTTTGAACTGAACCGAAACTGAAGACCAAATTTGAAACGCTTCCGGCATACTAATTTCATTGGAAATCAACGCCGGAAAATTGTGTGTCGGCATGCTCATTACCTAAGATTCAACGCCGGTACACAGTGCCGGCGTGGTCGACAATTAATCAACCACGCCGATATTTAAGTTTCGAAGTCACTAATTCCTGTATGTTTTTTTTTTGAGGTACCGGCATAGTAACATTAGAATTGAACCATGTCGGTAACATATTTTGTAGAATATTCCTTGGTAGGTAAAAAGTAACTTTTGTACCGGCATGGTGTTTTTGGTTGAATACAATGCCAGCAAACATTTCAAAATGGGGGATATTATTGGCCGGCGTGGCTGTAGTATGAATACTATGCCGGTATGGTGTCTACCGGCATTGTATTCATACAACGTCCATGCCGGCACATAGTTTTTTCAGTTGTAAAAATGGTGAAATCAAAGAAAAATAAGTCAAATTCAACACATTGGCACCTTTACCTGAGTATTGGGAGTGATTGTATGTTGAACTTGTTTACTTTCTTGGGTTGGTTCTTCAAGAAACTCTCCATGCTAATAAAAATCATGATCTAAGGGTGTTGGTTCCACAAATAATTGCAATTGTGAATCATTATCATTTGCCGAAGATCCAAGATATACTCCTTGTTGTAGTTTAGCTAAAGATTCAGCAGCAATTCTCTCTTCACTATCATCCACCATTTTCACCCAAAACCTTTCTCTCAAAATTTTCCGTTCTTCTACTCTCACCTCACCCAAAGTATAATACACTAATCATTTAACAAATAATATTATGAATTTCCTAATTATAATTAACCACTAAACCTGATAAGTGAGGGGTAGATTAGGAATTAGTTAAAATACATAGATAAGGGGTGACCTTGATTTGATATTTAAATCTCATTTTTGTCCTTTTCCTATATTTCAAAAAAAAAAAAAAAAAAAAAAGATACATTAAGAACTTAAACTAAATTTACATTTTAAATCCCATTTTTGTCCTTTTCCTATATTTCAAAAAAAAAAAAAAAATAGGAAAGAAGACACATTAAGAACTTAAACTAAATTTACATAAGATAAGAGGAGTATTTCATGAGATCTCCAAACTCTTGAGCGGAGACTCGACCCGCTGACCTCCTATTTGAGAGTCAGACTCCTGGTCAACTAGGCTAACCCCTACTATCCCCAATTGCGCGTTCTTAAAAAATGGGACGCAAATTCTATCTTGATTACACATAACAATTAAATGGATTAGAATAACACTTATTGAGCCTTGAGTTATGATCGGGTAAGATTAGGGTAACTCGTGAAGGCAGTGATGTGTTAAGTTATCCCGCGGTAAATATCCGTTTATCAGCTTATCATTCACAAAACAAAACAAAAATAAAAATTGAAAGCAGAGAAACAAAGAATCATCCTCTTGATAAAAAGGTACAAAAAGCTTTAAGAATCCAAATTGCTGTTATTGATTGTCCAGGGTATAAACAAACTATACAAGTTACAAATAACTGAATGTGACAGCTGCTGTTTTATCTCATTGTTCCAGCACTTCTGCGTTCCTTCTTCCCTTTGATTTCGGAGATTCTAGTGAACATGGATTATGTACACATTTAAATTACAACATGAACAGCAGGGAAACTTGACGAACAGGTTCAGAAGCGTGCAATGTGCGGACCGATTTAGAATCCCTACCATGAACAAATTTACCACTTTGACCAAATTATGGTAGCCTGGACTCATTTGACATTTCAGCTGCGTTCTCACAAAGTAAGGGACTTGAATCTGGTCCCTCAGCGGCCAAAGGCTCGACTTCATTATATCTGTCCACACTGTGAAGAAAGATCCCTAAACCAACAAAATCCACACCAAGTTAACTTAAGCTCTCAATTCCTTGATGGCAACAGAAAAAGGAATAGGTATAAGAAGAGCACAAAGCATGTAAAAACAGTCATGGGCTCAGTGAATCCCACAACTTTTATTTCTCAAGAGCCTTCAACTTCTATTGTTCTATAAGCCTTACCACTTTACAATACATCAAAGGTCTTTTATTGTTTTTGTCTCAATGAAATCTGCAGTATACCTAAAATCTGAAGAAATACCCAAACTGACCTAAAAAAATTCTAGACACCGATGCATAGGAGTGGATAGTCCAAAGCCATTAAACCATGATGTGGAGCAGGTAAACCAAGGAGAATAAGGAGAGTTTCAAATGCCACTTTCCTATCTTTTATTTCTGTAAGATCTTCCTATATTTTATCCCAGGCTCAATTATTGTTCCTGTTAATAGCTCTATTTCGGAGGTCTTTAAACATGCAACACTAAATTTTCAACGAATATGAGCTGTGAGCTGGAAAGTGATATGCTAAGTAGATAATGAGAGGATGATTAGAACCTACCAATTGACCAAAGTCCAGATGATATGAACAGAATAGACGTGAGAATGAGAGAAGTAACTCTCCAGTTATTGACAGCATCCTGCGGCCGAGAGATAACACCAACAGCAACGTGATCAAAATACGATTTACACCAAGCAACCACAGTTGTATGTAATACATAATGAAAACAGCAAAATCCAACCTGGACAACCCCAACAAGTGGTGATGAAGGAACATCACCGAAGATGTGAATTGAAACAGTAGACATAGCCATAGACAGTGGTCTCAAACTGGGTTTAACACTATGAAGACATACAAAATTTACAGGACCCTGCAAAAATAATAAATGAGCATAAAACAATTGATCAATACGTTATGCACTGTACACAAATAACATTTTTACAACAAAATTAACCGATATTTCTGCAAACCGAACAGAATTTTTAAATCTAGCGTCAGAACAAAGCATGAGAAGCAAATGCATTATGTCTCAAGAAACATTTTCATGGTTCTATGCTATCTAGAAGCTATTTTGTAACCTAATTACAGAAATTACGATGAGAATAAGCCATGTCCTGAAATCAAGAAAACCGAATTTGCAGCTAGATTAGGTTAACGAGTTGGTACCTGCGTTGCGAACACAAACAACTCTCCAATTGCAAAGAGGACTAGGAAACCATATAAATTATGTGAAAGGAAGGCACTAAAGCAAAATATTGCCCCCACAAATGTTGCTCCAGAAAGAAGCTGCAGATAAGTCAGAAAAATTGGAAGGTCAGAACTGACAGATGGAAAACAAATTGTCCAGCAAATAAGTCAAAACCTTCCTATCTACATAATTTTTTTGTTAGATATATTTATGTTGCTGAAGAAAATAAAACAATTTTAGCCTTTGCAACGATACGGATACGGTATCGGATAAAGATACCAATACGCTACTATGATACACCAACTTGAAAAACTAAAATACGGCGATACGGCATACTCAATATTGATCAGTAGTTTTAACATAAATATATTATATATAAGATAGAAACTTAGCAAAATACATACATGTGTTTGCATAATTAAAAGATAATATGTTTGATTAACCTCACTGGAGAGAGAAAAAGTCAGGATAAGAAGAAAGTCTAGAGCAAGATCAGTGGACAGATTTGGAACTAATATTTTGTCACTATAGTTAAAACTTCTCATGGAATCTAGTACAATATCTAAATTTTCTAATATTTAGTCAAAATTTTCTAACTGAGTTGTATCTTGAAGTATTAGAGTATTAGTACACGTATCCGTGTAAATACGTATCGATACGGCTGATCTTTTTTTTTAGGCGTATCGTTGTAACACAGCCTCTAAGTAACTGAAGGACCCAGCCAGATGATATTTACGCATTGATCCTCGTTACTAGCAATTGATTTATCATGGTGTTGCTCAATCAGAACCAGTTTAGGGAATAAAATGTATCTTGCTTTCTGATAAAACCGAACAATTTTTTTATTAGTGCGGGATGACTCGGGAATTTTGACGCAACAACATTACCTTAAAAGCATTGGAGATTGTGGAGTTCATACGATCAAGAATAAGGCCTCCAGCTAATGTTCCAAATATTCCGCACACAATTGTAACCCCTCCAAACATCAAATCTGCATTTTCCTGCTCAAATGTCCAAATCTTGTAGATTAATCACCATAACATAATGAAGAGAGAACAGAAAGTACTTTCATATGAACAGGTAATACAAAGAGCAATACAAAAAGCAACAGCAGTCGTCCAGAGAAAGAAAAATGAAAAAAAAAAATGAATAGAGAGTGACTGGCCTTTATAAACTATACTGAAGGCATAACTGGGTGGGACTCGATAACATGCAACTGTGACATAAAAAAGAAGATGATAGAGCATAGAGGGTCCATACAAAGATGATCAAGGTATACAATTTGAAAGCATGGTTTCCACACCAACGTAGAATCACCGAAAAACCCAATGAGTCACATGATTTTAAATCTTGTAACCCCATCAGTAGTTCGTTGCATATAGATGTTAGAGATAACAAATTCATACTAAAAACTGTGTCAAATTGCTACCCATCTTTTGATAGTGTTAACTGACAATTATTAGATGAGAAGAATATCCTCACAAATACCATCCCAGCATCAATTTTGGTTAACAACCATGTTTTTGTAACTTGCTATACTGTCAGACTCCATGAGTTAAATGATGATATTATGTAAGCAAGTTGATTAGAACCTACACACACATTATAATCATGCCTTACTCAGAACAATAAGAAAACAAATAGCCCGCCTCCTTATGATGTCCTTGCACTTGAATAAATTATTCTAATTGGATTATCAGTATGAATTACTGACACGATTAATTAAAGTTAATGATAAAAAAAAACACCTTTTTTAGACCCGTTGGAGACGAGGCAAAATCTTTCAATCCAAAGTTAAAGGTACAAGCCCTTGTTAAACGCAGACACTTATGATCCACGACAGCATACTAACAGAGAACTGTAAAAATGCAAGCGTGGGGAGGTTTAGAAAGGGCTTACCATGTGATATATGGCATACCCTGCCTTAGGTCCCCAATAAGAATAAGCTCCTATTACGAAATTGTACGCTATGTACCCTGTAAAATAGTCATCTTTGTCAGCAAAGGGAACTTGTGAATGTGAATAACAATATGGGAAGTTTTTGATACATTTCTTTCATAAGCAGCGGATCACTTTTCTAATGATTGAACAATCATTGGACAACACAACGAACCATTGTGAAAATTAGGAGAAATTATCCAGAACAAATACGATCATGCATCACCATCCATAGAAAACAGATACTTGCATCAAAAAGGAGCCGCATTCGATTTAACGGAAAGATACCTAGAACGTTAACAACATATACTTTATCGGAGAAGAGCACTTTAAAGTCTGTCCAAAATTTTGAAACCTGATCTGTGATATCAGACTTCCCCTTTGACCTGCAAAAATGATATACAGAGGTAAGAAACCAATAATAAATTATAGGTAATTTTTCAAGCCATCACTAACTATAGTGGGTCAAGAGTTAGCTTCTACTTTAGAACCTGTTGTTCTTTCAACTTCGAGTCAACTGAAGTAGGAAAGCCTTAGCCATCCATTGTAAGATTCCTAATGTAACCATTTGTTCAGAGATGCAATGTTAACTGGTATAGTTTACTAAGTAAATGTTCTATACTTAACCATCAGCGATTATCTTCTTCTCTTTTGTGCTTAAAACTCCTGGTCCTGGAAAACTAACATCTACGCTGATTCATGAGCTCAATCGAACTAAGATCTTGAACTTTACTATACACGCTTTTGTCACTGCTGTTTGGTCACATTCTATTGCAATTAATTTCAAAATTTTACTAATCTCATCGCCGATATCATATTTATTAAGTTTGTCCTAGTCTGCCTTCTTCTTAGGCGTTTTAATTTTTACATCCTGATCAACTACATATTTCCTGGATGCAAACCTGCTATTGTTCATACCAGCTTAGATGCAAAACCATATAGATTGCCTGTGCAAATATCAAAAAGACTTCAAACAGTAAACAGCATACAATAACAAATACACGCGCACAGTTGTAAGCAACTAAATGCCTAACCATAAATGTGGTAAGATTGCAAGAAATAGCCAGAGTAGGTCCAGCCCCTGGAGGGTTGGCCACGGATTAAAAAGTGTTATGACACCAGATATGATTCCAAATGCATAGAGACTGGTGAACCTAGTTCAATATTTTAAGTCTTACGCTCTTAAATCTGATATAACTTAATTGGCGGAAAAACCTAGACGAATATAACGGGAACCATGGTAACTCTAAAGTCTAATCAAATCCCCTCTTTGCATATACCTCCTCTCACTATATACCCCATTTCCCAAGGTGTAAAGAAATGTGTGCATGTGATGGAATAACATATTATGGTATAGGTTCTATTTCTTAATACTTGTACACAGCTGAGTGGGTTAGCTTTTTTCTTGTAGTCCATTATCTACTGATTACTTTTCTTTTCTACTTCTGTCACCCTATCTTTTTGGGTGCTGTGTATAACGATTAATAATTCAAAAACTTTTAGTTGGAGCAGATTTTGTCAGTTGATCTATTTTGTATCCTTTTAATTTAAAAAGTGTAAGCTTAAGTATATGTTTTTATCAAGTTATTTCGGTTTCTAACAAGTTAAAAAGAAATAGAACCTATAACCCTGCTCTATTTCTTGGTCTACTCTAACAAGTTATTTCAGTTTCTACAGACGGCTTCCACTATAACCCTGCTCTTTTTCTTGGTCTGAGCAATATGACTTACATATATATTTAATCAGAAAAGAAAGTATTAAAACAGAAAGATTCTCACCAGGAAGTTCTCTTTGAGCTATAATCAATAAGCTCTCCATTTCCAGAAACTGCACCACCATAACCATTTGAAATCAGCATCATGTCACAAGATCCCCAAAAAGGATAGAATTTCATTAGATAGGTTTGCTCCATCTTAGTGTTGCATAAATTCAGGATAAAACATTACCTTCAGCTTCTCGTGCCGAAGTTTTCTCCAATTTGACAGGACCAAAACCTGCTCGTAAGTAATCGAGGAACATCTCAGAATGTCAGAACTCAGAAGACAAAAAATTGTAGTAGGACGCAACAAATAACAAATATGCACCTTTCAACTGCAAGGGCTTCACAGCGAAACCAAGAACAACAAACGGAAGCATCAGAATTGCCTCCCCGAAGAATGCGAAACGCCAATTGAAGTAACCTCCAACCTAAAAGTGAAATATATAATTATTATCAATTTTATATCCTCTGATTTTCTAGAAAGAAGATTATACAAAGAGAGACGAAATGCATGGAGGTCAACAGTCACGAAAGTCGGGCCAACTCCCCAAACAACGCAGATACTTAAACAAAGAATATGATGTACACGTACTCCAATGACGATCTTGGAAAAATGCTAATGAGTATTCTTTAGAGCTTCAAAGTTAAAACTAACATAGATATAACGGGAATAAATACCCATGGTAATACTTACAGAACCATTCCTCATATTATAGTCCATTGTGGCAATTCAAGGAATTAGTGGTGTACTAAAGGTAAGACAGATGGAATATCAATGAGATCACAGTATTACACCACAAATATATAACTTTCAGCACAATTCCAGTTCGAAGAAGCAAGTATGGAAGCTATAGCTCGTACTCATCTACCATCAAGATAACTGTAAATGCTTTTGACACTAGCTACTGAAACTTGCTGCAGGAGTCGGGAGTTTTGAAAATAAAGAGCTTACACAGGGTTTGTGGAAACTTCATCTCAGATGTGCTGTGTGCCAGCACTTTTTAACTCAAAAAATGGCCAGAGAAGGTTAAATAAAACACAATTTTCTTCTCAACAGGATGATGTTTTACCCCAAAAAAAGGAAAATAAATTGTAAGGAAGCTTTTACAGGATTGTCACAGCTTACCAATCCACCATAGACATAGCCAACAGCAATTCCAGTTGGTATACACATATAAAAAATAGCGAGCCATGCTGTTTTCTGATAAAATAAAACGAAATAACATATCAAAGTTACCAAGGAGAATTTGACTGTTAAATATAGATCCATTTACGATTGATCTAAACCTAATTTCATGAAGTGAATAATAGTTATAGAAAAACCTGAGCAACAGGAGCATTGTCATCAATGAATGGAGCAGCAAGACTTATAAATGAAGCCTCACCAACACCAACCAGCCTAGTTTGGAAAGAGTAGCAAACTTTAGTGTGGTTATAAGTATCTGATGCTTTTAAAGGCACAACTGTTATCGGCATATATGCGCGCGCACACACACAAACAAAGAAAGAAAAAAAGATGAGAAAAGAGACATTGATCCACATGTACTTACATGCGGAATATAGTAATAGACCAAAAATCCCAAGAAATACCACAACCAGCAGCTGCAAAAGTCCAGACTGATAATCCAACTCCAATAAGTCTAAACGGATTGTGACTGCGAAAGAAGAAAACAACAGTTTAAGAAGACAATCTACATATCATAATTACCAGTCACAAGTGCACCAAATTTTTTACTATCTATTTTACAATGCTAACCACTCTCTAAAACACTATCCTTCTACAAGCTCATGTGGGCTAACTCATTGATATGAAACAAAAAGTTGGACTAAGAAGACTTAACCAAGACACTTTCTGAACAACAAAACCTTACAAAGAGCTAGAATCAACAAACCAAGCTAAAGAATAAACCTTTCAGTGTTATATGATGAAACACCTGGCAAAAAGATCAACTAATAAATCAGAGGGAGAAGGGAAATAGAAGTGCACTTCTTTATATTAGTTAATGCGACAACGTAAATCAGTGCTTCATAGGAGGAACATAAAACCAGAATGAGTTTGGGCCCTACCGCATGTTCAATCTTTTATCCCCAGTTTCAAATTAAGCGAAAGAAACAACTAAGAAGAAAAGAACAATAAAGCAAATCAATAAAATAGTTATAATGAATCCTTTATTTACCTTTTCGCCAAAGATGCAAATATTGGAGAAGCCAACAGAAGTCCAACCATGAATGCAGATGATAGAATGCCATCTTGAAAATAATTTAAGTTGAAATCTCCTCTGCCAGCCAATACCAAGTTATAATCCATACAGCAATCAAAAAGAATGAAAACACACAAAAATAAAACAACTGAATACAACCCTAATCAAACATTTGGTATGCTTTAGGAATGTCAGAATATAGTTTGCAACAAAATAGAAACCTGGGAGTAATGTCTTACTGAATTCCGTTTCCACCCGTACATATACCCCCTTCTGTACATGTCCGCAGACTCCCATTTACACCATTACTTGCTATAGCTCCTCGATCAACATAATTTAACATATTAATCACGCAAAATATCACAAGTAACCTGCAAATTAAACAATTCGTTTACTTATTAACACAATCATAAACCAGCAGAAAATAAAAACATCATATATTGATTTAAACCCTAGAAACTAAACGATAGTTCCAAAATCGAAGTTTAATTCTCAAAAATTCAAAATAACAGAACTAGTAGAAATCAGAATGTAAGGGGGAGAGTTGGGATATTAGAAGAGTACGTTTTTGGAGTAAACCAAGTAGGCTTTGGATTTGAATCATGATTATCTGATTCCGCCATTTTTTTCTTAGTCTAATGGCTTTTTTTAATCGTCCCTTCTTCTTCTATGCTTTGGTGTTGATCTCTCCACGCTCTTGGTTGGTTCTGAAGTTCCGTCAACTACATAATTTTTGTTTCGCGAATTTGCCCTCGTTGTTGTTAGTATTTGATAATTTGGTAGTTGGTTAACATGCGCTGGATATTTTACACATCCGCCGAGTGTTTCTATTATTGTTAGATAACAGTCATCTCAGTGGTTAGGTCATCTGACGCCATTGACATCTGGTCCATACTAGCGTAAAAATACGCATCATTTGAATTGGTTTGGAGGATAGAAGTAAATACAATGTCACTTTGAGGCGCAGAGGCTTGAAGTAAAAACACCCATTCAGATCGCAAACGCTGTTTGTTTTCTCCACTATATAAGTAGAGGGTTCTACATAGAGGTTTACCTCTATCTCTATATGAATACCACTATCTAGAGCCTTCTAAATTTATGTTTGTTTAACCACTATCTAATAACTCCATATTTAAATATAAATCTGTATATTTCACATTTTACCCTTAAGCAATTCAAAAATTCCAAGATTCATTTTAAATCAACATTTTCAAAAGTTCAAAAGTGTTTTCAACAATTCAAACCGTTACACGGATAAAGTGAAATACAAACTAATAAAAGACCAAACCAAACCCCCCCTTCATCCTCACCCGCACTTCCTCTCTCGAAATTCCAAGATTCACAACCCACCACCATTGCTAGCCCATTCTCACCACCACTAGTCCATAACTTGAACACAACCACAGTAGCATTTTACACCCCAACAAGTAGATCTAATTCATTTGCAACCTGATCACGTAACTGATGCATAAAAGTCTGGTCTTGTGGTCTAAATACATGTTGTGTAGCTGATGTTGCACTTTCACTATTCATTTCAATGGTGTTGCTTACTTCCAACCCGACATCTTCAAACCGTCGAAATAATTCATCATTCAACCTAATACGTCTAAGGAAATTATGTATAGCATGGTTGCAACAACTAAATACTTTTGGGTTGTAAAACTGAACCTGCGCATTTTGTCCAAAATGGGAAATCTTGCCTTCAAAACACCGAAAGCTATTTCAATCACATTCCTAAGTTGAGAGTGCGCCTGATTGAATTTTTTCTTCTTCGTTCGAGGGCGGCCACCACGTCGAAAATCTTGTAACCAGTATCTTGTGTTCCGATAAGGTGTCATAAAACCCTTCGTATGCGTATATGCTGCATCGCACAAGTAATACTTGTCTGCAAAATAACAGCAGATAACAAGACCATATTCAATAAAGTTAACAGAACCTGACCATCTAATCACACAGCCACTACACCCTTGAATTCAAAAAAGATAACTGATGTAACAACAGTGGTATACACCGCTCTAGCAGGAAAGAGTAAAAAACACAAATACATAGATACAGAGAAAGAAAGATAAACAAAGTTTATAGCAATTACCTGGCGGTGGCATTGGAAAATTGAAGGATGGATTACGGACAGATTCACTCAGTATCCTTGAATCATGTGCAACACCTTCCCATCCGCTAACTACATAAATAAATTTCATGTTGAAATCACATATTGCCAACACATTTTGATAACACTCACCCCCGCCTCTTCCTCGGAAAGGAGTTTGCCTGTCTAGTGGAACAACTGCATGAATTAAAGTACCATCTAATGCGCCAACAACACCTTTAAACGGACTTTTCCTAAGTTTACTGTAGTTTCGAATATGTTCTACAGGTGCAGGTGCTTCCCATGATGGCGCCACCACAATTTCCTTGGCAAATTCAAGAACCCCTAACAATACTTCATGGAAGTACTTACTAATTATTTATGCTAAGTGCTGGAATCGATGATGGACAAGTTTGTTTCCCATGGATTGACTTATAATCTGTAAGAAAATCATCATTTTTTCTTCAACATCGGGTTGCTTGTTGTCGTAAAGATACCCCATCTCTCGAAAATGGTCACACAAGTGCACAAAGGCATTGATATTCATCCTTATAAGAGAGTAGAGTACTGCTGGGGATCCCTCTAATAGTTCTCGCATGTATAATCTTCCTGTAAGAGATGAGGTACATAACTTTTGCATGAGAAACTGGTTAACCAATTTTTTTTATAATCAGCATAAAATTAGAGATTCCACATGGGTACAAAAGAAACAATGAAAGCTTATATTATCACTAAATATCAATTATCAAAGTAAACTGCTGATATATGATACTTCTTAAATTTTGAGAGCTAGTTCTCCCATCCCATTATCTCTCACTATAACTCACATTCTAATACAGGCTCCATCTATATAAACTGTATACTTTCCACTGAGATCAATTAGTTTATTCTATGACAAAAGAAAAGATAGACAAGGAACCTAACATTTCTTTTACAGTGAGAACAAACATAGAAACCCACCATCAAAAACATGCCAAAACTAATAACATGGCACTGTTAAGGACAGTATTCGACTTATCAGTGTATTGAAGTGTAGCTGGATGGAGTCCTATTAAACTAGTTAAGTGTTTTCCTAATACAGTGTCCATAAAGTTATAGTATTACTTACTGTAGCAACAATAAAACTCCATGTTTGTGTGATAATAAAAAGTGACACAAAATCTACAAATATTGAAATTAAACATGCATCTAGTACTAGTACTAGAACTGCTGTTGTTACTGATGGAGTTTAGGTGAAAGAATACCCGTATCGTTTTCTATTTTATTCATTGGAAATAGCATCAACTAATCTCCTAATCTCATTTGTCCCCTGGCGCATCATTAACACTCAAACCCATACCAATGTCAAATTCAAAGTCTAAACAGGAGGTCATCTATAACTGTAGCTAGGATTCACAATCACATATACAAGTACAACAACATGCATGAGAAACTGGTTAACCAATTTTTTTATTACAGCTAGTCTCCTTTCATTTCAGGGTTAAAATCAGTAATGGGTTTAGAAGAGCTCAATTATTCATGGGTTTACAAGATCTCAATCAGTAAAGTGTTATATCAGAAGAAATTAAAAACACAAATTCAAGTGAATAACAACACCTCTACATACAAGAATCAACAGAAGTGAGTTCTTAGAGTGAGAAATAGAAAAACTAGGGCAACGAAGCTCATGAAGTAACAAACCGAAAAAATGATACCATTAATCGAAAGTTACCTGAAAATTAATTTGAACGAAGATATCAAACCTAATTCGAGATTCAAACCCTAACCTTCTCCTTTGAATATACCCAAACCTAGTTCCCAGTGAGATTCAATTGCTCCAATGAAAATCAAACCTAGATCTCAATGAAATACGAAATCCAACCTTCTCCCTAACCTAAATGAAGATCATTCCATCTCTCTGAGAGTTTGATGAGGGTTCAACAGAGAAAGAGAGAGGCGAGAGAGACGAGTACAGAATACAGATCTCATCTGATAAAATGAATTTAGAATCGAGGACAAAAATTAGAATTTTAAATTAATGTGAGGGCATAATAGACATTTTCGGATTAAATAGAGGTTTGGCTCAAGATAACACCTTCTTACTGCTATTTCATTTCCTCTATTTGATAGAGGTTTCGCCTCTATATTAGTAGAGATAGTGGAAAAAACAAACAACCAAATAAATGGGACCCACCTCTACATAGAGGAATGTAGTTTGCCTCTACATAGAGGAGAAAACAACCATGTTGTAAGATACGGAAGTGCGACCATCTCACACATTTCTTGATATGTACATGTTGTGTACTTCTACAAATTACAGCAGTGCAATTTACTATGCCAGAAGAACAAAAACTGAAGGACCATAGAGATGCAAACTTTTGAATTATCCTTTTTCCTCCAATCATATTTGTCAACATGAAACTGACTACAGACTGAGATTAAACTACAAAGAGAAAAAAAATTACAGGAGGGGATTTGAAGTTACAAAATTGAGTAAAATTAAATCCACTTTAGAAAGAACATTGCCTTCGGATTTTATCATCAGTGACTGCTTAATTTACGCTTCTTCCTCATCCTCTCCCTCTCCCTCTCTTCTTTCTCTTCTTGTTCAATGAGTATGCGTTCTCTCTCATCCTCCTCCTGTGCAATTCTTGAACTGTCGAAAAAGATGGAAAACAACGAAACATTTAAATTACACAAGAAAAGTAAGTTTGAACACTTTTCTTTTCCGATCTCACAAAAAAAATTGAATCTAAAATACTTTATGTGAAAAAGAAAAGAAGACATAAAACTGCTAAGTGACTCCTTACCTGCGCCTCTCTTCTCGCATAATATCGTTAAAACCAACCTCCATATCACTGTCATCCTCATCGTTCCTGAACCTGTTAGGGTTGTAACTGCAGGAAAAAAAAAACAAGGAGAAGAATTAAGTTTTAACATAAAATGAAGAACAAGATGAATATAATAGAGTAAGAAACTGGCTCAAGGTTGGCTTCCAAAGGTTCTAGAACTGGTAGGATGTCCACAATCATACTACATTAGATCAACAAAACAGAAAGGGCCGGGAGACAATAACAAATAACCCAATCTCACCCCGTTATCTTTCTGATCATTTCCATGGGATCTGGACTCATAGACCTATTCCTTCGACGGTCCTTTGGTGCAGGAGGAAGTTGCTTGGGAGTTTTCACCTGCAGAATTACAAGACCAAACAAAAACAAACATTAGCTAGCAGTTTCTTTTTGTTTAAAACTTGGTCTCTTTTAGAAACTGCAGAGTTCATTACAGCTGTTGCTCAAAAATGACAAAAAAGTAGTCCGCTAGAATTTTATGTTTTTTTTACTTGTAATATTGGGTGAGATAGAGGACAAGAGGAAACCTTAGGAGCTGTTGAAGAAGGTACTTGCTGTTTGGGCAACAGTCTAGATCTGTCTAGTTCTCGAGAATCCTTTCTCTGTTCATATGGATGTGACTTGGACGGTGCTCTCTGCATACCAGACTTAGATGGCTGCGGCTTAAGTAATAGTTTTTGCAGACCAGAGACAGACGGATGTGGCCTACGTAACACTGTTTTCCGCATATCAGTTTGCAGCCTTTTTCCACCAGTTAAAGAAATATTTCTATCTGTGGTGTGAGCACGAGCTCTATCTGGAACTGAAGTCTTATTCAAAGTTGAGGGTTTCACTTGAACTCTGGTTTTGGAGGGAAAGCCATTTGTCCCCTGACTCCGGCTTGGCCCATTTCTAATACCACTATCCAGCTGTTTTCTATGATTCCCTAATGTTGAATCAGGTCTACTTCCAGGAGACGGTTTATGCTGCCCTGGTTTACTCTGCATCCGATGACCCCCAGAAACAGCTGGTCTTTGTTCACGACCACTCAGAGCTGGTCTGCTAGTACTACTGCTCACCGACTTTGGACTTTTGGACGACAATTGAGCTGATCGGGCATCTTCCACATCAGCAAAAACCTGTATAAGTTTCCTCTATGAAAATACTACGTTTAAATCTTTAAAAATAAACATCGTGATGTAGTAGTAGCTCACCAGTATTTGGTGCAGAACCAGTCCGGGGTGGAAGCAATTTTGTGGGAGCTGGAAGTTCAGCATCTTCAGAGAATAGAAATGAATAATCTCTTGTGTCCTTTAAGATCTGCGCTTTCTGTTTTTCCTGCAATAATGGAGGTGATTCGTATATATCAGGGAATTTCATCAGCCTAGAACATATTATGATGTACACAAATGGCTTGCTCTTCTCACCATGCTAACAACTTTGGGTGGTCGCTCACGTACACCAGGTCTTGGGGTAGCTTTTGCAAGAGTGGGACTCTTCTTGCTCTGCAACTACACGGCAAAATTAATTAATTGAAAATGGAACAAGTCTAAACTAGACTGTCTAATGGGCAATTACATTTGATTCAAAACAGAACAAAAAAAATCTGCATAAAAGGTCTTGATTTATGCACAGGTATAATGCTTTCCAGTAGATAAGTTGTGACCTCACCACAATAATACCAGACCAACATTTTTAACTGACACGTTCTTGTACTATTGCTGTGCCGTCCTCTACCTCTAGCAAAGACAAAAAAGTCGGATAGCCTTAAATCTACAGAACTTCATTTGATTTGAGACCTCTAAGAGATAGGGTGAACATATGGACAAGGGTCCCAAACCTCAGGAAGAATTTGGCAGCATCCTATTCCTGAACATAAACTATCAAATCAATGAACTGAGATACATACCCTGTGATGGGGATTTAAAACTCTAGCTGCTAAATGCGGATTTTCAAGCAGTGACTTGCTTTCTTGGATGACTCGCTGCGCAATAACAGGCTGAGAAGGACCGAAAAAGGAACCATAACTGTATTGAAAAGAAAGAAGTTTCAGAATAGCGTACCCATAAAAGTACCAAATGATAAACCAAAATCAAGGAAAATAAAGGACTCATAACAGATAATTAATGCACTACTGACTTATGCCTCTTCCTCTCTTGGGAATTTCCGGTGGCAGAAGCATTTTCCTTCTTCATCTGCTTCCTCATTGTTTCTTTTATCTGTTGCCTAACTTTGAGGAAATCCACCTCTTCCTTGGTAGGCTTCCTTACTACTTCTTGCGCTTCCTCTTCCTCTCCTTCATCTTCTTCGTACATCTGTTCTTCATCATGTTCAATAAATCCATCATCGTCATCTGAACGTTCGATAAATCCGTCGTCTTCATATTCATCCAAAACCTGAAATATCACCAAGAGAGATTTAATGGTCACTAAATTAAATTTTAACATAAAAAAGGGATAAAAACCATCGTTCTGAACACTGACTACCTCATAACCACGCATCACTGCTTTTAATATTCAAAACAACCCCTTCTAGTGAATGTTGAAGGTGAAAACGCTACAGATATCCAAAACCTATAAATCCAATAGGAGATTGTTTATCAGAAATTTATTGAACAAACCATGTATGTACTATTCTTAGATAATTTCGTTTTTAATTCTTGTAGAATTTCAGCAAAAACAGCATAGGCATGAAAATTGAGGAAAATTGCTGAAGATTCAGGTAATAAGATTTTAAATTTTATTCGAGATAAGGGGAAAAACCTAAAAAATAAAAACAAAATCAAAATTATTCAAAAACATGTGAATTTAAACCGAAAATAATCACAATAACTTACGGAGATCAATCTAAGAACCCTAATTTAACAAAACATATTCTATCAAAAAGAACAAATTGAATCAAACAATAAGTATCAATCAAAAATTGATGAAGAACCCACAAAAAAATCTCCAACCAATCCGATCTAAATCGAACAAAATTCATAGAAAATAGAAGAATTTTTTTTACCAAAAAGCACAATTTTGAATCAGAGATTCAGAATAGAATACCAAACCAAAATTGATGAAAATACACAAGAAAATCTTACACCAATCCGATCTGAATCAAACAAAATCACAGAAAATAGAGAAAAATGAAGAAAAACCGTACCTGCGTCCTCTGAGATCCAGAATAACCGAAAACGAGACCAAAATAACACCGTATATATACACAAATCTAGAATTTTTCTTGGACAAAAAGCAATACAAAACAACCCTAAATCGACCAAAACCAATCCAATACTACTACTTCGACAGAGAAACAAATCGCTTGAAACCCTAGAAATAAAGAGAGAAAGGGGAGAGCGTGGTGATAACTTCGTTGGTGTAGGGGTTTGAGAGGATTCGACATCGAAATGGATGGGACTAAAAGATAGAATAATATAATTGTGGAAAATGCTAAACAGCGCATGTGGTTTATAACGCACCCTCTAGCTTTTTGTTTTTTTGACTCTGCCATAATGACGGACAGGATTTGAGAAAGTAGAGAAAACGGAAAAGTCTTTATCTTGTGACGCATAAACTTAAGATTAGGGTTTACTTCAGACGGTCGTGGACCCAAGAAAGATCTCCTTTATTTACAATGGATCACAGAAATGGAAGGCCATATTTTGGCAAGCCAGAACCGGACTAGATATTGTTTAGGGAAAATTAGGCTAAGGCTTCATCCATGGGTTACCCATAATATCAAACCCTTAATTAAAAGAAATTTAAATATAGGTCCGAAATATTAAAAGACGTTGATACCCTTATGCATATTGTCAAGCCTATAATTAAATAAAATTTAAATCTAGGCCCAAAAATATTAAAATATAGTGTGATGATGTTCCCACCACCTCCAACCACCACAGCCACCGCCAACCACCTCCGGCCACCACCGCCGGCCGCCACCGCCACTGACAACCGCTGCCGCCACCCACTACCGCCACCACCACCAACATATGGATGTGTAAACAGAAGTTACACATGCATATGACATGTGTATCCAGAAGTTACACATTCATATGACATGTGTAATGCAAAGTTACACTTGTATATAGATGTGTACTCGGTGGTTACACATGTGTACGCAGAAGTTATACATGCGTACGGCATGTGTATCCAGAAGCTACATATCCATATAATATCTGTATCCAAAGGTTACACATCCATATGACATGTCTAATGAGAAGTTACACATGCATATGGATGTGTACTCAGCAGTTACACATCAAAAAATACACATACAGAAAACACATGTATTAATTTAATATTCATTTACAATAATTTCTCCATTTATCAATCATAGTAATTGGTTATTATTGAACACAATAAACGAGTTAAAAATGTGAAATCAAATGTGAAATCATGTACCGCTCTCTTTTTGTCTTCCTCGATACCAAAATGCTTGCATATCTACAACAAAATAAACATCCATGGGATTAGGTTGGATGAACAAAAAGGAAAAAACAGAATTATAGAACAAATTGCAAGGCGAATAACATAAATGACAGGAAAAAAAACTTAATAACTTATCTTAGCATGTGTAATTAGGAGTTACATATGCATCCATATTACTTATGTATATCAAAAGGTCTACTAGGAAACATCTAAAAGGTCTACTAGGAAGCATCTAACCGAATGAAACTAAGAGAAAAAGTAGTCCAGTCCAATACAAGGAAAAGTAAATAAATAAATAAAAATGAGCAGGATAGCATGTACAAAAATGTGAAAACTCATTTTTAAGTCTAAATACAAGCAGTGTCTAGACTTGGTGAAATAGGAATATGAGATGTGCACTCAGCAGTTTATATGCATATGGGATGTATATCAGTTAGTTACACATGAAAAATTCACTAAGTTGTTATTACATCTACCAATCTAAAAGGCTAGCAAAATTTAAAAACTTTGCCTAGTACTTCCAGATGCTTCTATTGCGTCATTTTTGCACAATTTATCCATGTCCAAATGAAACACATGAATATAAGAGGGACAAGTACCTTAATCTGAAGCTGTAAGTACTTGACATAGTCAACGATATCATCCATGAGCAAAGGATCATCACTGCTCACCTTAACAGTAGCCAACATCCTTATTTATTCAGGCATAAACTGCTAGAGTGTCCTGTCAGTGCGCGCAAACCACATTGAGACCTGCATAGACATCAATTGACAGTAGCCAACATCCTTATTTAGAAATTACTTCCATAGAAATACATATTGAGATAACATACTAGAAAAGATTAAGAGTAAGCGATTTACCAATTGTTCTTATGAAGGCCTAAACTAACACATGGATTTTGTCATTCTTCGTGCATGAGATCGAGAGTGAATCTGGGTTGGTTTGCATTTGATGAATCCATCTTTAACCAACTTCCTAATGTGTTTCCCTGCACAAAACAACACAAAACCAGTAGATCAGCAGACGAGTTTCAATTAGATCAGTAGGTATGCCTCTAAGAACTGCATATGCATATCCCATCAAATTAGCATGTGTAACTATAAGTTACACATATAATTAGCATGTGTAACTAATAGATACACATCCATTTAGCTTGTGTACCTAGAAGTTACACATTTAATTAGCATGTGTAACTACTAGTTACACATCCATAGTCTACCAATGCTAGTTAAACGTGCAAACTGTCATATAGAGTACACATGGATGCAAAATGATAAGCAAGGATATGGTTATAGAAATCACAGAATATGCTGATGGTGAATGATTTCCCAAAGAGACCGGTACTATCTAGCTCTCGCCTAAACTGAGCTCAAGTCAATGTGTAAAGCAAATGAATACTTAACTGCAGGAAATGAACGACTCCGGTAAAGCTATTCAATCAATTCATAATATGTGTTTGTCAATGTCTAACATATGCAAAAACTTTCCAACTGCAAAATTAGTACCAGACAAAAACCAACAAAATACCATTTGAAACCAATAAATAGTCGACCCGAAGAACCAATATCAACTTACGATTGTTCGCACATGCTCTAGCAAGATCATGACTACCAACATATATTAAAAAAAAAAAAAAAAAAAAAAAGCTAAGATAAGATAAGCAGAATGTAAAGTAGATCCAACTTACAGTGTCCAGTACAGCTCCAACATTCATACCAAACTTCTCGGCTTCATACCAAAACACCACTTCTAACTCCAAATCCAAATTATCCTCCAAACCTGATCCACTACCACCACCACCACTGCCTCCTCATCCTCCTCCAAAACCTGCACCTGCACCTCCACCATCAACACCACCACAAATTATTTAATCAAACTGCATATTTGTAGGCCAAGACTCAAGATAAGCAAACTAAAATCGAACAATGAAAAGAATGCAACATTTTCAAGTAAAAAGTCGAACAAAGAAATTCTGACTATCGTCTGAGAGTGATTTAAATGATTCTGTGAAAAAAAATACAAAACCCATGGTTAACAATGTAACAGAATAATTTTACACATAAATTATTAGTAGTAACAACCATTACTATATGTAAGTAAAATCTATGTAACCAGAAGTTACACACTCGATCAGTATGTGTAAGTAAAAGTTACACATCTAATTAGCACGTGTAACTAGAAATTACACATCTATTTAGTCTGTGTAACTAGAAGTTACGCAACAATATGGGTATTTCAGTAAAATTGTGGTTACCAAGGAATCTTGTTTCTAGGCGTTTCCTCTTAGATTTACCGATGCCAGTGAACTTCTATCTGCAAATAAAAGATAAGACAAGTTAAAGATCACCATCACTTCACCTATCAATTTGTTTACTTCGCAGTCAAACCACCTACATGTCTTTTTGAATCTGAGAGTTGGTGTCCTACAACTGTAACTTTATTCTTTAGTGACAGACGCTAGAATCCCGGAGCTTCTCTGGCTAGTCTATTCCTTCATTGTGGTCTTGAATTTTTCTATTGCGAAAGCAAAGAGAGTAACGGCCCTGACATATTGTAAGAGGAAAGAATTAGTTGCAACATTGTATAGGTAAAATAGTTTGAAGTCCAAGTGAGATTGATCATAGCTTCTTTCAATAACATGCAAGAGAAAATAAAAACCAAATTCATACCATTCTTATGATCATTCCAGACGTCATTTTTTCTTATATGCACAAACATAGCAAATCATAAAAACAAAACCAATGAATCTAGCAAGCTAAACAAATAAAAAGACATATAACTTTGTGTTGTTTGAACTCTCAGACTCATTTATTCACTGTGAACCAGCTACTGCCTTTGTCCTCAATTGAGGTTCATTTGAAGATACTTTTGGAGCTGATTTTACTCATATAGATCCATATTTTCTCAATTATATATCAATTCCAGGCTTAAAAACGTCATTGTTTTGTTAAAATTACAGCAGCAATGTTAAATTAGCAATATTTTCTCAATTATATGTCAATCGAAGCTATTTCAATCAATTAATTTATAACAGATAGAAGTTTCATATTAGGTCGAAAAAATGAGATGATGGATAACATAAATTAAAACGCTCTGATTTTGAATTTGAAGTTTGATATAAGGATGGCAAACATACATCCATAAATACATGTGTAAACAACAATTACACATCCAAAATGCAAGTGTAACCAGCAATTACACATCCTAAAAGCATGTGTAACTAGTAGATACACATGCTTATAGCAACATAATTTCATCAAATATGGGTTCCTACCGACAGAAGGTTCCAGACTTTTCCTATAATTCTATAGCAATTAACATATAGTGACATAAAGAGTTGCAGATGATTTACAGTTACACATGTATCTTCCTAATATGTCGCTTAAGTCTCGCCTGAAATAACACATATACATGATCAAATAGGATGGAAAACAGAGTACAGTTAACAGATAACATGAGTAAATTTCTTCCTCTTAGTTCATATTCAGATATCGAATAATGGCTATTTCATTTTTAGAAATGAGTGAAATTTTTCGGCATACTTCGAATGAGAAAAATAAAAATAGAGAAGGCAAAATAACCTGCATAAGTTCAACAGTGTCATCTTTAGGACTGATAACTCCAACGAGAATGAATGACAAGGATCAAACTTTCAACCATCTAGAAAGGAACGTCATGAACCTCCAACTGTAAAGGGAAAGGATCAGTTGTACTTATAACACCAGCTAAACGAAAATCGCCAACACCAGCAATATGTACCTATTCCGAAACACCTTAAGTTAATTTGGTGAATAAAAGTACAAACGAAGTTTGTGGTATAAGAACTGAAAACAAAAAGAATGCTCTTTTCTTCATAAGAGTCTCTTTTGTATATTGCCTGAATTTTACACAAAATAAGCATCTAAGATAACGAAAAGCTATGATTTCAAGTTTGAATAACTGAAAACCTAGTACAACATACTTAGCATCCAACATTACAAGTGAATAAAGAGTGATAGCATCTACAGCCCATGATAGCTAACCAAGTTCCTAGATACAAACTGTGAAACATATCCATACAACATCTACAGATGTTACAAGTCAATAACTAAATACATTGTAATCATAAGAGTTCACCGTTTTTAGCTGATTAAATTCAACTAGTATTATCAACAAATCGAACCTAAAACAGCAACATCAACAGTAATGACAGCAATCTAAACGTACCTGGACTCAAAACTTATTGATTCAAGAAAAATTATATTGTTCTGCTTCGATCTGAATAGAATAACCAAAACAAAAATCAAAACCTAATCAAACTAATAAGAAAATAGAACTACTAAATGAGTAAAACATATTGGATCAAAACGAAAACCTTACCTGAAGTAGCTTCGAAACAACAAATTGGAATATATTGATTGATTCAAATTCGTAGATTAATGATCAGTTCTGAAATCTATTTAAATCAAATCCACAAGAACAGTAAACTCAAACCATATATTTTATACAATCTCTATATAATACAGTCAAACCACAGTTTAAATAATTGAATCTCTGGTACATGAACCTTGAGAAATCAGTAGCTATGCATGTGCAATCAGTAGTTACACATCTAATTCACATGTGCAAGCCTAAGTTACACAACCATGTAGTGTTTTGTTATGACCCTAACTGGGAAGTTGCAAAGGGCTAGAAACAACAATATTGCTAGACCTTATTACAGCTCTCGAAGTTTATAAACAATAATTTCGCTAGACCCTAAAATAGGTCACTGAATATACAAAAAATGCATCCAACCACATTAAACAACAGTATTGCTAGACCCTGTTAACAAATCTTAAAGTTTATAAACAACATAACCTGGATACAACCAAATTAATCATCAATAAGAGATTATTTAAGTCATAATTTGGAGTCAATTAGCTTGATCAAAGTATAATTAATAAGGGAGAAGAAGAAGAACCTTTATAAGACTTTGGGGCCAACTTCGTAACCAATAGCTTAGATTCTATGAGCAGCAAGTTCAGGTTTGTTGGCATAAAAACGGTTGCAGTAAGGCAGATACCATCTCCATCAGTACACTCTCTACTCAATTCTCTGCTATTTCCTTCACCATTGTTTCTCAATTTCTTCTTCAACTTAGGGTTTCTCCCTTCTTTATCTCTCAGAAAAAAGGATCATAATGGATGTTCTCACCAACAACGTAATCACCACTGTAATGGATTATCTGTTGAGAATATAAATTGAAGTTTTCAATTAGATAAATATAGGTTATATCCTGTAATCAAATTGCATTTGTTGTTGTATTTCAAACAACGAACAAATTCTAAAGCAATTGATCATGAACATATATGAGTTCAGATCAGATCGAAAATCAAAAGTAAGTAAATATTCAAATCGATTTAGAGGTTAATAAGCATTAAGATGCTCTAATCACGAATCACAAGTTCAATTGTCGATAGAGATTACAAATTAAGAGACAAATCAATTTTAAGCAGTAAGCCCTAGAAAATTTGATGACAAATATTTTTCAAGTTTTTTAACACAACATGAAGATTAGGATAAGATGATAACCGATCTATACTATGATCATGAATTAATCAAGGAATTTCAGTTGAAATCAAAGTTAATTAGATTTTCAAGAGACATAAGAATTAGTTTCTTCTGAGTTTTATTTCAGAATCACATGCAATTGATTTAAATATGATTAGAAGGGAGAAACTTATCTTTCTCAACTTTTTGTTGTTGAATCTTCAGATCTACTTGTTGATGAAAATTTTCATCGTCTCTGCATCTCGATTTCGACTTACTCATAAACGAATGAACATCCAGAAACATCATCAGTAGATACATAAGTAGAGATCAAAGAATCTTATCATTTCTTCCTCTTTGTAGTATAGCGAATCAATAAAACCCTAGAAAATGAATCTAATGAGAGCGGCTCTGGTTTTCGCTCTGGTTTTAGATGGAGAGAGAAAATGAAATACAAATGAATCTGGAAATGAAACCTTTATCCCATTTCATTAGGTATATATAATAAAGGGAATTCTTGGTGTTACTAATTTCCCCAAACCGAAAACTTTATTACCAAGTCCTGAATTCTAAAGTTTTGGGCCTAGAAATATCAAAATGTGAAAGAATGGAGTTGATAAAGAAGGATCCATTTTGTGGGGCTTCTATATATTGAACCCATATAGTATGGGGGTTATAGTAGTTTTCACTATTGTTTATTGTTTCAATTTTTCAAGGAAAGGCCTTTGGAAATTGATTATCTTCTCTAACACTTAAAAAGAAATTAAGGTTTAATCCCATTTTGAGTGGGCTTTGGATGTTTTAGTTCACACCTCCGAAGCCCAAGACGCTCTAGTCCACATATCCCCGAATTTACTGTTTAGTCCAAATCTTGACGAGTTAGTCCATAAATGCAGTGAGTCCCAAATTTCAGAATTTTCAATTTACATTATTTATCCTTGAACCGATTCTATATATATAATCAGTGTTTTGAAATTGAATTTTTTTAATCTCATATATGAAATCAAGAGAAGGAGCACGCCAAAGATAAATTTTGTAGGCGATTTAACAGTTCAGAGAGGTTTTGGTGGATTTGATCGTATCTTCAACAGAATTCAACTTCAAATTACTTTAGAAGTGTTTTGAAATCGTTTTCTTTTTAATCTCAGATTTGAATTCATGAACATTTGAGAGAGATCGATACATAGATAAATTTTGGATGCGATTTAACATATTCATAGAGGTTTTGGTGGATTTGATCATTTTTTCAACGGAATTCAACTTTAGATTACTTTGGAATCTTTAATTTTTAGTTTTCTTTTGGTTTGTCGTTCAAAATTGTTTTTGATTTTGAGTTTTTTTGAGTTTATGATATGAATACGATTTGTTACATCTTATTGTTGTATGATATTGATTTGATTTTGTTATTTCTTAGTTTTTGATTCTCGTGAAACGCTTTTGATTACTTTTTAAAAATAAATAAATTATGATGCATGAACTGATATTTGATCATAGGCTTCTAATTTATTCAACTATGTGTTCTAATAAGACTCTGAATCTTATATCTTCGATTAATCGGTGGAGTATTTGATTTAGCTAGGTTTACTATTATTTGATGTTTGGCTTCGACTAAATGTGTACTTTCATGTACATTGTTCACATTTTAGGTTATTCAAATATGAAAATATGATTTGAAGCTTCAAATGTTTATTATTATTCTTTTGTAATATGCATGGGTATCAAGCATGTCTGAGAAGGTTGTTTATGCTATTTTGAATCATGGTGAGCATTTTGCACCTTTTCGTGTTAATACTTTGAGCATCGTACATGAATTGAAGCGTTTTGCATGTAAGCAGTGGAGGTCTTTGTCTCCTGAGAGTATACATTTGAGCTATATGGATAATGATCAAACAGTTTCTGTACAAGGTGATATACAACTGCAAGGTTTAATTGCTCTTACTATTGTTATCAACAATGAAGATTTCTATTTGAATGTTGACATGATTTTGAAGCACGACTCTCGTTTTAAATCTGGTTGTAGTACTAGTTCTAGTACTGGATTCTTGTGTAACTGAAAGTCCTACGCTTGTAAAGGTGGTAGATCATGATGCATACAAGGGTAAGCCTCTTGATTCCGATGAATGGATTTATATTTTTGACAAGATAGGTAGAGAGTTTATGGGTGGTGTTGAAGCAGTTAGAATTGTTGTGGATAAGTATAAGATGGCTACTGGTTACAAGATTAGTATTCTGAAAAATGACAAGACTCATTATACTACAAAGTGTAAAGAACATGGTTGTTCATGGAGGATTCATTTTGGGCCTGTGAATAGTGACATTTCTCGGTTTTCTCTGAAAGATGCTAATATTCTTCACAGGTGAGTATTGTTCATTTTAGTCCACATTATATATAATTTTCATAGTGGTGTATGATGGGCTGTCGTATGCACAACAAATTAATTAAGATATTTCCCATTAATTAACTGGTAATATAGCGGTAATAAGAGATCGTTCCCACAGAAAGTTGTGTAATTGATAGGTTATTTGAAATAGCAAGATAAAGTAAATAACAAAAGGGGGTTTTGGTTTATAAGATGAATAAAAAGACAATAATAAAGAAAAGAGATGATTAAGGAATCCTTCGCCGTTACCAAGCGATTACTGGATTAGAATACTTATCTATCTTCCGTTAGAACCATTCATCACCAACCGTAGAATAGCAGGTACGCTTAGCTATTCCCAAACTCCTTGAATCACCGGATAATAGGTATGCTTAGTCACCGGATTCTATCCAACTGAGCCGCCTTGAGGTACGCTTACAAGGTGTAACTCGATCGAACACTTTAGAGTGTGTGAATTTAGGTTTGATTCCAGCAGTTAAACTCAGTACGCTCGGTTCACTTACTGGTGTTATTTCCACACACGTTTTCTTTACAAAATCCCTCTGCAAGGTCTCATGTTCTCTACTTGTGTAGGAGATGCACGACAATTACGGATCGTTCAACTCACTACTAGCAATAGAATGATTAATAAACTAATCTAGTTGCGCACCCAAACCAATCTAAGAATCAATCATAAACCCTAGATATAATGAAAACAAACGATGATGATTAAAACCTCAAATAGACTTGTATTATTTATAAATCTTCATGCTTAGAACATTGAATTCATCCTTAATCAACAAAGGATTTAGCTACTCATATTACAAAGAAGATGAATAATGATGGTTTCCCTCTAAAGGGGTAAACCCTAGGTTTTGAAGTAAAATAAACCCTAGCTTGTGATATGAGATGATCGATATATCTTCTTTGGAAGGCCTAATACCTATTTATATAGGTTTACAATGCTTGGCCTCCAAGTATCCTAGTCGGTCAAGGAACCCGACCCTACAAAAGTAGTATATAAAGACCCTAAACATAGTTCGGGACTTTTTGGCCTTCATAGGTATCCGTACAGGTATGAGTACCTAAATTTCAGTAAAATCAAGGGGAAATAAGTCAAATCCAGGGGACATAAGTATGCATACCCGTATGCATACTTTACTGTCTTCGGTATTCGATAAAAACTCATTTTGGCCACAACTTCTTCGTCCGAACTCGGAATGACCTCATTCTTTTTGAATTATTTTTATATTTCAATTATATTCAAGATGGTGATGAGAAATCCTTAATTTGAATGAGTTAATCTCGGTATTTGGTCCGTCTCTTGATTTTGAGCGTTTTGCTCCTTTTCGTCGCACTTCTTCCACTTCTCTTGGACTTGGGCACTTGGATACTTGGAATACTTCTCTTCATAGCTATTTTCAGCACTTTGTAGCTCCTTTTTGGATGATTCACCAAATAGAAACACACAAGAGAAAACAAGAGTAATAATACGAAAATATGCAAGAATAATAGCTAAAACAAGTATGAAATAGACACTAAAATCATATGAATTATGCACTTATCAGTGTACATATTTTTGCACCTTATGCATGTAGGCTTTTTAGGTGTACATAGTGGTGCACATTACATATTCTAGGCTATTTATGTGTATGTCCATAGTTAAGTTGTAAATGATTGTGCACCTTTGTATATGTAGGATTTCTTTGGGTGCACATTGCTTATTAAATTTTTTTTTTCTTCAATGTTTTTGTTTTTTATAGTGGTGATATTGGTTTGAGGTTCAAGAGTCCTCTGGTGACAACCAAGTTAGTCAAGCATTTGATCGCTGACAATATACAGGGAGATCCCAGTTTAAAACCCAATCAGATCATTTCACTTTTTAAGAAGACTTATGGGTCCAATATTAAGTATCACCATGCCCGTAGAAGGAGGGAAGTGTATTTGAACAACAGTTTGGAGATGACGAGAAGTCGTATAACGATATAGTTTGGTATGTCAAAGCCATTGAGGAAACTAATCCTGATAACTATATGAATTTTGAGGTTGATCATGCAACTAGAAGATTTCAGAGGATTTTCATATGTTTTGGTGCTTGCAAGCATAGCTATAAGTATATTAGGCCCATGATTTACTTGGACGCTACTTTCCTTAATGGCAGATTCCTGGGTGCTTTAATGGATGCAACATGTGTCAATGAAACAATGGTTTTTACCCATATGCTTTTGCTCTTGTTTCTGCTGAAAAGAAAGAAATTTGGTAAACAAGTGGTGGATGGTCGTTCAATTGTTTTCCTTAGTGATCGTGGAGAAATCCTTTTGCAGGGCATTCCAAAAGTATTTCCTGATTCATATCACAGCTATTGTTTTTATCACATCAAGTGCAATCTCCCTATTGGATTATGTGACGCGAATTCCAAGGCCGTTATCAATTTGTTCTACAAAGATGCTTACTCTTATACAACAACTAACTTTGAAGAAGCTTTGTAGGGTATGCATGCGCTTGGCTGTGGACATATTGCCAATTATATCAGGACTGTTCCAAAGGAGAAATGGGTCATTGCATTTTTCCCTGTATGCAGATATGGAACTCACTCTTCTACTCTTTCGGAGTCATTCAACAACTAGATTGTTGATCTCAAAACTTCTTGATGCGATACGGTGAGTACGATGTTTAGTGTTATATTTCATTTGTTTTTTAAATGTGTAGATTGTTGTAAACATGATTTCCTTAATGTTTACATTGTTGTACCCATGTTTGTCTGTCATTCTGCAACTATGTGTACATTATTGTACACATGGATTTCCTTAATGTGTACATTGTTGTACACAAGTTTATCTGTCTTTTTTCTAGATCATTTTTTATTTATGTTTTTATTATTTTAGTTTGAAGATTATGAGGAAGAATTCTGAGAGAAGGGCAGAAGGTCTAGAAAATTTCAACACTAAGCTCACTCCCATATATGAGGCTTTACTAAAGGAAAACATCGACATTGGTCATACTTGGACGGTTAGTGAGTCTGGGGAAAGATTGTACGAAGTCCATTCTCCCAGGTCTCATTGTGTAGATATTTTGCAGAAAACTTGTACGTGTCACAGGTGGTGAGTTAATGGTTTTCCTTGTGCACATACTTGTGTTGCCATTCAAGCTACGAGGGAGGACATCTATTCATTTGTTGAGCCATATTTCACCACTGAATGGTTTAACTCGACATACCAGGAGATCATCTGCCCCATCCCCAATTTTGACAAGCCGCAGGATTATGATCCTAGTGATGGGGTTGTTGTTCCCTTTCATGTTCCTCCACCTGGTAGACGAAAAACACAGCATATCAAGAGTGCTTGGGAGAACCAAAAGAGACCTATGATGTGCATAAAGTTCATCACCCTTGGTCATCACAACAGAGCTACCTTCCCCCTTCCTTGATGCTTTTTACTATGTTTAATTGTTTGAAAGGTTCTATGTTTTTGGTTTTTACTTTTGGTAATGTCTTTTCAATTCTGTAGGCCTGGATAATTAGTGTCAGGACATGTGTACCATTATGTACACCTTCATGTGCACTTCAGTTTTCTTTATCTGTCATTACATGTGTACCGTTTTGTGCACTTTCATGTACAATGGATGATACTATGTTATTTTGTTTAGAAAGATTCTATGTTTTTCAGTTCTGTATAATTACTTTTGGTAATGCCTTTAGAAAAATCTGTAAGTACATGTGTACCATTATGTACACATTCATGTACACTTCAATTATTAAGATTTTTCTACTCTGTCATGTACATGTGCACAATAATGTACTCCTTTTTAACATTTTTTCCTAACATGTAACATACCCTGCATATCTGACACAAGTCTACATTAAAAACATTAATATTGAAACTAATAAAAAGATTATGGGGATTTTAATAAAGTGTCACACTTCTAATTTCATGTTTAAGAAAATGCAACCATTTTTTTCAGAATTTATTAAATGCCGCACTCTTGACCTTTTCTGTTCCGTTATTTTGAGAAAACAGTTAGTATCCGTTAGTGCATACGTGGCATTAAATCACCCATATAAAATGACATTGAAGCCCCTGAATCAGTTAACTGGGAACGATTTAACCCGTGACTCGGTGCACGTGAAAAAAACGTGCAACATTTGATAACGGTCGGAATACACGTGGGATGAATCTAAGCGGAAAAATTGGCGACCCATATTTTACCCCTCATTATAACGGTTTTATTCATCATTTTCAAGTTGTATATATAGCAATGAAGAACCCAAACTCTTCTTTACTCAATTTCTTCAGAAGTTCAACAAATTTACAACTAGCTTTTTAATTACACATAAAAATGAGCAAAAGGGTGATATACTCTCAAAGTAGTAACAGTTGCAGTAGCGTTAGCAAGAGCAGCAACAACAAAGTTAGACAGAAAACTACCCTAGATCTATGTTCAACATGTGAACAAGGAAGTCATGAGTCTAAGGTTTGTCCCTAGATGTATTCTAGATGCAAACATATACCTTATAATGGTATAAGACAACTACCAAGATCAAACACAAGGGAAACATATGGATAAATGTTCTTGAAGTGTTCAAATCCTACTTGCACCTACTTTAAATGGTTTGATTCTGCCATTGATCCACTCAAATCCAAGATTATCAAGCTACCTAAATAGAATTGTTGTTGTGCTTGTGGATAAGAGAGTCATTGTTACAAAGAATTCCCACTGCATAAGCAAGAATGCTACAAAGATCAATGCAAATCATTAATGCATCTGAGAATATGCAAAAATGAACACAACAAAAACATTACTTACCTAATCTGCACAGATTATGAAGCTTTTAGATGGGTTTCAAAGCACCTTTTCATTGCTGTCCATTCAAGTTTCAATCTCAATGTTATATGTGAGGAACTTGAAAAGACTATTAACATGCAATCTAAAATTTAGTTCTTAACTAATAATATCATTTCCATTCATAAAGTAGATTATCCCATCAAAATAAAACTGATTTCTGGTACATATACATGTCCAGACCAGAATCAGTGTCTAAAGCAACAAAGAAACATAACCAACACCTGCATACTTGTCCACAACAGATCTAACACAAACAAAATATAAAAAGCACACACATACATTTACTTCTTAGTCTTCATAGTCTTCTTAGCCTTGTTTTGCTTTCCCTTTGTGACAGAAAGATGTTGACTCACAGATCCAAAACCAACAAAGTTCTGACTGAAAAGTTGATTATCTTGTGTAGATCCATGAGTGTTAGGTCCTGCTGGAGGTATTCCATAGTTGATAGGTCCTGCTGATGACTCACCAACAAATGATGATGTACCTCTGGATTTGTTCACCTTTGTTTTACCCCTTGCAGTGCTACTTTCAGGATGATCTCTACTAGTGAAGGTGCAGTTTGCAACATCATACTCAGTGCTTGGCTTGAAACCAGTTGGGTTTTTACCAACATTACCACCAATACAGGTTCTCTTGTTGTGACCAGCAGTAGATCCACATTTTCCACACTTCCTTTTCTTCACCACAGTTTCAGGTTCATCATAACTTCTCTTCCTCTTCTTTGTTGGTCTTTCATCTTTTCTTTGATAAGGAGGAGGTTTTAAGTTAATGTCCATGGGTGGCTGCCAGAAGAAGAGAAAAGAAATGATAAATTTAAAGTAATGAAACCCTAAAGGGTTTGTTTCTTAAATAGGGAATAAAGAAAAATAAGGATATAATATCAGAAATAAAGGCAATTCTACCAGCATGAGGTGCATTGATTGCTGGAGCCAAATCCTTGAGGAACCCATTCCAGTTCTCCTTAGTTTTACTCTTACACACCTTAATGCCTAAAGGCACAAGATTATTCTGATCATCAAGTGTTGTTGCAGCCATTAGAACACCACCACGCTTTCCAGTTAGATGGCATGCATATTTCCCTATGACTCCCCTGCAAGCTTTCTGAAATCCTCTCATTGGTGCAACAAATGAAATAGTCATGCTCATGAATGTCTTATCTGCACATTAAGTAACCAAACTAATTAACTAACCGAGCATAACTTACAAATAAATAAAAGAGCATAAATAAGATGTAGTACTGAACATAATGTATACCTTTTTCCCATAAGTGAATTTAGCAATAGACCCTGGATTAATATGAGACATTATTGCACAAAAGATGGGTACATCCTTGTAAATGTCTTCATAATTACCAAACAGATCTTTTAAAAGAAGATTTCTGGCCTTCCATGCACAAATATATGGTATATTGATGTTATGAATAACAAAAAAGTCTCTTGCAATGTGACCAGGCTTTGGAATTAAGGCCCCAGCTGTCTGCTTAAACTTCTCATGTACCACTTCTTTTACGAACTTAGGATCTGCGGATCTGTTAAAACTCTTTAGATTTCCAACACAAGTGTGTTCTATATTTACTGATGAGATTTTTTAGTTGTGGTTGTAGTAAAAAGGATTCGAACTCTAAGGCTTGTGAAGATTTTCGATTTCAGACTTAAATAAAACTAAAAATAAGAAGAAAATTTAATTCAAAATTTGATTTCAAGATATTAAAATAGACCAAGGCTCCAGATTCCACTATTCCTTCTAGTTGATTGGTTTACAATCATATTTCTGAAATTATTATTAAGCTTTTTTTCTCATTAATTAACTTTTAATCTATAAGGTGTCCAAATATTAAATTGTAATCCCTAAGCATGAATTATCAAAGAATTGATTCTAAGCATAACACATCGAATTGATTCACAACTAATTAAGAAAACCAATTTTATCTTTAATTATGTTGATCCTAGTGAATTAAATAAAATAAATAATTAAATAAATTGTAAAAAGAATTTACCAATCAAGCATGAGTGAATAGTTTCCTCCTTTGCCTTGGTTGCGCGAGAATTAGCTCATCATAGTGGAAGCACGATCAAAATATTGTTTCATTGCTCAAAAGGTGTTCACAAATGATGAAATGGAGAAAAGCTATTAAAAACCGGGTTTGTAACAATTATATGTGTTACAAACCGAACTATTACAGAGATCGATAAATATAAACTGTCACTGACATTGTAGCATAAACGACTGTCGCATGTGCGTCTTATGTTCTTTGTGTTCTTCACTACACCAGCAGAAACAATTTTCCTGGTACTCGATTTTACGCCTCTGTAGCCTCCCAAATCTTCCCCAGACTCTCTACACCCTTCTTTGGGTCTCTCTCAAACTATTTATACACCACATCCTTCCAGAATCTCTCGAAAATCTCTTTGTTTATCCCCTGTTTCTTTGGCAAAAAGTCTCGGGACTTTCCTTTCAAGTTACAGGATTACTTCCTCCTAAACTCTCTACGAGCCTCTCTGATTTATCCCACTTCCATCAAGATAGAATACCATCTTGATATAGAATATATCTTCCCTTTTATCCACGGAACCTTCCAAACATAACAGAGAACAATAATATGAGAATACTCTGTTTTCTTCCTTTTTTTTTTCTTTTTTTTTTCGCGTCCCTGGATCGTCGAATATCTTTCCAACCCACTGTAGATTCGATATGATTAAATCTTAGGGACTATATCTCATCCTAACACGTAACTTTTCTTTTTCAAACCAAATCAAATCTCCGAGAATAGTTACTTCCCTGAAATACATCAAACCTTCTTTTCTTCCATTTCAAAATAATTACCTTCCCTGTTTTATCTCCACCAACCAATATCAATCGAAATCCGACTAAATATCTCAAGAAAATCTCGTTAAATTCAATCGAGGAAATATCGCAGGTGCACTGAATTTTGAACTCGAGGTTTCCCGCCAAATTCTGTTCTCTGAAAATGAATAAGAAAAGGCAGCCCCATATCCAGCAGCCGGTATGCCCTTAACAGATGCTCTAGGGTGCCCTGAATCAGAAGTATGGGTGTCTTTAACTGTAAGGTTTCCCTTAGTAATTGAGGTGCCCCTTATCCAAATGAGGGATGCCTTTAGTAATTTTCTCCCACGAGCGCAAATACCACTTTTCGAGCCAATTGCGCCACAAAAGCTTATTTCTCCAAAAAACACCTACAAAAACATAAAAAAGCAAAATAAGCACAAAATCGGGTACTAACATTACAGAGAATTGAGACCAAAATAGACACATAAATGCGTCTATCATTTACCTTCCGAACAATAAAAGTTGGCTCATGCTTTTTTATGCTAGCATTTACAAACCAATTACATCCATACTCTTCTCTAAACCTATATCTGACTCTTAGTCTTTTTTTGTCACTCTTATAGGTCTTGTACTGATAATTATTTTTCATACAATAACCCCTAAGATGTTTCTTAAATGCCTTATTGTTATTAAAAGGATACTTTACCTCAATCTTAGTAGGATCAACAGGAGTCACCTCTTCTTCTATAGGGAAGAAAGGTTGTTGTTCTTCATCACTGTGCATATTGAAGTCTTCTTTCCATTTATGGTAATCAAACTTTGGTTTGGCATCTTTATCATCCATTGCTTCAGGACCACCATTAATATCATTACTCCCACCATCATTAGAAACTGTAATCAACAAACAACATCAAAGTGTTAGTACATTTAAAGAAGGGTCAGGATCCTGTAACAAAATCTTTTGACAAAAGCGTTTAACAGAACCTACAAAACATTGGATCGTTTCTATCTAATGTTTTATTTCGTTGCTTAAGTTGCAATTTAGCAGACTTCATATTGTGTTTGGATCAATATTTCTCCTTATAAGTTTTAACCATCCGTATCGTGTTTAGAATATATGTTTATTTTGATTAAACTTCCTTATTTTGATTTAGTAGATTGTGTATATTATGTGTTAATAATTGTGATGATCAGGTAGGAGAACTTGTTGGTGGTGATAATGGTGAAGATGTTCAAACCCCATCGTAGTAGGACAAAGAGATGGGTTTGTACTTTGAGAGAGAAAATCTGATTATGGTGATAGGCTTGATGTTCATCGAGATGATATCAGTAAATCACGTTATTTCCCAAGTCTCGGCATAGATACAGCCAAACAAGGAATAACGATAGTTAGAGCCATTTCAGTTGAGTTTATCAACCGTTTGATTAATCACATCTAATGGATTAGAATTTTTGTCAAATTGCTTTGTCAAAAGATTTTGTTACAGTATCCCAACCCCTTTGAAGAAAGGGGAAATAAACAACAAATTATAAACACTAAAGGGTTAATACTTCCATACCTTCTTCATTGTCTACTTCACTGCTGCTTGAATCAGTGCTTTCATATCCAACTTTATATGTCTTGACAATTTCTTCATAATCAATATCATTCTTTTCATCACTGTTATAAATTGGCGGAGCATTTGGGTCTTCAATGGGGTGACATTCATCTACAGTAGTGTTCTCTAGCACCACATTCTCCTCCTCCTCATCACTGTTGTCCCCTGCATCATTGTTGTTCACTGCATCAGTCTAGTTCACTGCATCGACCCAGTAATCATCCACTAAAGTTTCACTAATTAAGCATCCATGATTAAAGATATCAGTCACTTGAATTGGTACGCTGCTAGAACCAACAACACTGGCTTGACTAAGGCAAGAATAACCCTGAGATTCCACTTCATTTAGCAGATCCATGAACAATTTCCTAGATGCTCCTCCATTAGAGTTTTCCTTGTTTGATTGAGCTTGCAACCTTGGTGATCTCCTTACAATTTTTTCTGGTGATCTCCTTACAGACTTTTCCTTTGAAGCTGGCCTCTTAGCAATCCTCTTAGGTTCCTTCTTAAGAGTGTCATCAATTGTTATCACTGGTTGTTCCATTTCTGCCTTAATGAAGTCATTATCATTCCCAAATTCTGAATTTATTATATCCATTTGTAAACATAGGAAGCCTTTATCATCAGGTACATCATGCTCCCAAAACTTAAACAAGTCTTCATTTGTCACCAAACTCTCAGGAAAACATGGGTCCATCATTCAATATAAATTAGGAACTTCCTTTTCATCAAGACTAAAAATGCGGGGGTCTAGTAACCACACCCAACAATTCGTTTGGAAATCTAAGAGGACTTACTCCAATATACTTTCTAGAGAATCAACTAGACAGTCAGACTCAATCTAAAGAAAAATATATACAAGAGTTTATATCTCTATCTCTCGATTCAATCTGCAATCAGCAAATAGGAATTTGCGAACCCGATTGAATATAAGATAAGTAACTTGAACGGTACCAAAGACCAATGTTCAAGGATCAATCAATTTCAATTAACAACCAAAGGTTGGATTTCCTAATTGATCGATACAACGCACAACCTGTGATATTTCAATTATATAACAAAATATAATGCGGAAAAGAAATAACACAGACACCATAATTTTGTTAACGAGGAAAACCGCAAATGCAGAAAAACCCCGGGAGCTAGTCCATCTTTGAACACCACACTGTATTAAGCCGCTACATACACCAGCCTACTACCAATGAACTTCGGACTGGACTGTAGTTGAACCCTAATCAATCTCACACTGATTCATGGTATAGTTGCGTTCCTTACATCTCTGATCCCAGCAGGATACTACGCACTTGATTCCCTTAGCTGATCTCATCCACAACCAAGAGTTGCTACGACCCAAAGTCGAAGACTTGATAAACAAATCTGTCTCACACAGAAAACTCTATTGGAATAAATAAATCTGTCTCCCACAGAAATACCTATGAGTTTTTGTTCTGTCTTTTGATAAATCAAGGTGAACATGAACCAATTGATACACCGGTCTTATATTCCCGAAGAACAGCCTAGTATTATCAATCACCTCACAATAATCTTAATCGATTAACGAAACAAGATATTGTGGAATCACAAACGATGAGTCGAAGGTGTTTGTGATTACTTTTCTATCTTTCCTATCGGAGATATAAATCTCAAGCCAATCTTACGATTGCACTCACACACGATAGAAACAGCAAGATCAGATCACGCAACTACAGAGAAAATAGTTGGGTCTGGATTCACAATCCCAATGAAGTCTGTAAGTCGTTAACCTACGGGGTCTTGTGAGAAACCTAAGGTTAAAGGAGAATCGACTCTAGCTATGCAACTAGTAACACACAGAAGTGTGGGGATTAGGTTTCCCAGTTGCTAGAGTTCTCCTTTATATATTATTCAAATTAGGGTTTGCAATCTAAGTTACCTTGGTAACAAAGCATTCAATATTCACTGTTAGATGAAAAACCTTATTCAACTAAGCTAATATCTTTCAACCGTTAGATCAAACTTAGCTTGTTACACACAAATGAAATGTACCCTCATTTAGGTTTATGTAACCGTACCTAAACGTGTACACCATGTTGGCTCAACAATAGTTAACCGAGGTTAGCCATATGATCACTCTCATATCAACCTTGTTCATCTTAACCACAACTAGTTCAAATGAAACTAGTTAAAGAGTTGTTCAATTGCTATATTCTTATAGACGTATACAAGAACAAAATTGAAGCAAAATCGGTTTGATTCACTCGAATCAATTCATGAACATTATAGTCACGGTTTGCAAAGATTGCATTCCTTATTATATAAATGTTTAATTTCATGTACACAACCGATTTTAGAAATTTAACCTTCAAGTATGCAAACGGGTACGCATACTTGAATTACCCGGACCAAGATTGGGTTTCGCCAGTACACAAACGGGTACGCGTACTTCCAATCCCAGCAGAAATATTCGGACATGAACCTTACGCCAGTACGCAAACGGGTGCGCATACTTAGGTTCCCGGATTTCTCAAGCCAACATGTAAGCGTACGGGTGCGCATACTATGGTTCCCGGACATGGATTACATATGTGCAAAAGTACATAGCATGTCATATCCAATAATAGTTAATTGTTCTAAACTCTTATTTCAATCATTGAAACTTTCTTAGAGGATGACAATAGCCGTTTTCACACACTATTAGCATCAAAGCAATTTTCAAGTTATTGAAATAATCATAACGAAATATTCCAAGTCTTCACCAAATGATTGTATCACACAAACCATGTAAGATGTAACTCGGCAATTTTCACATGATCATCTTTTGACTTGCATCAAGAATATAAGATGAACTTGGTCGAAATGAAAGCTTGTCAACACATATTCTGAGAAATATGTAAGTGAGTTAAACTCAGCTCGAAATCTCAAATGTGTATAATAGAAATCTATATCGTAACATGACTTATGTCTCAATATAGGAGATAAATTCGAAATAGATTTTCCAAGTGATAGATGAGTTTAAGTCTCCACATAACTTTTGTTGATGAAGTTCCACAAGCTCTCCTTAGTAGTTCTTCGTCTTCAAATGATGAACGTCGTGAAGTCTAAGCTCAACTACACAATCTATGTCCTAGTCTGAGACATCTATAAGTAGACTAGAAATCAAGACTTATAGTTTTGTCACTGATCCATACCTAAGATCCACCATCTTGAAATTGGGAAAAATTGAAATGAAATTGAAAATTGGTCTTGCAACCGAGAGATTAATCTCCCACTGTGGTCGCCAGTTGTTTTGGGGTAAAAACTGATTCTGCTGGTTTTGGTAAATTTGGGTGTGTTGATGAGAAACGAATTCAAACCCTAAACAAATGCACTGCACGGGAGTACTTTAGATTCGAGAGATCAATATGTACAATCCTGGCCTAAACCAAGAAATGGCCGTTCCAGTCTTGCTTCGGTCACAAAGTGAAGGAGAAGGGTTGATCTTAGGGAGGGAAGTAAAGAAGGTGTTGAGATCAAAATGGTTAACTCTGAAGGTGTGGCTATTTTATGACTTGTATAAGAATGTGGAACTGGATTGCAGAATGTAAGCTATCAGTTCTTGGTGTTTTTCTGGATACTTTTGTTGTTAACCAAAACTCTGTTGTTGTCGGTTGAAATAGGTTGAAAACCTATTTATATAGTCATAGTTGCGCGCACCCTGATCTCATAGGAAATGGGAGTAGTTGAGTGATGGAGAAGTGGGGATCGTGTAAAAATGCTGAAAACCACGTCTTGTTATGAGAGAAAATGGTTAGTTTATACCCACTACTTCTCTGCTACCACTAACTGTCCGTTTTTCCTGACACTTTCTTAAAATGGGCGTGTTGAATGCCGCACGCTGTAAACCGCCAGACCAATACCCTGATGAACATCCCCCAGTTTGTGACATGTTTGATGTCTCGAGTATTTGTATGGAAAAATATGCAGCATGTTGCTAAGTGGGTCTTGTGTGCAAGACAAACGAGCCAAGTCATGAGACTTGCTGCAAAGAATAGCATGTGACGCTATTAGGTTAAATAACTGAGTTATTTGTGAAGCCGATATTTAAAATATCGTATGTATTCGATGCATGTAAATCATCGCTTTTAAGCAAGTAGCTCAAAATAATCGATGCATGTGAAGCATCGTTGTATAAAGCTCGCTTAAAGCAGTCGCGGAGCTTAATGTCTTAAAAGGAGTGCAACCGGCCATTTTCGGGAAGCTGCTAGGAGCCATTCACGCGTGCCAAAGACAGGCCGGTCGGTCCCTATAGTAGAGTGAGGGCTGGCGACTATGATGACATCCTATTTGTTGCCTTAGATTTAATCTAGGCTGGTCAATTCGGCTGGAAAAGTTGGAGGGCCAAGATGATTTGTGGTAGTTAATGGTCGCCTTAAAATTTATGTAAACAGCGCGACCAACCCCTTTTGGACTATCGTTTGGGAGCCATATGGGGAGGCCATTGCTTGGCCGATCGCGGATCATGGAAGGAGAATGACCATTGATTATGGCCACATCTTGTTGGCCACCTAAAATGGGAGTTAGGTCGGCCAATTCATCTGGCGAAGTTGGACGGCCGAGATGGTTTGCGGCAGTTAATGGCTTCCGTTGATTTATTTAGGTTTAAAAAGCTGTGTGGCCAACCTATTTTGGACTAAAGGTTTTTGGTGTTAGTCGTGTGCTGGGAGTTGTTCGACCGACCAGCACAATAGCCGGGACGCTGGTGAACATATCCGCACCTTGCCCGTTGATTGAGATTGAATCTAGGCCGGTCAATTCGGCTGGCGAAGTTGGGCGGCTAAGATCGTTTTGCGACAATAATGTAATGCCGCCTAATGAAATTAGGGTTTTGTAACTCGTGTGGCCAACTGTTTTGGCAAACGTTTAGTGGCTTCACTTGCAAGTTGGAGAGATGCCGATCGGCTAAGGCATTAGTGGGCCCGCCGGTGTGCACGGTGGCGCCTGTCCGACCACTTCAGGAGGCGGCTAAGCTTGATAAATCGAGTGGCCAAAACATACGGCCATGATCGTTTTTTGAGACTGACATGGGCAGTCTAGATTAGATTCCTTAAGGAATTAGGCGCATCTACCAACTAACTTCTAACTTTATTTAAAAGTATGTGTGGCGGGTTTGAAGCAATCTGATTGGTCGATAGGAAAGGGGGCCGACAAGCAATTTTATGGGGCGTGGCCGGCCTGCCACGGACGGCGCCTGTTGGGGCGAACTGGCCGGCCAAGTGGCGTGGCCGCGCCTCCTCTTGCTGTCGCTTCTGTTTGCCGCAACTCCTCTTTTACTTCTCGTTTTCTTTCTTTGGTAGGATTTTGCTCTTATTAGTCCATTGCGGATTAATTTCCTAGCTTACCTAGGTCCGGTATCGACCAATAGGGTTTGATATATTGCGCAGGGTGCAAGAAGCCTAAATTTGCAAATTAATTAGGCCAAAATTTGAATCTTGTGAGCTATCACAAAATTTAACAAATTTGATAAATTCTGTGTGTTAACACAAATTCTTTTATTCTGAGAGAGCATTAGCGCGTCTTCTGATTGAGTATTTTCATGCAGACCTTAATCTTGATACTTCGGGAAATTCATGCTACTCTGTTGTGAGTGAACAGTAATTGTCATGTCATACCAATGTTAAGGGTTCAGCCGGGCAACATAGCATAGGAAAAATACTCAATAAGCCATACATTAATGAATAATGCAGGTGAGAAGATAAAATTTACAGAATATTTGGGGTTGTTGCTACACGCACCATTCTGGGTAAATTTCATATAAATATACTGAATTGCTCAATACATATGTAAGTAAGGAGGCCTAGGCACTCGTCACTCTTAAATGGCTCAGCTTCTTTGCAGAACGACGGCACATTAAATACATGTTTTACAATTTTAGACCTGAACTAAAAACCACCATCAACATTAAGTCCCCTGCTTAGCACGTAACAGTGA
Source organism: Papaver atlanticum (assembly GCA_023531105.1). Classification (NCBI taxonomy): domain Eukaryota; kingdom Viridiplantae; phylum Streptophyta; class Magnoliopsida; order Ranunculales; family Papaveraceae; genus Papaver; species Papaver atlanticum. The sequence goes on along the minus strand of JAJJMB010010308.1, from coordinate 3,449,661 downwards.
CATTTTTGCGGAGTAAGCACTAGATGGTGACAAATAAAGATAAAACTTATTAGGCAGAGTAGACAGACGTTACCAGGATAGAGGCCGGCTCGGTCTTTGAGCAAGACACGTTTAATGGAGTATCAAAGCACACAGTGATCATCCTCTTAGCACACGTCAACTGTCTTCAGGTAAATAAGTATCTGATCGGTTGATATCCCGCATCTAAGGCCTTTATATACGGCAGGTAGAGAATCCTTTCTTTTCCAGGATCTTATCAATTTGCGGGATATAAAAGGGAGCACTTGAGCTTTTCTTTTCATACCGATCATCGTAGAGTTGCACTCATCTTCTTTCTAGGTATTGCTTCATATTCTCTTGTAGTTCTTTTTTTTTTACGTAGGTTGTTGATATAACCATAATGCTTCTCTGTAGTGTATGATGGGAACTCTTGGTGATGATTATTCTTCTAATTCTCCGGGGAAGAGTTTTGAAGTTGACAAACCCAGGGTTACCGCATTTGAGGAGGTATTAGCTAAAATTGATCCTCCATTTCGTGAAGCTGGTCGATCCATACAAGGTATGCCTCTCACACATTTACGCATCGTTCGAGAGCGTGTTCAAGCTTTTTTGGCTTCGGTTAGCATGGAGGAAAAGTGGAGGCGCGATGAAGCATCTCAGCCAACGAGTTTTAGGGCTGAAAGATTTGCGGCTCGGCTAAAATGATGAAGGATTGAGCAAGAGTGGCCTTCTAGTGAGAATAAACTTGATTACCCTATTCATAACGGCATCATAATTCTCGACTCTGATGTGGATGAACCGGAGCATCCTCAAGAGGCTGTTGGAGCAGTTTCTGAAAAGGATGACGATGCAACTTCCAAGGAAGAGATTGAGGTAGCTTCTGGAGAAAACATTAAAGCGTCTTATGGAGAGAATGTCGAAGCGGCTTCTGAAGGTAACATTGAAGCGGGTCCTGGAGAGAACGTTGAAGCGGCTTCTAAAGAGAACTCCAGTGAGGGCGCCATTAGCCCTAGTTTTGATGTTGATAACTAGATTTTCCATTTCGTTATTCCCTTTCTTAGATAAACATCTTTTCGTGGCTTGTAGATGCTTTTTGATATTCAGTGATTTTATTTATGTATACGGAGCCAGGGTTTTATCGAATAATAACCTTTTATTCATGCTGCTTTAATAAACTTATGTTTCCAATTGGATGAATGAATGAAATCTCTTGACTGAGAAGTCCAAATCCTCGGAAAAAAATCTCGTAATACCTTGGAACTTTAGTCGCCACATCCTTTGGTTGAGTTTCAGTAGAGCCTCATATTCATTCCTCGAATGCCACGACTAGTACCTTGATTGCGAAAACGAGCTCTTCCCATTCTGAAACTTCCATTTGATATTACCCTTGTATATCTGTGAACAAGAAATACAAGAGTCGTATTTGTTAGGTGTGGAGGCTCTATCTCCAATTAATAGCGTGTGTGACATGATTGGACACGTCTGAAGAAGTGGTTGTAATCCAGGAGTACCACGTGCGCTAGCTTGCTGCTTACTGATTTCGTGAAGGGATTTTTTAAAATTCGAGAATTACAGATGGTGAAACTTCTTTCCAGGATCTAGGCACACGTTGATTGAGAGGCCGTTTCTTTGTTGAGGCAGGCTGCACTTCAGGACGCTTGCCCAAAATCGTGTACTGGCTGCTTGATGATTTCCTTTGGTCGCCTTGCCCTTTCTTTTCCTTTATGTATTCCCCTTTTCAGTGTTTTTGAAAGATATGAGATGCCTCTTTCGTGGTTTTATTTTTCTGTTTTTGAATCAATGGGTAATGATTTTATAAGGGTTTGGGTTTTACTCTGAGACTTTGCCTTGAGATGATTCAGGAGTAATAATTTTTATTTTAAAAGAAATGATGCTTTGATTAACTGATAAATTGAAACCCTAATTATGAATGCAAGCAGTGCAATCATTTTGGAGGAATTACAAATATTGCATGAAAAGGGAAATTGCTAAAGGAAACACTAAAAGGAATTTTGGAGGAGAGGGCGGCGCGACACCTTAAGTATTGAAGGGTTTGAGCCACCGGCCGTGTATTACTACGCCTTCTAGCTTGTCAGCATTGATGAGCTTGCAGTACCCTCCCAAAATAATTTCCGCCACTAGGTACGGCTCGTCTTTCCCTTCTGTGGAATTGGACGGAGCAGGCTGAGCCACAACTCTCACTACCATATCTCGAACTTGGAATGGGTTTAGGCGTTGTGCCGTTGCTTTCCTAGATTCCTTATCTTTAACTGTGACAACTTATAAACTTTTGATAAAATACTTGAAAGGACCAGCATCCCATTCAAATCTCCTAGTGACGGCTGGGTTAATAATCGGCTCGAGTCCCCAAGCCTTGGCGGAAGGAGGATTGTTTGGTTGCCAAAAGGGTTGTTCAATAAGACTTACTTGTGTCCGTAATCTGCGAACAAATGCTGATACGGTCTCTTCAGGCAGTTGTGTCACATTCGCGAGTTGTTGATACGACAACAAATTGTCTTCGGGATTGGATGGCTTATTGGAGATCCTTTCAGGTATAGACACTGGCAAAGGACATACTCCTAGCTTGGCCTTGTTATCGTGTATCCATGAGCGCCCCAGGATCATATCATAATTTGGGTACTCTTTAACCACATGAAATTTGGCGTGTGTTAGAGCATCTCCCACCTTGATTTCGAGATTGAAGTACCCGTAAGCATCTTTGGATTCTCCTTCTGAGTTTTTGATTATGGTTGGGTAGTGAACAACTTCCTGCTTTGAAATCTTTGCAGCTCTCAGATTCTTGACGGTGACAATGTTGAAATCAGAGGCCGCGTCAATCAGTGTGCTGTCAAACTCAACATCCTTCAAGTGAGCGGTGGTTAGGAGTCCCCAGTTGCATCTATCGGTCGTGCTTTCCAAGAAAGATTGGGGTTTGGGAGCGGCTTCCTTGACTAGAAACAGACGTTTGCCTAATACAATACGGTTGAGGGCTGCAAATATGTCTTGACGCTACACCTTGGAGAAATACAGAATTTCACATAAACGCTCCATCATAGACTATACGGTTTTGTGGACGGAGTCCCCAGAAATCATGCAGCTTCTGACAGGAAGGGGATCTCTGTGAACACCTTCATTTCCTAATTGGAGTTCTCCTGCATCCACCTTTTCTTTGAAAATGTGCTTCAATTTGTTGCAGTCACTGGTTGGGTGATTGACGAACCTATGGTAACGATAATATTTGGGATTTGCCATTTCTTCCTCGGTTGGTGGACGTCTGAGAGGAGGTAGCTTGATGGCGTCATCTTGAATCCACGCTTCCAGGAGTTTAATTACTTCCTCAATTGGAAATGGGAAGTTTGGAGTAGCATCTCCAGTTTCTTTTTGTTGTAGAGGGGTCTTAGCCGCGGTTTTCCGGGGTGGAGTTGTCTGATGTGCTGGTGCCGCACGTTTGGGTTGTTGTTCCGCTGCTGGAGCTTTCCTATTTCTTCCTTCACCCACTACGCTTACAGAGGGGCCGGTATTATATTGCTTGTTGATGAGGTGCCTGTTTCCTCGAGTCTCGCGTGTATCTTCACTCCTGGCTGGTCTGGTTCTTTCCAACAGTGCTGGTGCTGTTGTAGCCGACCGCTTAACAGCTTCATGGAGTTCAGAGAATGTCTGGAAGCAGGAACTCTAGTAAAGCGCGATAAATTGGAACCATACCGTTAATACATGACTCCACAAACTGTTGTTCAGTCATATTTGGATCGTGACAGTCCAGTGCCTGAATCCTGAATCTCTTGACATAATCATTCGGATGCTCATTGTTTCGTTGAAACATTCTTCCCAAGTCTGAAAAGGTGATTTGCTCAGACACGAAGAAATATTTCTTGTAGAAAGTGGTAACCATCTCACACCAGTTGGATATGCTGTTTGGTGCAATGTTGTTGTACCATGTGTACGCTCTTCCGGTAAGTGACTTTGAAAATTCTTTCAGGAGGAGGACATGATTGTATTCATGCTCTCCTAAGGATTCAAGAAAACGAGAGATATGTTCACGAGCGTTACCAGTACCATCATAAAGGGAAAATTGAGGAAAAGAGTATCCTCTCGGGAGAGGAACCCTTTGCACAACAAGAGGATAAGGAGGTTGATGCTGGTGCAGGTCTACCGGGTTTTCTTTGCTTCGATTTTGTAGAAGTCGTTCCAGATCCTCACGCGTGATGAAATTGGATGGCTGATTTCTTTCCAATGAACGTTCAGGAACAAAATGAGTTTCTTCATCTACAAAGGCGCGCCCTGCTGAGGTGCCTGCGCCGGGAGTATTAAAAGTACTCCTTATTGGCTTCGTTTGGGGTTGACGTCGCTCTTGTGGTAGCCGCTCTGTTAGCGTCTTGAGGAAAGTGAGTACCTCTTTCTGAGTTGTAGCCATGTCTGTCTGAGCCTTAGCGAGAACTTCTTGTCTTTCCATCAAATCAACAATGTTAATAGGGGGTTGACTTCCTCTGGCTCCTCCAGTCTCTTGTCCTGATGGGGGAGTGGATGTAGCTCTGGTAACAACCGGGGGCGTTACGCTCGAAGAAACATTGGGGATGGCGGCAGCGGCTCTGGATCTGGTGATAGGAGGTGTCACGCCTGAGGGAATGTTTCTTGCGCCACTGGTGTTGGTGGTAGAGGATGTAGTGCCACGAGATGCGTTGATCGTGCTGGTAGGAGGTACATTGGTGTCACCGGCAGGAATGTTGACGCCAGGGGTGTTGTCAGCGCCAGTAAACTCGGGATTTATCGCTGATCCATTCTTAAGATCCACCATCTTGAAATTGGGAAAAATTGAAATGAAATTGAAAATTGGTCTTGCAACCGAGAGACTAATCTCCCACTGTGGTCGCCAGTTGTTTTGGGGTAAAAACTGATTCTGCTGGTTTTGATAAATTTGGGTGTGTTGATGAGAAACGAATTTAAACCCTAAACAAATGCACTGCACGGGAGTACTTTAGATTCGAGAGATCAATCTGTACAATCCTGGCCTAAACCAAGAAATGGTCGTTCTAGTCTTTCTTCGGTCACAAAGAAAAGGAGAAGGGTTGATCTTAGGGAGGGAAGCAAAGAAGGTGTTGAGATCAGAATGGTTAACTCTGAAGGTGTGGCTATTTTATGACTTGTATCAGAATGTGGAACTGGATTGCATAATGTAAGCTATTTGTTCTTGGTGTTTTTCTGGATACTTTTGTTGTTAACCAAAACTCTGTTGTTGTCGGTTGAAATAGGTTGAAAACCTATTTATATAGTCATAGTTGCACGCACCCTGATCTCATAGGAAATGGGAGTAGTTGAGTGATGGTGAAGTGGGGATCGTGTAAAAATGCTGAAAACCACGTCTTGTTATGAGAGAAAACGGTTAGTTTATACCCACTACTTCTCTGCTACCACTAACTGTCCACTTTTCCTGACACTTTCTTAAAATGGGCGTGTTGCACGCCGCACACTGTAAACCGCCAGACCAATACCCTGATGAACATCCCCCAATTTGTGACATGTTTGATGTCTCGAGTATTTTTATGGAAAAATATGCAGCATGTTGCTAAGTGGGTCTTGTGTGCAAGACCAACAAGCCAAGTCATGAGACTTGCTGCAAAGAATAGCATGTGATGCTATTAGGTTAAATAACTGAGTTATTTGTGAAGCCGGTATCTAAAATATCGTATGTATTCGATGCATATAAAGCATCGCTTTTAAGCAAGCATCTCAAAATAATCGATGCATGTGAAGCATCGTTGTATAAAGCTCGCTTAAAGCAGTCGCGGAGCTTAATGTCTTAAAAGGAGTGCAACCGGCCATTTACGGGAAGCTGCTAGGAGCCATTCACGCGTGCCAAAGAATGGCCGGTCGGTCCCTATAGTAGAGTGAGGGCTGGCGACTATGATGACATCCTATTGGTCGCCTTAGATTTAATCTAGGCCGGTCAATTCGGCTGGCAAAGTTGGAGGGCCAAGATGATTTGCGGCAGTTAATGGCCGCCTTAAAATTTATGTAAACAGCGCGACCAGCCCCTTTTGGACTATCGTTTGGGAGCCATATGGGGAGGCCGTGGCTTGGCCGATCGCGGATCATGGAAGGAGAGTGGCCATTGATTATGGCCACATCTTGTTGGCCACCTAAAATGGGAGTTAGGCTGGCCAATTCATCTGGCGAAGTTGGACGGCCGAGATGGTTTGCGGTAGTTAATGGCTTCCGTTGATTTATTTAGGTTTAAAAAGCTGTGTGGCCAACCTATTTTGGACTAACGGTTTTTGGTGTTAGTCGTGTGCTGGGAGTTGTTCGACCGACCAGCACAATAGCCGGGCCGCTGGTGAACATATCCGCACCTTGCCCGTTGATTGAGATTGAATCTAGGTCGGTCAATTCGGCTGGCGAAGTTGGGCGGCTAAGATCGTTTTGCGACAGTAATGTAATTCCGCCTAATGAAATTCGGGTTTTGTAACTCGTGTGGCCAACTTTTTTGGCAAACATTTAGTGGTTCCACTTGTGAGTTGGAGAGATGCCGATCGGCTAAGGCATTAGTGGGCCCGCCGGTGTGCACGGTAGGGCTTGTACGACCACTTCAGGAGGCGGCTAAGCTTGATAAATCGAGTGGCCAAAACGTACGGCCGTGATCGTTTTTTGAGACTGACATGGGCAGTCTAGATTAGATTCCTTAAGGAATTAGGCGCATCTACCAACCAACTTCTAACTTTATTTAAAAGTGTGTGTGGCGGGTTTGAAGCAATCTGATTGGTCGATAGGAAAGGGGGCCGGCAAGCAATTTTATGGGGTGTGGCCGGCCAGCCACGGGCGGCGTCTGTTGGGGCGAACTGGCCGGCCAAGTGGCGTGGCCGCGCCTCCTCTTGCTGTCGCTTCTGTTTGCCGCAGCTCCTCTTTTACTTCTCGTTTTCTTTCTTTTGTAGGATTTGTCTCCTATTAGTCCATTGCGGATTAATTTCCTAGCTTACCAAGGTCCGGTCTCGACCAATAGGGTTCGAGATATTGCGCAGGGCGCAAGAAGCCTAAATTTGCAAATTAATTAGGCCAAAATTTTAATCTTGTGAGTTATCACAAAATTTAACAAATTTGATAAATTATGTATGTTAACACAAAATTCTTTTATTCTGAGAGAGCAGTTAGCGCGTCTTCTTATTGAGTATTTTCATGCAGACCTTAATCTTGATACTTCGGGAAATTTATGCTTCTCTGTTGCGAGTGAACACTAATTGTCATGTCATACCAATGTTAAGGGTTCAGCCGGGCAACATAGCATAGGAAAAATACTCAATAAGCCATACATTAATGAATAATGCAGGCGAGAAGATAAAATTTACAGAATATTTGGGGTTGTTGCTACACGCACCAATCTGGGTAAATTTCATATAAATATACTGAATTGCTCCATACATATGTAAGTAAGGAGGCCTGGGCACTCGTCACTCTTAAATGGCTCTGCTTCTTTGCAGAACGACGACACATTAAATACAGGTTTTACAATTTTAGCCCTGAACTAAAAACCACCATCAACACTTGGCCACCAATTTTGATTTCATTTGTTGACACATGTCTCCGGCCTTCAGCTCATCTATTTATATACTTCTTGTTTCCTTGAGAATTCGTTTCATAAAGTAACAAGTGTATATGAGGCAGTCTGGGTTGATCCCTTGTGTTGGGCATGGAATGACATTTATTTCGTGCTCTTCTATAGGTGGAAGACCCATTACGCTCTCTTCTTGTTGACTTCCAATTGTACCGTATCTGCCATTTGTTGTGCTTCATCTTAATATGTCTGCCAATTTTCTGAGTGCTATGAGTTATACCACTTCCATTCAAGAGCTTCAAAATCAAATTTCAACAGCGACCAGTGCCTTCCTACTGCCATTCTCTCTGCAGAGTGATTCACGGGGATTACTAGAACTTCTAGATTCTCAGGCATGTCCCTTACGAAATCAACCACAAGCTCTTGTACCATGCTGGTGTTATTATGCTTCACATAGTACTGCAATCAATAATTTGTTGGAAAACAAAATGAATTAGGTACACCTAAATCAGGCTAGATATGCGTAAGATATCAAACTGGTGTACAAGCATGTACACTCCTACAGAAGAGTAACAAATCAAATATCTAGGTCTGAAAAACAAACCGTATAACCATGAGGTATGATATAGGTGTATAACTATGTACACACCTAAATAAATCTAACAATCAACCATCCATGGCAACACTTAATAAACCATGTATCAATCATATACCATACTAGTGTATAACAATGTACACAACAAAAAAATTCTAACAAAATCCAACTTTTACAAACACATACAACATGCCATGTCAATTAGGTGTAGAATTATGTACACAACATTAAATTTTCTAAGTAAACTGAATTATATATGACATTTGATTTGTTTTAGAAACTTACACATGCAGTAGGACCCATTATTTCACAGCTCAAGTACGTCTTATCATCTGGATGACGAATATTATCTCTGACAATTGCTCTTCTACGTTGATAGATATAGAACTGCAACACCTCTTGATCCAGATCTTTGTTGAACATCAGTTCACGTAGTACTCGTCCCACAATCAGAATATCTTCCCTCACTCCTAGTTTTTCTAGTCTCGTTACTTCCCAAGCTACAGTGTTGCAGAATCATAAAGAAAATGTTAACATGGTGTACATAGTGGTGCATATAACTTTTTTAAAAGATTCAATCATGTGAAGAGTGCAAGGTCGTGTTTTGTAAGCTTTACTGCTGGTTTGCATAGTCAGAGAACTTTTGTATCCTTTTTTTGTCCTCTCCTGGTTGCATGTCATGGTATAGTGGAGATTGACGAATATCTGGGAATGATGCAGGAGGATGATATTCATCTGCCTTTCTCTTTATTGGTGAAGGATTACCCACATCTTGTACCTTTCCCTTGCCTTTTTGATCGGCTTTTATCATAACTGGTCTTGTTTTACCCCCGGCGGTGAACTCAGGATCTAGCTTTTTCTTTGCAACTCTCTTTTGTGGTGTCTTAGAAAACTTGCTAGCCGCTTTTGTCCTCAACATCTCTGCTTCCCTCATCTTCCCTGCTCTTTTCTTGTGAATATCAATATTCTGCGGAGCACGTGTCACGATCTCAGTGGTCGCGTACAAGATAATAGTATAGCCCTCGCTACACAGAGCAATCTGAGTAGCAGAAGACACCTTCGCAAATCTACTTTATCTTATCACAAGAAGGGATACCTTGACGGCTAAGATGGAAAAGTAGAACCTAGTCTAGAGAGAGGCAGCTGGCGAAGGGACAGAGGTAGATGACATATCCAATCAGCATTAAATACGCAAATCTCTTATCTACACGCTTAACCAAAGCACGTGGAGAGAGATGAGGTGGCAGAGTTTGACTGGCGAATGCTAGCGATGAACGAAGGTACACCCTATACTGAGGCTGGGAAGTTCTCGAAGGAACGTGGGTCAGCTGAGGTGGCAGAGTCCTACTGGAGAATGCGTGTGGTGAATGAAGGTACCATTTGTATGGAAGGTATATCAGGGGACGATGAACCCAAAGACAGCAAAGATATATCTGGAGCAGAAGGGGCTATAAATACCAAGCTTCACCAACAAACAAGGGGCATTCAATATATGGAGAAGAAGATCTAGTCTTAAGCTTATACCTCTTTAATGTTTAGAACTTAAGTATTAACTTCAACTTGAGTTCTCTCTATTAATTTGGGAAGCATTTAAGATCTTTGTAACTGATGTGATTTCAACTTTGTTGTAGTAAAAGGTTCGTTGAGACTTGTGAAGATTCGAGTTTTTAAATTTAATAAAAATATACAATAATATTACAATTGGTGCAAGAGGTACTGGGACTAAGGATTTAGCCAATCTTCATAACATAAGGTTCACTTATTTATTCTCAACAATTTTAGCTCAAGAAATATAAATATGGACTCTATTTTTGCCAAGGTAGATTCTCAAAACATTGACCCATCTAAGCATGGGACATCAAATCACCTAAGCTAAGCATGATCCATCTAATCAAATGACAACCAATTTAATCAAATTATATTTCAATTAATTTTAGTGCAAAAGTCATAAAAAAGAATAAAACA